>JARLTB010000327.1:2180000-2525000 GCA_030141615.1 Unio pictorum | reverse complement strand
ATTAGTGACTTGGTGTGACTTGGTGCTGAGTCTGACACAACAATGATTCCCATAAGAAAAAAGGATACAGCTGTGTCTAGGATAAAAATGAAGGATACAGTTATCTGGGATGCAGAAGTGGATACAGATAAACCTGATAATAACATCAATATTGACGTTTTAGGATTCGGAGATCTGATCTGCTTTAAGCAGTGTAACATTCCCTTACCTGTCCTACGGACATTAAGGCTGCAGTTCATGCATGTCTTATTTTCGCAGCTATCCCATCTCAAAAAAAGTTCCATTCCAATTTCTACATTTTTTCTGTTTTGCTTTCATCTTTTTTATTTGTCATACCGTCCATTGAATTTGTAGCATTTCTATCTATTTGTATGTCTGCTTTTCTGCGAGCAGAAAAGAACAGGTGTACAATGAGTTGAATGTAACTTATTTTTTTATCTTTAGTCTACATGAAAGTATTAAAATCATAGACTAAGCACATGCATTTGATAAAAGTGGTAGAAAATAGGTTTCCAATATTATATCATAGACATTGTGATTATAAGGACATTGTTCAGACTTTCAGGAATTCTAAGTTTAATGATAGATAATATGACAGAAAATTATTTGTACAAAGACTCGGACAGACACTCAGACAGACATTCAGACTGACACTCGGACATAGAAGTGGATAGACAGGCCATACTATCAACAGTACGATACACAGATGTACACAAATAGAGACAGAGTGAGAGAAGGTCAGCAAAGTCAACAAATTTAATGGCTGAACAGTTACGTTGAATAAATGTACTTAGCAGCCAATACTTTTTCAAAATATAAAACAATCTATTCTACACAATTTTTATCTGAAAATTGAAAGTGAGAAAATACATTAAAAAGATAGGATGACAGTGCCTACCTAGGTTGCCACTTTATATGCTGTTTTCATCAGTATTGCCAATATATTTGATGTTAGAATAAAAGAGTTGATTGTAATGATCGAAATTTGCCTTGTTAATCTGACAATTTCTTAAGAACGTATGACTACTATTTGGTTTCTTCACAAAATATATGTAGTGTTTGAAACTTTTAGAAAATCAAAGATCAATTTACATACAAATAACCTGAAAATGTTGGATAGATTTTGCAGACTAAAGACAAGTCAGTTTATCAGTTTGAAAAATTATATTACATTGTATATGTTCATTATATTACATTGTACATGTTCATTATATTACATACATGCATGTTCATGGAAAAGCTACGCACAATACCGCCGAAAATAAGACCATAAGGCGCTTTAATAATTATGTCATAGCATAGTGCATAAAATCTTCAGCTCATTCATTTTACAGTAGATGAGCTGATGATGAAACACGCCTAAATGCATGTTTTCATTCTTTTTCCTGTAAATGACTTATCAAATTTTACCAAATTAGCTGATTCATCAAAGCCTTCATTTCAGGTTATATAACAGGTAGAAATATTAAAACTAAATTATTCTGCTTTTGTAGAAGAAAAAAGAGATCAATTCAACTAATTATGTCCAGTATATTAGTTGAAACAAATATTGCGATTAAAAGAAGAAGAAACATTTCTGGTTCAAAACATAATTCCAACTCTCACTCACGTTGGCAGCAATTACAGACCCATCTCAAAGTAATTGAAATTTGTATTTTGGCCTTTTCGAATGAGGTATCCAGTTTAAGTTGAATTTTTTTCATATGCCACACATTTTATTTATTCATATTTGTTTAACTGAGTAAAATCCAGACAAAAGCAGATTTGTCGAGTTTAGTTTGTTCTTACTGCCTGAAAATTATATTTAAGTTGTGAAACGATCCCAGTTTGACTCTAGACTTCATATATTTGAATTATAAAATTACTGTATTTAAATGTGATACACTATTACGTTACTGAATGTTTTTTCACATTGACCGTTTTACGCTCAAATATGCTGAATATCACCAGTTGTATTGGTCAGAGAGAGAGAGAGAGAGAGAGAGAGAGAGAGAGAGAGAGAGAGAGAGAGAGAGAGAGAGAGAGAGCCTCTAGGCTTACACAAGCATTCAAGGACAACTACTTTAGACATTGTATTAATAATAAAAATCTATTTTAATAATGCCGTTTGCTTATTGCTACAATATCGTCACGCATGACTTAACATTACTGCGGTCCGGAAGTATTAAGTTCAGTTCTTCGTGCCATATCACGGCAAATCAGGTTAAAAAAGAGTGTGATATAAATATAATACATGGCTTTCTCTGTAACTTTAGCAACACTACGCATGCTTTTTACAATCTTTTGGTTTCATTGCGCGTGTGTTTTGGTAGTTAGTAGAATTATCTCCCATGAGAGCGATCTTATGCGAGCATCTTAATTTAGATGCTAAGTTAAACAAAATAAAAGTCTGAATACAAGAGTCACAATCTCATACAAACTAAACTTTCTTGACATGCTACAGCTGTGAAAAAAAAACTTTAATTTAACTCTGGTAGATTTTTGTAAACTTTATATCACATAGGGCGAAAGTAAAGTCCCATAAATTTGGGTGAAAATCTCACCAATGCAGTTACTTTAGAATTAACCCTCCCCCCCACCAAAGTTTTTTCTCATGTTCCCTCCAAATCCTAAAACACGAACAACACACTAATATAATGGTTCTTAGGTTCACTAAATAAATATTTATCGAAATTGTATCATTTGTGTGTAACTGAAAAGAAATATGAGATATTTTGAGAAGCATTGGCTACAATGGAATTCAAAGTATGATTATAACACGGATTACAAAGCATACACTATATCATGGAATACAATGCATGGACTATCATGAAATACAATGCATGGAATATATTATGGAATACAGTGCATGGACTAAAGCGTGGCATGGGTTGTAGTATAGACTGCAAAACAATGACTGTTTTATGGAATACAATGCATGGAATATATCATGGAATACAATGCATGGACTGCTTTATGGTATACAATGCATGGACTGTATTATGGAATACAATGCATGGACTGTATTATGGTATACAATGCATGGACTGTATTATGGTATACAATGCATGGACTGTATTATGGAATACAATACATGGACTGTATTATGGTATACAATGCATGGACTGTATTATGGTATACAATGCATGGACTGTATTATGGAATACAATGCATGGACTGTTTTATGGTATACAATGCATGGACTGTATTATGGTATACAATGCATGGACTGTTTTATGGTATACAATGCATTGACTGTTTTATGGTATACAATGCATGGACTGTATTATGGAATACAATGCATGGAATATATCATGGAATACAATGCATGGACTATATCATGAAATATAAAGCATGGACTATATCATGAAATACAATGACTATATCATGAAATACAGTGCATGGAATATATCATGGAATACAATGCATGGACTTTATTATGGAATACAATGCATGGACTGTATTATGGTAAACAATGCATGGACTGTATTATGGTATACAATGCATGGACTGTATTATGGAATACAATGCATGGACTGTTTTATGGTATACAATGCATGGACTGTATTATGGAATACAATGCATGGACTGTTTTATGGTATACAATGCATGGACTGTTTTATGGTATACAATGCATGGACTGTTTTATGGCATACAATGCATGGACTGTTTTATGGTATCAATGCATGGACTGTTTTATGGTATACAATGCATGGACTGTTTTATGGTATACAATCCATGGACTGTATTATGGAATACAATGCATGGAATATATCATGGAATGCAATGCATGGACTATATCATGAAATATAAAGCATGGACTATATCATGAAATACAATGACTATATCATGAAATACAGTGCATGGAATATATTATGGAATACAGTGCATGGACTATATCATGAAATATAAAGCATGGACTATATCATGAAATACAATGCACGGACTATATCATGAAATACAGTGCATGGAATATATCATGAAATACAGTGCATGGACTATATCATGTAATACAATGCATGGACTATATCATGTAATACAATGCATGGACTATATCATGAAATACAATGCATGGAATATATTATGGAATACAATGCATGGACTATATCATGTAATACAATGCATGGACTATATCATGAAATACAGTGCATGGACTATATCATGAAATACAATGCATGGACTATATCATGTAATACAATGCATGGACTATATCATGTAATACAATGCATGGACTATATAATAAAATACAATGCATGGACTATATCATGAAATACAGTGCATGGACTATATCATGTAATACAATACATGGACTATATCATGTAATACAATGCATGGACTATATCATGAAATACAGTGCATGGACTATATCATGTAATACAGTGCATGGACTATATCATGAAATACAATGCATGGACTATATCATGAAATACAGTGCATGGACTATATCATGTAATACAATACATGGACTATATCATGTAATACAATGCATGGACTATATCATGAAATACAGTGCATGGACTATATCATGTAATACAACACATGGACTATATCATGTAATACAATGCATGTACTATATCATGTAATACAATGCATAGAATATATTATGGACTACAAAGCATGGACTGTATTATGGAATATAAAGCATGGACTGTATTATGGAATATAAAGAATGGACTATATCATGGAATAAAAAGCATTGACTTTATCATGGAATAACATGAATGGACTATATTATTGAATACACATCATGGAATATATCATGGAATGCAGTATCATGGACTATATCATGTAATACAATGCATGGACTATATCATGAAATACAGTGCATGGACTATATCATGTAATACAGTGCATGGACTATATCATGAAATACAATGCATGGACTATATCATGAAATACAGTGCATGGACTATATCATGTAATACAATACATGGACTATATCATGTAATACAATGCATGGACTATATCATGAAATACAGTGCATGGACTATATCATGTAATACAATACATGGACTATATCATGTAATACAATGCATGTACTATATAATGTAATACAATGCATGGACTATATCATGTAATACAGTGCATGGAATATATTATGGACTACAAAGCATGGACTGTATTATGGAATATAAAGCATGGACTGTATTATGGAATATAAAGAATGGACTATATCATGGAATATAAAGCATTGACTTTATCATGGAATAACATGTATGGACTATATTATTGAATACACATCATGGAATATATCATGGAATGCAGTATCATGGACTATATCATGGAATACAATGAATGGAATATACTATGGAATACAAAAGCATGGAATATACTATGGAATACATAAGCATGGACTATATTATGGAATACATAAGCATGGACTATATTATGGAATACATAAGCATGGATTATATTATGGAATACATAATGCATGGATTACATTATGGAATACATAAGCATGGACTATATTATGGAATACATAAGCATGGACTATATTATGCAATACATAAGCATGGATTATATTATGGAATACATAAGCATGGATTATATTATGGAATACATAAGCATGGACTATATTATGGAATACATAAGCATGGACTATATTATGGAATACATAAGCATGGATTATATAATGGAATACATAAGCATGGACTATATTATGGAATACATAAGCATGGACTATATTATGCAATACATAAGCATGGACTATATTATGCAATACATAAGCATGGATTATATTATGGAATACATAAGCATGGATTATATTATGCAATACATAAACATGGACTATATTATGGAATACATAAGCATGGACTATATTATGGAATACATAAGCATGGACTATATTATGCAATACATAAGCATGGACTATATTATGGAATACATAAGCATGGACTATATTATGGAATACATGAGCATGGATTATATTATGGAATACATAATGCATGGATTATATTATGGAATACATAAGCATGGACTATATTATGGAATACATAAGCATGGACTATATTATGCAATACATAAGCATGGATTATATTATGGAATACATAAGCATGGATTATATTATGGAATACATAAGCATGGACTATATTATGGAATACATAAGCATGGACTATATTATGGAATAGATAAGCATGGATTATATAATGGAATACATAAGCATGGACTATATTATGGAATACATAAGCATGGACTATATTATGCAATATATAAGCATGGACTATATTATGGAATACATAAGCATGGACTATATTATGTAATACATAAGCATGGATTATATTATGGAATACATAAGCATGGACTATATTAGGGAATACATAAGCATGGATTATATTATGGAATACATAATGCATGGATTATATTATGGAATACATAAGCATGGACTATATTATGGAATACATAAGCATGGATTATATTATGCAATACATAAGCATGGACTATATTATGCAATACATAAGCATGGATTATATTATGCAATACATAAGCATGGACTATATTATGGAATACATAAGTATGGATTATATTATGGAATACATAAGCTTGGATTATATTATGCAATACATAAGCATGGACTATATTATGGAATACATAAGCATGGATTATATTATGCAATACATAAGCATAGATTATATTATGGAATACATAAGCATGGATTATATTATGCAATACATAAGCATGGACTATATTATGCAATACATTAGCATGGATTATATTATGCAATACATAAGAATAGATTATATGATGGAATACATAAGCATGGATTATATTATGCAATACATAAGCATGGACTATATTATGCAATACATAAGCATGGATTATATTATGGAATACATAAGCATGGATTATATTATGGAATACATAAGCATTGATTATATTATGGAATACATAAGCATGGATTATATTATGGAATACATAAGCATGGATTATATTATGGAATACATAAGCATGGACTATATTATGGAATACATAAGCATGGACTATATTATGGAATACATAAGCTTGGATTATATTATGGAATACATAAGCTTGGGTTATATTATGGAATACATAAGCATGGACTATATTATGGAATACATAAGCATGGACAATATTATGGAATACATTAGCTTGGATTATATTATGGAATACAAAAGTATGGACTATATTATATAATACATAAGCATGGATTATATTATGGAATACATAAGCATGGACTATATTATGGAATACATAAGTATGGATTATATTATGGAATACATAAGCATGGACTATATTATGGAATACATAAGCATGGATTATATTATGGAATACATAAGCATGGACTATATTATGGAATACATAAGCATGGACTATATTATGGAATACATAAGCATGGATTATATTATGGAATATATAAGCATGGATTATATTATGGAATACATAAGCATGGATTATATTATGGAATACAAAAGTATGGATTATATAATGGAATACAAAAGTATGGACTATAATATGGAATACATAAGCATGGATTATATTATGGAATACATAAGCATGGATTATATTATGGAATACATAAGCATGGATAATATTATGGAATAAATAAGCATGGATTATATTATGGAATACAAAAGTATGGACTATATTATGGAATACATAAGCATGGATTATATTATGGAATACATAAGCATGGATTATATTATGGAATACATAAGCATGGATTATATTATGGAATACATAAGCATGGACTATATTATGGAATACATAAACATGGATTATATTATGGAATACATAATGCATGGATTATTTTATGGAATACATAAGCATGGACTATATTATGGAATACATAAGCATGGATTATATTATGCAATACATAATCATGGACTATATTATGGAATACATAAGCATGGATTATATTATGCAATACATAAGCATGGACTATATTATGAAATACATAAGCATGGATTATATTCTGGAATACATAAGCTTGGATTTTATTATGGAATACAATAGTATGGACTATATTATGGAATACATAAGCATGGACTATATTATAGAATACATAAGCATGGATTATATTATGGAATACATAAGCTTGGACTATATTATGGAATACATAAGCATGGATTATATTATGGAATACATAAGCATGGACTATATTATGGAATACATAAGCATGGATTATATTATGGAATACATAAGCATGGACTATATTATGGAATACATAAGCATGGACTATATTATGGAATACATAAGCATGGATTATATTATGGAATATATAAGCATGGATTATATTATGGAATACATAAGCTTCGATTATATTATGGAATACAAAAGTATGGATTATATAATGGAATACAAAAGTATGGACTATAATATGGAATACATAAGCATGGATTATATTATGGAATACATAAGCATGGATTATATTATGGAATACATAAGCATGGACTATATTATGGAATACATAAGCATGGACTATATTATGGAATACATAAGCATGGACTATATTATGGAATACATAAGCATGGACTATATTATGGAATACATAAACATGGATTATATTATGGAATACATAATGCATTGATTATTTTATGGAATACATAAGCATGGACTATATTATGGAATACATAAGCATGGATTATATTATGCAATACATAATCATGGACTATATTATGGAATACATAAGCATGGATTATATTATGCAATACATAAGCATGGACTATATTATGAAATACATAAGCATGGATTATATTCTGGAATACATAAGCTTGGATTTTATTATGGAATACAATAGTATGGACTATATTATGGAATACATTAGCTTGGATTATATTATGGAATACAAACGTATGGACTATATTATGGAATACATAAGCATGGACTATATTATAGAATACATAAGCATGGATTATATTATGGAATACATAAGCATGGACTATATTATGGAATACATAAGCATGGATTATATTATGGAATACATAAGCATGGACTATATTATGGAATACATAAGCATGGATTATATTATGGAATACATAAGCATGGACTATATTATGGAATACATAAGCATGGACTATATTATGGAATACATAAGCATGGATTATATTATGGAATATATAAGCATGGATTATATTATGGAATACATAAGCTTCGATTATATTATGGAATACAAAAGTATGGATTATATAATGGAATACAAAAGTATGGACTATAATATGGAATACATAAGCATGGATTATATTATGGAATACATAAGCATGGATTATATTATGGAATACATAAGCATGGATTATATTATGGAATAAATAAGCATGGATTATATTAAGGAATACAAAAGTATGGACTATATTATGGAATACATAAGCATGGACTATATTATGGAATAGATAAGCATGGATTATATTATGGAATACATAAGCATGGATTATATTATGGAATACATAAGCATGGATTATATTATGGAATACATAAGCATGGATTATATTATGGAATACATAAGCATGGATTATGTTATGGAATACATAAGCATGGACTATATTATGGAATACATAAGCATGGACTATATTATGGAATACATAAGCATGGATTATATTATGGAATACATAAGCATGGATTATATTATGGCATACATAAGCATGGATTATATTATGGAATACAAAAGTATGGATTATATTATGGAATACAAAAGTATGGATTATATTATGGACTACAAAAGTATGGACTATATTATGGAATACATAAGCATGGATTTTATTATGGAATACATAAGCTTGGATTATATTATGCAATACATAAGCATGGACTATATTATGCAATACATAAGCATGGATTATATTATGCAATACATAAGCATAGATTATATTATGGAATACATAAGCATGGATTATATTATGCAATACGTAAGCATGGACTATATTATGCAATACATAAGCATGGATTATATTATGGAATACATAGGCATGGATTATATTATGGAATACATAAGCATGGATTATATTATGGAATACATAAGCATGGATTATATTATGGAATACATAAGCATGGACTATATTATGCAATACATAAGCATGGATTATATTATGGAATACATAGGCATGGACTATATCATTGAATACATAAGCATGGACTATATTATGGAATACATAAGCTTGGATTATATTATGGAATACATAAGCTTGGATTATATTATGGAATACATAAGCATGGACTATATTATGGAATACATAAGCATGGACTATATTATGGAATACATAAGCATGGATTATATTATGGAATACATAAGCATGGATTATATTATGGAATACATAAGCTTGGATTATATTATGGAATACAAAAATATGGACTATATTATGGAACACATTAGCTTGGATTATATTATGGAATACAAAAGTATGGACTATATTATGGAATACATAAGCAGGGAGTATATTATAGAATACATAAGCATGAATTATATTATGGAATACATAAGCATGGACTATATTATGGAATACATAAGCATGGATTATATTATGGAATACATAAGCATGGACTATATTATGGAATACATAAGCATGGATTATATTATGGAATACATAAGCATGGACTGTATTATGGAATACATAAGCATGGACTATATTATGGAATACATAAGCATGGATTATATTATGGAATATATAAGCATGGATTATATTATGGAATACATAAGCTTCGATTATATTATGGAATACAAAAGTATGGATTATATAATTGAATACAAAAGTATGGACTATAATATGGAATACATAAGCATGGATTATATTATGGAATACATAAGCATGGATTATATTATGGAATACATAAGCATGGATTATATTATGGAATAAATAAGCATGGATTATATTATGGAATACAAAAGTATGGACTATATTATGGAATACATAAGCATGGATTATATTATGGAATACATAAGCATGGATTATATTATGGAATACATATGCATGGATTATATTATGGAATACATAAGCATGGACTATATTATGGAATACATAAGCATGGACTATATTATGGAATACATAAGCATGGATTATATTATGGAATACATAAGCATGGATTATATTATGGAATACATAAGTATGGACTATATTATGGAATACATAAGCATGGACTATATTATGGAATACATAAGCATGGACTATATTATGGAATACATAAGCATGGACTATATTATGGAATACATAAGCATGGATTATATTATGGAATACATAAGCTTGGATTATATTATGGAATACAAAAGTATGGACTATATTATGGAATACATTAGCTTGGATTATATTATGGAATACAAACGTATGGACTATATTATGGAATACATAAGCATGGACTATATTATAGAATACATAAGCATGGATTATATTATGGAATACATAAGCATGGAGTATATTATGGAATACATAATCATGGATTATATTATGGAATACATAAGCATTTACTATGCTATGGAATACATAAGCATGGACTATATTATGGAATACATAAGCGCGGATTATATTATGGAATATATAAGCATGGATTATATTATGGAATACATAAGCTTCGATTATATTATGGAATACAAAAGTATGGATTATATAATGAAATAGAAAAGTATGGACTATAATATGGAATACATAAGCATGGATTATATTATGGAATACATAAGCATGAATTATATTATGGAATACATAAGCATGGATTATATTATGGAATAAATAAGCATGGATTATATTATGGAATACAAAAGTATGGACTATATTATGGAATACCTAAGCATGTATTATATTATGGAATACATAAGCATGGATTATATTATGGAATACATAAGCATGGATTATATTATGGAATACATAAGCATGGACTATATTATGGAATACATAAGCATGGATTATATTATGGAATACCTAAGCATGGATTATATTATGGAATACATAAGCATGGACTATATTATGGAATACATAAGCATGGACTATATTATGGAATACATAACCATGTATTATATTATGGAATACATAAGCATGGATTATATTATGGAATACAAAAGTATGGACTATATTATGGAATACATAAGCATGGACTATATTATGGAATAGATAAGCATGGATTATATTATGGAATACATAAGCATGGATTATATTATGGAATATATAAGCATGGATTATATTATGGAATACATAAGCATTGATTATATTATGGAATACATAAGCATGGATTATGTTATGGAATACGTAAGCATGGACTATATTATGGAATACATAAGCATGGACTATATTATGGAATACATAAGCATGGATTATATTATGGAATACATAAGCTTGGATTATATTATGGAATACATAAGCTTGGATTATATTATGGTATACAAAAGTATGGACTATATTATGGAATACATAAGCATGGATTTTATTATGGAATACATAAGCATGGATTATATTATGGAATACATAAGCATGGATTATATTATGGAATAAATAAGCATGGATTATATTATGGAATACATAAGCATGGACTATAGTATGGAATGCATAAGCATGGATTATATTATGGAATACATAAGCTTGGATTATATTATGGAATACATAAGCATGGACTATATTATGGAATGCATAAGCATGGACTATATTATGCAATACATAAGCATGGATTATATTATGGAATACATAAGCATGGATTATATTATGGAATACATAAGCTTGGATTATATTATGGAATACAAAGGTATGGACTATATTATGGAATACATAAGCATGGACTATATTATGGAATAGATAAGCATGGATTATATTATGGAATACATAAGCATGGATTATATTATGGAATACATAAGCATGGATTATATTATGGAATACATAAGCATGGATTATATTATGGAATACATAAGCATGGATTATGTTATGGAATACGTAAGCATGGACTATATTATGGAATACATATGCATGGACTATATTATGGAATATTTAAGCATGGATTATATTATGGAATACATAAGCTTGGATTATATTATGGAATACATAAGCTTGGATTATATTATGGAATACAAAAGTATGGACTATATTATGGAATACATAAGCATGGATTTTATTATGGAATACATAAGCATGGATTATATTATGGAATACATAAGCATGGATTATATCATGGAATAAATAAGCATGGATTATATTATGGAATACATAAGCATGGACTATATTATGGAATGCATAAGCATGGATTATATTATGGAATACATAAGCTTGGATTATATTATGGAATACATAAGCATGGACTATATTATGGAATACATAAGCATGGACTATATTATGCAATACATAAGAATGGATTATATTATGGAATACATAAGCATGGATTATATTATGGAATACATAAGCTTGGATTATATTATGGAATACAAAAGTATGGACTATATTATGGAATACATTAGCTTGGATTATATTATGGAATACAAAAGTATGGACTATATTATGGAATACATAAGCATGGACTATATTATAGAATACATAAGCATGGATTATATTATGGAATACATAAGCATGGACTATATTATGGAATACATAAGCATGGATTATATTATGGAATACATAAGCATGGACTATATTATGGAATACATAAGCATGGATTATATTATGGAATACATAAGCATGGACTATATTATGGAATACATAAGCATGGACTATATTATGGAATACATAAGCATGGATTATATTATGGAATATATAAGCATGGATTATATTATGGAATACATAAGCTTCGATTATATTATGGAATACAAAAGTATGGATTATATAATGGAATACAAAAGTATGGACTATAATATGGAATACATAAGCATGGATTATATTATGGAATACATAAGCATGGATTATATTATTGAATACATAAGCATGGATTATATTATGGAATAAATAAGCATGGATTATATTATGGCATACAAAAGTATGGACTATATTATGGAATACATAAGCATGGATTATATTATGGAATACATAAGCATGGATTATATTATGGAATACATAAGCTTGGATTATATTATGAAATACATAAGCTTGGATTATATTATGGAATACACAAGTATGGACTATATTATGGAATACATAAGCATGGATTTTATTATGGAATACATAAGCATGGATTATATTATGGAATACATAAGCATGGATTATATTATGGAATAAATAAGCATGGATTATATTATGGAATACATAAGCATGGACTATATTATCATATGCATAAGCATGGATTATATTATGGAATACATAAGCTTGGATTATATTATGGAATACATAAGCATAGACTATATTATGGAATACATAAGCATGGACTATATTATGCAATACATAAGCATGGATTATATTATGGAATACATAAGCATGGATTATATTATGGAATACATAAGCTTGGATTATATTATGGAATACAAAAGTATGGACTATATTATGGAATACATAAGCATGGACTATATTATAGAATACATAAGCATGGATTATATTATGGAATACATAAGCATGGACTATATTATGGAATACATAAGCATGGATTATATTATGGAATACATAAGCATGGACCATATTATGGAATACATAAGCATGGATTATATTATGGAATACATAAGCATGGACTATATTATGGAATACATAAGCATGGACTATATTATGGAATACATAAGCATGGATTATATTATGGAATATATAAGCATGGATTATATTATGGAATACATAAGCTTCGATTATATTATGGAATACAAAAGTATGGATTATATAATGGAATACAAAAGTATGGACTATAATATGGAATACATAAGCATGGATTATATTATGGAATACATAAGCATGGATTATATTATGGAATACATAAGCATGGACTATATTATGGAATAAATAAGCATAGATTATATTATGGAATACAAAAGTATGGACTATATTATGGAATACATAAGCATGGATTATATTATGGAATACATAAGCATGGATTATATTATGGAATACATGAGCATGGATTATATTATGGAATACATAAGCATGGACTATATTATGGAATACATAAGCATGGACTATATTATGGAATACATAAGCATGGATTATATTATGGAATACATAAGCATGGATTATATTATGGAATACATAAGCATGGACTATATTATGGAATACATAAGCATGGACTATATTATGGAATACATAAGCATGGACTATATTATGGAATACATAAGCATGGACTATATTATGGAATACATAAGCATGGATTATATTATGGAATACATAATGCATGGATTATATTATGGAATACATAAGCATGGACTATATTATGGAATACATAAGCATTGATTATATTATGCAATACATAAGCATGGACTATATTATGGATTACATAAGCATGGATTATATTATGCAAAACATAAGCATGGAGTATATTATGGAATACATAAGCATGGATTATATTATGGAATACATAGGCTTGGATTATATTATGGAATACATAAGCATGGCCTATATTATGGAATACATAAGCATGGATTATATTATGGAATACATAAGCATGGACTATATTATGGAATAGATAAGCATGGATTATATTATGGAATACATAAGCATGAATTATATTGTGGAATACATAAGCATGGATTATATTATGGAATACATAAGCATGGATTATATTATGGAATACATAAGCATGGATTATATTATGGAATACGTAAGCATGGACTATATTATGGAATACATAAGCATGGACTATATTATGGAATACATAAGCATTGATTATATTATGGAATACATAAGCTTGGATTATATTATGGAATACATAAGCTTGGATTATATTATGGAATACAAAAGTATGGATTATATTATGGAATACAAAAGTATGGATTATATTATGGAATACAAAAGTATGGACTATATTATGGAATACATAAGCATGGATTTTATTATGGAATACATAAGCATGGATTATATTATGGAATACATAAGCATGGATTATATTATGGAATAAATAAGCATGGATTATATTATGGAATACATAAGCATGGACTATATTATGGAATACATAAGCATGGATTATATTATGGAATACATAAGCTTGGATTATATTATGGAATACATAAGCATGGACTATATTATGGAATACATAAGCATGGACTATATTATGGAATACATAAGCATGGACTATATTATGGAATACAAAACATGGACTATATTATGGAATACTTAAGCATGGATTATAATATGGAATACATAAGCTTGGATTATATTATGGAATACATAAGCATGGACTATATTATGCAATACATAAGCATGGACTGTATTATGGAATACATAAGAATGGACTATATTATGGAATACATAAGCATGGACTATATTATGGAATACATAAGCATGGACTAAATTATGGAATACATAAGCATGGACTATATTATGCAATACATAAGCATGGACTATATTATGCAATACATAAGCATGGATTATATTATGGAATACATAAGCATGGACTATATTATGGAATACATAAGCATGGACTATATTATGGAATACATAAGAATGGACTATATTATGGAATACATAAGCATTGACTATATTATGGAATACATAAGCATGGACTATATTATGCAATACATAAGCATGGACTATATTATGGAATACATAAGCATGGACTATATTATGCAATACATAAGCATGGATTATATTATGCAATACATAAGCATGGACTATATTATGGAATACAAAAGTATGGATTATATCTTGGAAAACAACTCATGGACTTAATCATGTAATACAAATCATGGATTATATCATGGAATAGAAGGAAGGCATGGTTATATCATGGAACACAAAAACATGGACTGTATCATGGAATACATAATCATGAACTATAGCATGGAATACAAAAGTATGGACTGTAATATGGAATAAAATGCATGTACTATATCATAGAATGCACATTCATGGACTATATAATGGAATACGATGCATAGGCTCTATCATGGAATACACAAGTATGGACTGTATCATAGAATACATAAGCATTGACTGTATCATGGAATAAAATGCATGCACTTTATTATGGAATACAATGCATGGACTATATAATGGAATACAAAAGCATGGACTGTATCATGGAATAAAAGGCATGGCTCTACCATATAATATAATACATGGATTTTATCATTGAATACAATGATTCGACTATATCATGGAAGGCAACGCATGGACTGTATCGTGGAATAGAAGGCATGGGCTGTTTCATGGAATACATTGCATGGACTTTATCATGGAATATAATACGTGAACTTTATTATGGAATATAACGCATGGATAATATCATTAAATAAAATGCATGTACTTTAGAATGGAATACAATGCATGGACTATATTATTGAATACAAAACATGGAACATATCATGGAATACACTGCATGGACTGTGTCATGGAAAAGAATACTATGGTTGTACCATAGAATATAATGCATGGACTTTATCAAGGAATACATGGACTGTATCATGGAATACATAAGCATTGACTATATCACTGAATACATAAGAATTGACTATATCATGGAATAAAATGAATGTACTATATAATAGAATACAATTCATGACAATATTATAGAATACAAAGCATGGGCTGTATCATGGAACAAAAAGCATTGACTATATCATGGAATAAAATGCATGTACTATATAATGGAATACAATGCATGGACAATATTATTGAATAAAAAACATGGACTATATCATGGAATATAATGCATGGACTATATCAGGGAATACAAAAGCATGGACTTTATCATGGAATACAATGCATGTACTTTATCATGGAATACAATGCATGGACTATATCATGGAAGGCAATGCATGGACTGTATCGTGGAATAGAAGGCATGGTCTGTATCATGGAATAGAAGGCATGGTCTGTATCATGGAATATAATGCATGGACTATATCATGGAATACACAAACATGGACTGTATCATGGAATAGAAAGCATGTGCTGTATCAATGAATATAATGTATTGGATGTCATTGAATACAGTGCATGGACTATATAATGGAATTTAATGCATGGACTATATGATGGAGTACAAAACCATGAACTTTAGTATGGAATAGCAAATATGGCTGTGTCATAGAATAGAATGCATGGACTATCTCATGGAATACAATACATGGACTATATTTTGGAATATAAAGCATGGACTGTTTTATGGAATATAAAGCATGGACTTTATCATGGAATATAAAGCATGGACTTTATCATGGAATATAAAGCATGGACTTTATTATGTAATATAAAGCATGGACTTTATCATGGAATATAAAGCATGGACTGTATTATGGAATATAAAGCATGGACTGTATTATGGAATATAAAGCATGGACTTTATCATGGAATATAAAGCATGGACTGTATTATGGAATATAAAGCATGGACTGTATTATGGAATATAAAGCATGGACTGTATTATGGAATATAAATCATGGACTTTATTATGGAATATAAAGCATGGACTTTATCATGGAATATAAAGCATGGACTATATCATGGAATATAAAGCATGGACTGTATTATGGAATATAAAGCATGCATTTTATCATATAATGCAATGTATGGACTATATTACCGTCATCCAATACAGTAGTAGCCACGTTGTGAAAACTTACCGTAATTCTATCCAGTTGGCGCCGCGGTATGAAAACTTACCGTGATTCTATCCAGTTGGAAGAACCGAACCACGGCATGTGTCCTGTTTACACTGTAGCAGAAGCGAAGTTAACACATTTTAATACAACATCGATAGAATCAAGTTTAGATATCATCCAAAGAAAGTTTTAAATAAATTGAAAGTTATGCATGCGTGTGATTAACTATTTTGAACAGTAGATGTAAATAAAAGAGTAAAATTTTGTTTAAATATAACGTTCCCATTTTTGAAAAGAAATATTCTTCATGTTGCTAATACAGGATGCTTAATTATTAAAGAGAGAGAGGTAGGTATAATGATTGTTGTATGCTACTCATTGTCTTTATATACTATGGATAGTTCCTAGTACATTTCTTGCCTTGTCTAACATTTTTAAAATAAAATCTAGTGCCATAATTAAATTTTAATGCGCAAACCCTTTATTACTTATTAAACAATAAGTTAGACGCAAATTATAAAACATCAGAACAGATGGCATTTTCTTAATAATTTGATGACATAGCCAGATCTTTCTGCTAAATGGAAGTAACATTCGTCACTCGGTAGCAAATGTCCAGGAAACAAGCTCACGCAGCGAATATTAATAAATGTCATAAGAGCTGTCTTTCTGTTGGGGCTATACAGCTCTGTCTTTTCTTTGGAATTTAATGATTATGTCATGGTTCGTGTTCATCGAGTGATGCGTTGTTGATTAATGTCATAACCTATTTCTGGTTTAATGTCCTCTTATAAGTTCACGATTTGGTTATGAAATCCAGATTTATTGTCGCCCATTTCCTACTTACTGGTACTGTTGATTTCAAACTACTTTTAATGCGGAATCATAACTAAACGAACCTTCTCGCTACACATTCCTGCAAAAAACTGGACCTCTAATATGTGTCAATGCTAATATGGAATTATACAATGCCCCACCATACATAAACCATTGATTGGACAAAATTAGGGATTCAACAACGCCTGTGATAAAATGTTAAGTCTTGGTCAACATTTTTCTAAAGATTTTATTCAAATACCAGATGTTGATACTATATGAAGGTCTTATCAAAATTTAAGATCTTTGAAAGAAATGTCTCACTGCATGGTGGTCAGTACATGCATGGTGGTCAGTACAGCCGGAATCTGTGTCCATGGAACACTTTATTATATGCTGGTACCATATAAGACATTAGTCTAAAAATGCGCGAGCACTCGTTTCTCTTATGATTCAATATGCATGATGACTCGTTTGTCGTATTAATTATTTCAATCAATCGGTAATTATTGAAATAATTAATTCATATCACAGCAAAATATGAAATAAAAACTCACAATATCACTTTATTTCCTGTAATATATGAAGTTTATGAAACTCGTTGAAATTACATTACCATGCAACCTAATATATATGGAATTTATGTCATTTAATACTGAAACATTTCAAAAGAACTTCTTTAAACAAGTAAATGAATATCAAACATTGTATACATCGCCGCCACTCATAACACTATAATGTTCGATAGAGGCTACATTTGTGCATACTGACACGGAAGTCATACATGTAATCTGAGTCAATATTTGTCAACAGTATAGTACGATGCATATGCCAACTTTCTGATATGAATATGAATTATGAAAATATGAATTAATATTGCGTCATAGACACGAAATATGGATGTGTCTATATGACTCCAGTCAATGATTGATAATTCAACCGATACACATTATAATTTTTTCAACTCGTAAATGAAACTTTGTAGCTATATATAAAACATGAATTATTTTTCCAAACATTCAATTACAACTTTCATTGTA
Source organism: Unio pictorum (assembly GCA_030141615.1). Taxonomy (NCBI): domain Eukaryota; kingdom Metazoa; phylum Mollusca; class Bivalvia; order Unionida; family Unionidae; genus Unio; species Unio pictorum. The sequence goes on along the minus strand of JARLTB010000327.1, from coordinate 2,504,588 downwards.
CATAAATGACTACAACCAAAAGAGTTAATTTGGTAGCTTTTCTGAGTCAGCCACATGTGTGTGTGTGTGTGTGTGTGTGTGTGTGTGTGTGTGTTTTGAAATTGTTAAACATATTTAACTGAATTTAGACACGATCAATATTACTGATAGCAATAATGATAGATTGGATATTTTCTGATGTAACGACCTCTCTTATGGTAATAAAATAATATGTCCTTACCCAACCGGATGTTACGTGATTTTACAAGACAGTCGCGCATGAGGGAGGTATAAATATTCAGATCTTCCTTACAGTGTTGCAAGTTTGATTCTCTTTGGATGCAAGAAAGGTTAGTCACGTTATTTTGTATTTTGAATATATGAGTTAATTGCATTGATCAGTCTTTTTGTTGCCCTTGTCAGTCGGTATTTTCCCCCTGATATGTCTGAACGGCGCATATTTCCATCTCTATTTTGAGCCCCATACCGCAGCATGATGTCCCACACAGACACAATATAAATATATAAGTGACACGAGGCCAACCATTCCTAGCACTAACCTCGATGTTGAACACTAAGTGACGCAGCTGCTAGTATCATCTTTGTCAGATTTGTCACTTTTCAGATTTAAGATTTCTTTTAATTGTTTCATGGTTATATATATATATATATATATATATATATATATATATATATATATATATATATATATATATATATATATATATATATATATATATATATATATATATATATATATATATCGACAGATTTTCAGTCATGTCCAGCATAGTAATACTTACCATTGGCCTATTCATGATGCTGGGTTTGTCCCTAGCTGACTACGGTTATGGCGGCGGTTATGGAGGATATGGGGGATTCTACCCCAGTTACGGAGGAGGACACGGTGGAGGCTTTAGTGGTGGCGGAGCAGGAGGTTTCGGTCTACTATGTAGGTCTTTAGAATTGGATTGTAATCTGTCAAAACATTTTAGATAATTTTACAGTTTCGCCATATTGACCTTGGATTCAATCACAAACCGAAAGTTCATTCACTTGTTTATTTTAAAAAGTGGTTTTACTAAGTAATCGTCACTTCTGTTTCTTGTTTGGGTTTGACCATATATTTGCAATTTGATAGTAAACTTCAATTCCCAATATTTTTCAAGATCCATAGCATTTGTCAAAAATTGATTGACAAAGATGATTGACTGTAGCACGTGAAGATGACTAGGCTATCTTTTTAAAACAACAACAACAATAATAATAATAATAATAATAATAATAATAATAATAATAATAATAATAATAATAATAATAATATTAATGATAATACTAATAATAATAATAATAATGATGATGATGATAATGATAATACTAATAATAACCTTAATAATAATAGCAACAACAACATAATAATAAAAACAACACTGAAAATAATATAAACAACAATACAACATCACATATGCATTTCTATCCATTCACAAATTCATTGATACTTTCTTACTTTCTTTCCTTCTTTCTTTCAGCTTACCTTTAATTCATTTTTTGATTTACTTACTTTTTTAGTGCCGCTTCTCTTGATCCTCCTTCTGTTCCCTATGCTTTTCAACAGGGGAGGTGTCAACAACTCTACTATTGGCTAAAAGGTAATTATGACTGTTCAAAGTCAATCGTAATACTACTATTCCTTTCACCAAACCGATTATCTTCGGGCAGTGCATGTTCGCCATATTTCGATCTCTTTGTAGGAAGATACCCTTATCGTATCTGCTGGTATCAGTGTCAGAAGAACGGTGTCAGAAGTTTATGATCAAAGTTGAGAATTCAATTCTCGTAACCTGAAAGAGTTGGGCGCTGTATCCCAAATTTTACCATTTCGTCATTACGGACATATGGGCAATCACAAGTCGCTGTTTCCATTCGGTTGCATATTTGATGAGGTACATAATACGAATATTGTAAGTTTAAAAAAGGTACGGCACATCCAATTAAATACGTCTGCACGAGATAGGTAGAAAACGTTTGCATTATACAATGACCTTACAATTCATATCTTTAATCTGAAAACTAGAAACGAATTATTAACGATTAATAAATACATGTATCACTTTTTTCAGCTCTGTACAGATGATTTCAGCAATAGATGTGATTATTGTGTATTTCCTGTGTTAGCGGATTCAATAAACTACTTTTATTCTATTTTGTAGTTTGTACTTTTGTATAATTTCTTTAGTGTCTCTGAGTAAGGAACATCGATCGCGCATTAGTCACTAGCACTATTAGGGGATTAGTCACTACCACTAATCAGGGACAGTCGAAGAGAAATCTACATACAATCTATCAACTCTACCCATAATCAACTGTCTTAATTAGGAGATGTTACTGTATTGAAAAAATAGCTTTTAAAGAAACCTGAAATACGTATACTGTATAGGACATAGCAACCCTTAAATTAATCTCGCTACGTATGTCTTTCTTTGTGGGATTTGCATGAAATCTTTTCACATGAAATTTTAAGTACACATTTATGCACACACACCCAAATAAACGGTTGTTGACACATATAGACTGATACGAGTAATTATATAGCTGAATTAATTTTACAGTTTAATTATTTTGCACCTCACCAGCCTTGATGGGAATGGTTCTAAAATAGTGGATGGTCATGGAAATGTTAAATTGTTTGATCATGAAGTCCCAAATTCGTACACGTCAAACTTAGAACAATACACAGATTGGTTAATTTACGCTATTCATTTAATTTATATTATCGGAAGAGCTAATCATCCACTGGATATAATGCATCATAACGAGAATCATTTGGCCTTACCAGAGCATCATGCCCATACCTGAGTTCCACCTTCATATTATCTGCTTACCTTGAATCTAAATATTCATGATGAGGATCAAACCTCTGACAAATTCAAATTGAACTCTGTCTGTCTGTCTCTTTCTTGCTCTGTATATTCGTCTGTGTGTATGCCTGTCTGTCTGTCTGTCTCTCTGTGTATCTCTGTCCCTCTGTCTCTTTCTTTTTCTGTTTCTCTCTCTGTCTCTATCTCTCTGAATTTGGTGTCTTCTTTCCAACCTTACCATATATTCTGTTTGCGTATCGATACCGTCTCCAGCGTGAATCATTTACAAATAAGACAAAATGGCTGATTTTCGACTATGATTTTAATTAAGACGATGCTTCGAGGCTGCAAATTGTATGTTAGGAAAAGTGTCCACAATGTCTACGAACATGTTAAGCTGGTGTTAAGAGAAAATATAGGTAATTTATATTTTTACAGTAGATGGCGCTCTGTGTACATAGAATTCCATCAAAACAAGTCTTTAAAATACTTCGATCCTGTCTGCTCACTAAAGATGTATACATTTACGATTTGATTCATTTGCTTTCACTGGCAGACATAGTTACACATGTGTTAACTCTGTTTATGATATTGAGATACCATTCAGTTTACGAAGAAATAAGATCATGTCATATCTTAGAATTTTTTATGAATGAAAATACGTACCAGCTTTTTGGCAGCCTCCTGTAACTGGATGTAAAAAAATAGGGCTTTGCTAAATAGCATTAGATATACGCTTGCCTGAGAAATATTATTTGAGATCTTACTTGATTCAGTTTTAAGCCACGTGATAATTAGGAATCAACAGTAGCAACTGCGCTTGTACGGTATTAATTATTTAACAACGAGAATGGTACATTACAACGGTGTTAGTGGGAGTCTCTGAGTGTTCTAAAGCGCTCTCCGCTACGAATCACTGCCATCTAACCTTTGTCTGCGTGGGTTCGAGTCTCAGATTCGACCAATGTGGGTATGTAAGAAGCTTGCCAGTAGCTTCTCGTGGGTCGGTGGTCTTTCCGGGGTTTTTCCCGGGTTCTTCCTCCACCATTAATACTGGCAGCCATGTATAGCCCATCGTGTGCTGAAAAATGGCGTTAAACCATACAACAACAACAACAACAACAACAACAGCAACAACATTTTCCAACCGCAACATCAGTTACAGTCCACAGGTGGTCTGTACAGTCAACTACAGAAAAGGTAATATGCAATCATTACGTCACGATGGTCAGAAAAAGAACAATACTTGTATCTATTTGTCAATTTATTTTACTTCCCTGTTTTGCTGACCACTTATCTGAATGAATCGCCCATCAGACCAAAAACATTTTTAGGGTTGTTATAATGTGTGTGTGTGTGTGTGTGTGTGTGTGTGAGAGAGAGAGAGAGAGAGAGAGAGAGAGAGAGAGAGAGAGAGAGAGAGAGAGAGAGAGAGAGAGAGAGAGAGAGAGAATTTTAACGATGTCAGCAGTGAGCAGTTTATAAAGATGTCTAGCACTGGGGTATCATGCTGCAGACATGTAGCAAGATGTCCCACCCAATCACATTATCCTGACACAAGGACCACCAACCCTAACACTAACCTCTTAATGCATGAGCCAAGCGATGTAGCTGCTCGTACCATTTTTGTAAGTGTTTGGTATGACTCAGTCGGTGATCAACCAACGACCTCCCGCATTCGCGGTGGACGTTCTTACCACTACGCCACCGGAGCTATCGGTTGTTATAATGACCATACTTTTTAAGATGACATATATTTGATGATGAGTCAAGACAAAATTTTGTGGAAGAGACGCATTGAAACTCCTTTCTAATAGAACAAAGAAACTGCCCGTTCATCGACTTGATGATTGAAGTCCCCTTGCAATAGAACAAAAAAACCTGCTCTTTCGTCGACTTGATATAACTTTTGTACGGAAAAACTAAAATGAGAACTTATCATTATTCGTGAATGGGCATTCAGGGAACTTCATGACCTTCTGACGTATTTGGAAAGCTTCTTCAAGACTCAAAATACATACCATGAAATGTAAGTGTCTTGATTTGTATGTACTTTTCAGAATATTAATACGATAGTTACATATATTCTATCTTAGACATCAATAATAATAATAATAATAATAATAATAATAATAATAATAATAATACTATAAAAATAATATTAAAAATAATAGTCATAATGACGATTTTATGGTCTTTAACAACTTTGTGTTAAGAAACATTAGAAACAAACATTTCTCCTTCACTATTTAACACACTCAGACAGACATGCGCAGACACGCACACACACAAAGCCTTCTAGGAGTTTGATTGCTAACGCTGATAATTAGTCCGTAAGGTCGGCTGTGGTAGTTTTACAAAACTAACATCGTTACTCCGAAGCTCACCCGCCCCATCTCTCTCTCTCTCTCTCTCTCTCTCTCTCTCTCTCTCTCTCACACACACACACACACACACACACACACACTACAACATATAATAATGGATTATATAGGACAGCATAGGACAATACAATATATAAGAATGGATTATAGAGGATGGCACAGTACAATACAACATATAACAATGGATTATAGAGGACGGCACAGGACAATGCAACATATAACAATCGATTATAGAATGATATGACAATTGTATGACAATGGATGATAGGATGACAATGGTGTGATAATGACACTTCTACATTCAAACTGAAACCACCATACCCCCCACAAAATCACCCCGTTGTTGAATGAAAAAAGCACATTCACACCGTGTGACGCGGTGTGTGGTATGGTGGTTTCACAATTTGAATTTCGGATGCACCCCCTCCCCTAATTATATAAAACCATCTATCGGCGCCGTCGACAATATGCCTGTTACGGGATTAGAACCTTGGACCCCAGGACGAGATTCCAACGCTTTACGAATACGCTAAATGTTCTTATCTACAGGTACATGCTTTTGAATACGATAAGTGTGTATTCTGTGGTATATTGTATCTCCTTTGTTTATTTTTGACAAATCAGTTATTGTGGTTTTTCTTTCATGTACTTAATAATGGTTAATGACAACATTGAAGCAGAACCGATTACTTGAAAAAAAATCACAAAAAAGAATACAATTGTTCGTAAAGACTGCATATTTGATTCGTTTTCTTACAAAAACAGATAATTGATTATATCTATTGAGATTCATGACAGCTAAACTAACCAATGAAATCCATTGTTTCAAAAAACCCATTGAGGGTAACTCTTTCATAAACCGACACATACCCCCACGAGTTATTCCCCGCGGGTGTTATATACATAGTGCAAAACATGATTCATACATAAACGAATTGAATTTTTTGTCCAGTCTTTTTTTTAAAAGCAGAATTTTGTACTCGTTCTGCTATTCTTTGTACTGAGGGCATACACATATCAAAATATTTTCCGGCTTCATTCATAGGTTGAAATATTTTTTCTTCGTTATTTTCTGTATTAAATGATTTTACAGGTCTCCTTGCAACTGTTTTATAAGTACCAGTTTTCCCCCGTTTGTTGTTTTCACTCTGAGAAATAGCTTGAAGATTATCCAATCTGTTATTTTGAAGATATCCATCAATATGATCGATAACAAGACCATCCTTGATCAATCCATGGCAACACTCGTATGCGATTCTGTGATTAAGACGTATTTTCCCTTCAGCTCTAAACACCAAATACCCTCGATTATTCACAATACCAATTGGTTTCTTCAGCCTGCAGTGTCTGACAATACCGTCAAGGGATGCCTCATAATCGCTGATCACGAAATGCGGTTGAAATTCTTGATTCATTTATATACAATAATATTATTTGTCTAATTCATTATTTGGTTGAATTATTACATTATTTGGGAATCTGTCAATATAGTCTTGAGGTGTTCTTATGATTTTGTCGCTGACTTTGTCAAGGACGCTGACACAATCATTGATGGAATTCTTAATTCGTTTATCATAATAACGCTTCAACTCTCTGTATCGCTTACCACCACAATTGAGACACAACTGCGATTTACCACGCACCCCTACCCCACAAGACTCCCACCACGGACACTTTGCATATGATATCCACAGAATTCCTTTCTGCATGATTTCTTACAAGTGGTTACTGATCCTATCATCAACCATTTGCAATGATTCATTATATATAAATTCTTTATTTAAATATTTGTTTTAATTATAGCATGGAGGAGTTCGAGAGATTATCGAAAATTACGCCCTGGAAAAATGCTAAATTCAATCTCGATAGAGTCTCCGTAGCACCAAAGGGTCTAATAAGTGATATAACCATGATAGGTAGAATCCGCGATTGTTTTGATGAATTCAAGCGCGATGGAGCATCTCACTGTTGGTCAACATTTCGAATTGATGGTAGTGTTGATGCTATGAATGACGAAAGAGCAGCCGCGATAATCTCACATCTTGACAAGAAAAAATATTTTTTTTAGAGTGAAATTCATTATTCTTTCGGAAACAGGAGATTGGATCATCAGAGATAAAAATGACCCCATCCTGAAAAAATAAAAGTACTGTCACTGTGAGTCGAGATTCCAAGCCAGGAATTCTGACTGGGATTGACAAACCGTACTACGAGAGATCTTATCCTTAAACCGCGGTTGTTTATGGAATCTATCCGTTAAATGATAAACTGAGTATTGAAAACTAAAACCAATGAAACTATCTTCGCTGAATTGTGTAGCAGAACGAATAACAGAACACTTCACAAATGCGTTGCGTGGAAACAAATTGACTGATCGATGACGCAAAAAAAATAAATGAATGGGGACTAACAGTAAGGGAGCGCGGAGCAACAATTCAGGATATAACCAAATTAGAAACATCGCTAAGATTCCCAATAACCATAATGACGATAACAGGAGAAGTATTACATGAATCAAAATATAAATCAAAAGGAGCTCCAATCAAAATTATTGATCATAATGAACACGCATGGACACCTGCGATAACAGTATTTCCGCGAGATAGAACAATAAAATATATACCCGCGGAGTTCTCCCCGGAATTCTCCCCGGAGGAGAAATTATTTGATTTTATTTACCAGTTAAGTAAAAACGATCCTGTGTCAGTGTGGTTACTTCACAGTTTTGAGAACGAAGAGGGTAAATTCGATCAATTTGTAAGACCCAATGGCGAATTATACCGCACTGAAGCCCTCCACAACGAGATGAAAAAAGTAGCTAGTAGTTTTTCAACTGAACACGACGAACAATTATTAACAAACTGTTTTACAATTCCGTCAGTTGCAGCTGATTTTGCGAGAAAGAGAAACATGTGGAAACCAACAAGAGCTGAATTTCTATCAGATATCAAATCAAGCTGCATTGAGTATGGCCATGGCGGATTATGGAATACAAAATACGACCGAGAAAATATTATTTACGTTGATATGGTTGCGTGTTATCCCGGGAGTTTTCTCGGGTACGTAGAATGCGCTGAGTACTTCAAGCGATTTGGACATCCCACACATGAGATGACCCGTGTTGCGATTAATGGACCACTACCCGATTTTGATTTAACTGGAATCGCTCGTGTGGTATCATTTGAATTAGCTAAAAGACTTCATCCGTGTTGCTATGTTTGGATTGGCAGACATATATCTGTAAAACACTGGATGCCAATAGTGCTATTACGGTATATGATTGATTCTAAAATGCTGATATCGCTGATTGTCAGTGAAGCAATTATATCATGTCGAGCGCAGACTGAAGTCTGGTTACCACAACCTAGTATAGATAGTATAATCAGCGAAAATAGAAAACAATTCCCGTCCCTAAACGAAGAAGATATCTAAAAATGGTCCAAACGGCTATTTGAAGCTAGAAATAAAGACGCAAAAGAACTCGGTAGAAGAATAATTGGTAAGTTCACAGAGAGTGGAAAATACGACAATAAACGATGATTATAGATAGCGTTGAATACGATTTTATAATCGCGGATGTAACATCTAGGGGCATATGCGTCAATCGTAAAGACGCTTTCTTGTTCAATGGAACCAAATTGGGTACAATTGTTACCTACACAGATGGATGCAGTCTTCGGTATAAACATTTAAGGGTGTCTATGCTCGGTTATGCTTCTATCAATTTATTTGCAATGATAAATAGATTTCCTGACACCGCGGTTAGAGTAGCCACTGATTCATTTTATATAAACGCGAAAGACATCGAAGTAGTGGCTGAATTCACTAATTCAGACGAGAATTGGGGATCATGGAGAATTAAAAAGGAAATACTGCGTGATTATTCCAAATCAGCAGATGTTACGATTGAAGATAAATATTTGAAAAATAATCAGATATCAGAACTATCTAATGCACCGTCGATATCTGATCCAATATGTAGATATAAAACAGTTTATTTAAACGGCTGTGGTGGGTCAGGAAAGACGACTCGTGCGATTGAATTATTTCGAGGGAAATCAAACATGATTGTGCTAACACAGACCCACAGACTCGCAAGAGAGATGAACAACGAGGAATTAATGCAAGCACTTATCACAGTTTCTTTCGATGGAAATGTGACGAATGGACTCCTGATCGAATGGGTGATAAATTTATTCCTGAATTCATTATTTGGGATGAGATATGCACAGTGTCGTTAGATGTATTACAAAAGTTTCTTGATTGGTTATTGCTAGCGAATACAAAAGTGAAATGTGAGGCGATCATGGTCAACCACCACCAATTGTCGGTTTAGCCCCACATGATTGGCTGAAGAATTTTGTAGACTATTATGAAGAAATTAATACCGATCATAGAGCACTTGATGAACAATTACGCGAGTTCAAGAAACTAATCAGATTACAACCGGATAGATTCCAATGTGAAATAGTGCGTGAAATAATTTCGGAAACCCCATTAAATGATTTCTGGGAAGCATGGAAACCAAACGATTTGATAGTGACAAGTAGAAAGATAGTCAGAGATAACACTTCAGATGAAGTTATTTGAATTGCATAAAGAAAAATTTGCAACACTTCCAACGCCGCTGTGTTATAGACCCAAGGATACACGAAAACAAAATATCGAAGTTGATATTCCTGGACAAAGTGAAAAGCAGAATTTAGTGTTAAATGATATTGTGCTGGTTGATATCAATGTCGTCGAAGACGTATTGCGCGCTGATAAATCCCCATGGACGCTAGGTTACGCAGAGACGATACATTCTTCACAGGGATTGACTATATCAGATACAATTGTTTGGATGTAGATAATCACATTGAGTGGTCAAATTTAATCTATCTTGCGGTGTCCAGAGTACGAAGAATAAATCAACTTCTAAGAGTTGTTCTAGACTATAACGACACTACAATAAGTGATATTGTCAGCGTTAACATAATCAGAAAAAAACTATCTGGTTATAAATAACAGGATAAAAAAATAATAGAGAATTTGACATTGATGCCGAATTAATAATCACACTAAAACAACAACAGAATAATCACTGCGCGAGTTGCAATTGTATAATGAGTTGGCGTCTGTCGGATAAGGACTCTCGACAATTTACCGTAGATAGAAAAAAATAGCAGCGTAGGTCATACCAGAGATAATGTGATGCTGACTTGTCTTGAGTGCAACAGGCGCAGAGGTGCTAGTTAAGACCACGCGGCGGTAATTGAGTATCCTCTGGTATCACTTGTAGTAGTTCACGAGTAAATCCTCGCTGAGGAACAGTTGAATCCAATGTATAAATTGCTGGTCTACCCGTAGATCGTGTTATAATAGATATTTTATGCGTGGTGACACTCCAAATAGGATCAGTAGCACTTTTTTTAACCACCTTCGAGCTCTCCTGGTTCATATAAATATCTAACAGTGACATTACCGAGTATTGGTTCTTTTGAAAAATCTTTTTGCGGCTTTTCAGGTATATACTTTTTTAAATCGCATTATTAGGTTTCATGTTGATTGTTCGAGTAATCTCATTATTCAGCGCGGTAATCACGCCTGGTAATCTCTTGACCCATTCACGGGATCGTTTATCCTGAATAAATTCCTTCACGTATTGATATCCAAATAACCGCTCAGCAAGCGTCGGATTCAATCGTTCAACAATTGCCTGATCGCGATGTAATGCAGTATGTCCACGTCGTAACGCAGTAGTATGATTCTTCATTGTTGATAACACTGCACCCTGAAATTCTTTGCCAGGATCAACTTGTAATAGATTTGGCCAATGCAGAGGACCCCTTCGATAAATCCTTTTAAACGCAGAAGCCACTTCAGTTGATGATTTTGTTTTTAACGCTGTGCTTGTTTGTATCGACTCGCAACATCAACTACGATTAGCGCATACTTGTAAACACCATCATGCGGCAGAAATAATATATCAGCTTGATGAACTTCATTAGGGACGGTCACATCAAAATGCGAGTAGTTAATTCGTTTAGGCGGTGGTAGATAAATTTGCCATATCGCCTGTTTGGATAACCAATCCGCTGCTCTAGTATTTTTCACTTTTGCGGCGCTAGCGAGTTTACCGATTGCTGCTTCCCTCCCGTATCCTCTTGGAGAATAATAAATAGATTCCATGTTGTTATTAATTACCAGCACCTAACATCAATTTACCTTTCATTGCCGATTTTACTAACCATGAAGCCAACTTTTCTTTGAAGGATTTATCAGTGATAGAATTCAACGCATGAATTAATTTAACATCTGCGATATGTCTGCGTTGCAGATTGCTGCTTTTATAAGCAACATCATGAGCATGACACGTCTTATCAATGGCGTTTATTGGGTTATCACCGGGTCGGGGTTGATTTTGATCATTGAGTCTGATGTCGAGTCTGGTCCCGGGTCCACAATAACTATACCCCGGAAGGTGTTTTTCTCCTGGGCATTTTGCTCATGGTGTTCCTGGGAGTTTTACTAACTTGGCTGCAATATCACTTCCTCGTTTTTTTAAATCATCTGCAGATTTCATAGAAACAAATCTAATTTTTTTTTTTACCACATTGTACACACTTACCAGAAAGTGCTGATCTGTTATTTTTAGTTGTAATCGTAGTCAAGTCATCTGTGTCAGTACGTTTCTTACATTTCACACAATATAGATCCATACTTATTTATATTATAATGGGTATGAATGTAATTGATTATTCAACAACAAAAAACAACTCGTAAAACATTTTACAAAGCTACCAGATTCTGGACCGATGATTGTTAAACCAATTGTTGGTGTATGCTTTATGCCCCATAAATACATCATAATAGTATATTATTCTGATGGAAGTATTAGTCAGACCAATTATCGGTGTACGCCTTATACCCCTAACACAATATAGATCTATAATATATTTATGTTATATGGATATGAATGTAATTGATTATTTAGCAACAAGAGAACCTGAACCCGTAAAACATCATGTCATGTTACCAAACTCTATTCGAATGATTATCATTGGACCATCAGGGAGAGGTAAAACACAATTGTTAATTGATATGATAATGAGACATATGAGATGGGACAAGTTGTATTTAGTATCCCCAAGTGTAGACGATCAACGATGTTACCAGGTGTTAAAAGATTACAACGAAAGGGCAACAGAAATTACCGGCGAGGATATTATTAAGTTTATAACAGATATTGAGGAAGCCCCTTCCGTGGAAGACATCGATGGAAGTATTAACAATTTAGTTGTATATGATGATGTCATGTTAGACAATCAAAAGAATCCAGCTAGGATATTTTCCAGAGGTAGGCATAAAAATACTGATGTGATATATGTCACTCAACGATACACGCAAATACCTAAAGTGATCAGAGATAAGTACAATTTGTTATGTATATTTAACGGAGTTGACATTTATACACAACGAAATATTTGGCAAACCTGGTGCAGTGATATGGATTTTAATCAATTTAAAAATTTCTTTAGTCACGCTCAGTCAATCCCACATGGATTTGTAACGATAAAGTTGCATGATTCTAAAACAAGATATCGAATCGGATTATGTCAAATATTCGGTTAAAATCCTAAAATAAATTGTTGAACCCCATAAGTAGTACGGGGGGTGCGACAACGACCATGGCGTCTTTTTTTATATTCTGTTTTGCCAAATGGACGCTTCTATTAAGCATTTACGAGGAACCCTTAGTTTGCCAAATTGACGCCTATAAAAGTTGTCCGATTCACACGATCTAGCAAATCTACTTACCAATAACCAATAGTGTGGACAATGTGTTTCAATGCTGAATTATATTTTCGTAATTCCTTAAAACACTTTGAAAACAAGAGACTTTCCCCTATAAATATAATAAAAATTTATGATAATTTGTTATTTAAAAAAACTGCTTCTTTGCGGGTCATGTGTGACCAGGTTTCATTAGTATTGTTAGAAAATTCTGACAAACCAAATTAAAGAAAAACCATTAAATTTTATCAATTAGTCCATATCGTTTAGCAAATTATACTGTATATTCATTAGAATCCCGAAGAATTTCTTTCTTTAAGCACATCGCAATTGCGGTGTTTGTACATTTTTATAAAGTGTGAATAGTGTACATGCAAAGTATACATTTACAAATTAATATCCAAATGCAAAAGAACGTTGTCCACATACATACATACATACATACATACATACATACATACATACATACATACATACATACATACATACATACATACATACACGCGAGATAGCAATGGATGGTTTATATTTTGAGAGGTGTAAAATACATCAATAATATTAGTCTATGAGAACATCGTATTTCCTTCTTAGATAAACTTACACAAACTATTTCCAAATATGAAACTTAAACATTTCCCCACATTTAAATATATTCCAACCATGCTGGAAACTAAATAGTGAATTTAATTTAGTTTAGCGTGAATTGTAAAATGGTTATCTATTTTTAGCAAGGGATCTGATTGAAGAAGTATCTCTAATTTGGTAACTACCACAACCGAACTCGTAAATTTTGATCAATACCATCTAGTGTTAGTGTATGGTTACCGCATGGAATTATTGGGATTAAATTTGTAGTGTTATAATCACGAGCATGTAGGTATGGTGTGCTATTACAGCACACGTGCACATTTATTTTAATGATACCATCATGTGTAGGGCACAGAAAGTACAAGAACAACATATAATACTTTGATAATTAACACAGTACGATCTATACCTGCATAATAAATTAATATTATCTCCCAAGAAAAGATACGGACCATTGGTGGTGAAACATGACGAGGATAGACGGCACAACATAACAACATAACAATATCTGGCTGTGTGCTTGGTCAAGCTAACACAAAATTAATTTGTAACGTATCTTTAACAATATTTCAGCCACATCTCTATAATGTATGCACTGTGACATTTATAGTGATGTCTAGCACTGGTGGATCATGCCGCAGACATGTAGCATCATGTCCCACCCATTCACATTATCCTGACACCAGCCCGACAAGTCTTTACACTAACCAACCACAGACATGTAGCACCATGTCCCACCCATTCACATTATCCAGACACTAGCCCGACCAGTCTTTACACTAACCTCTCAGTTCTAAGCACCTTGGGAAAAAGCTGTTGGTACCAATTTTATAAGCCTTTGGTATGACACAACCGGAGTTCGAACACACGACCTCCCGCATCCCATGCAAGGCCATAGAGTTGTCTTTCTAGAAATGAGAGTTATATATAATATTTTAACAATTAATACGTTTCCACGGTATAAATCATTTTCTAACATGTAAACACAGGGAATAACTGAAAAACAAAAAAATTGATATATGAATTTCGGCACTGTTTTATGCACACGCAGTAACATCCTTTCTATCCTTCTATAAAATTTGTGGTAAAGGCTCTTACTACAGCTTGTATTGGTTGGAAGCTATTTACGTCATAAGCTATATCACTAGCAACTTGCGCAATCAAATATATTGTAATTAAGTAAATCTTTTGCCAGTTGCCATTTTGCATAGAAATGTAACTTGTAAGTTAGTGTTTTTGTAGAAGAGATCCACGACTATCCAGCCTTAATTTTCTCTACATAAAACTTTAATTTTAATTATGAAACTGGCTGTCTTATTTTTAGCAATTATGATTTCCCCTTTGTAACGCAATGTATAGTCTTAAAATTACACATTTTTAAAATATGCTACTGCCAAAACAATTTTGTTGTACAATTGCAAATTGCATGTTTTTATTGTCTTATTTGGATCTATAAAATCCCTAAAAATTTTAATTGTCTCCTAGAATTGTAAAAGAAAAGTGATATTTAGCTCTTGCGTTGTTTTTATAGTCATCGGAAAGTAATATAAATATAGGAATTCTCTCTCTCTCTCTCTCTCTCTCTCTCTCTCTCTCTCTCTCTCTCTCTATATATATATATATATATATATATATATATATATATATATATGTGTGTGTGTGTGTGTGTGTGTTTCTGTTTTTATTTATACTATACCAAGTAAATCTGGAAACAGAGATCAATTAAATAAATAAACTTTACGAAGCAAACGGAATTCTGAAATTCTATCTTGGACATGGAGAAGTTATTTCTTCGATGTCCTCTTTAAGTGTAGTGAACTGCAGGTGACAGGTGTATAAACCTGTCTTCCTTTTAATGTATGCCATTTACCACATGCGTGGCACCCCACCCCACCCCAAATTTGTATGGAGAAAACACATTTATCAATAAAATAAAAATATACCATGTTTATGTCTTTGGTACGTTCTAACCACTAGATCACCGGAGCAGGTTGCACAACTCTCATAGGGTTGAAGTTATCATTAATTTGAAGAACATGGATATATGTAGATAGTTCTGTAAAGCTATTGCATATTGACAATGTAGGCCTATTTATCAATTTTGGAACTATATCACTTGTGGCTTTGTCTTGTAGTATACTGAAGGGGCATATGATTGATTAAAACATGCTGCCTGTTAAAAGTCAGACTGGATTTGTTTCAATTAGATCCATTTATCCCGCTGTTTTCCTTTACGTTTTTATTAATATTCCATTATACACTGCGCATATTAACATTCTGTATAATATATTTTGCTATCATTTGAAACGAACTCTTATGCATCAAATCTCTTTAAGTTTTACAGAATTTCCTCATTAAATGGCAATGCACCATACTTCTCTCATTTTTTTGAATTGTTTTTGCTAAATGTTAACAGTTGTCGGGGACAAAAAAGGAATGGAGGAATAGTTACATTGCTGTTGAGATAAACATAATTTTATATAAAATAAATTTGCCATTTTGTTTAACTTATTTAACGAGTTATTTGTGTATTGCTAATTATTTATCAATGTTGATAAATATTGACGTTACCGTACCGGAACATTCTTCGTCAAGTTATTTCCCTTGGCAACTACTGACCTTTCTAATTTTCCTGTTACACTAAATATAGCTAAATATTCGCAGTTTTTGTTTGTTTTTGTTTTTGTGTGTTTTTTATGAAATTTAAAGTGAGTATTATTTAACGTTTAAGGTCTTTTTGTAGAGTCCTGGGGTGTTTAGTAAGACCCAGTGTGATCTAAGGCCGTACATCCTTTGACAATGGTATGAATGCGCTGTTCTTTGAGAACAATAGTATCAGACCTAAACAAGACCAAGAGGAAGTAGCGCCTAAAATAGTAGCTTTGTCCGCTTAACTTTTTGAACGTTATTTTTATGTTGCAATGTTTAACATGTAAACGATTTAGTTTAATTTACTGCATGTAATCGTTTACAAAATCGGTAAACGAGTAAACGAACATGTATACATTTATCATTGACCGAGGAACTACCCGTACCACTCAAAGGATATTATTTCTACATTTATGCTTAACATTATTATTAAGTACAAGTTTTATTGATTATTCTTCTGTTTAAGTACTTTTGTATTATTTTCACACTGAATGCGGCATCAGCTCAAAATTAAAATGTTAACGAGAAACGGTTTTAGCCACATTACAAAACATTACACGTCAATAATTACTGAGAAACTATATTTATGTTCAAGAAGCCTAGATTAGAAGCCATTTATTTTCAAGAAACTCAGTTTCAAGTTTGTAAGAAATTGCATACTTGCTCAATCGTCGAATATCCCTCAAAAAGCATACACCCACCCACGCGCGTCATGTCTGTATGTTCGGTTTTAATATATAATTTGTTGTCATATTGGAAACAGTACCACCCAAATTTCAAGGACGTTTTATAATAAAAGAAAACATAAGTAGAGCAAGTTAAATAAATGTTAAATGAACGATATGTAACATGTACATTATATTACGTGTCACCTGTTCAGCAAGTGCAACGAGTAGAAAGCAGTTGAGTTTCTACTAATTGAGATGAAATGGCATCGTTTTGGTTATTGTAAACTTCATCCAAGGTTCCAGCGTGATAACCATATTTACACCTAGGCTTATCGAGTAGTTATTTCTGTACTTCGGATCTGTAAATTTCATTAGATGTACAAGCCACTGATTCATTTCAAAATTAAGTTATTCAAATTTGAACACTCTTCCGAACCTGGAATTAGCAAATATCAAAACAGTATTGATGTCTCAAAAGGATTAATCTAAAGTGTCTTTGAATCAATCCACAAGACTCCCAACATAGTTAGTCCAAGACGTATTCATGCGTACTTTGTAATTGACCGTAGCCAACACTTTTGGTGTTGCTTCCTACCTACGCAGATGTGGATGAGGAATATTGCAGGCAGAGATTCTGCGCATTGTTGTGTTGAGCTGGACATCAATTAGCTTAGTATGGGATGAGTTAACCCAGACAGGCGTGCTGTATTCTGTTGTCGAATAACAGAGGGCCAGTGCCGATGCCTTGAGTGTCTGAACACTAGAACCCCAGGTTGATCCAGCCACTATGCAGAGCAGGTTGTTTCGAGTGCTGAGTTTTGCTGCAGTTTTATTCAGGTGGTTTAAAATGTCATTGATCTATTGAGAGCCACACCAAGTTATGTTGGGGTCAGATCATCTTTGATATGCTGCCAGTTGAGGAGAATGAAAGGCTCACGGTTCGCATTTGCATTGTTAAGCTGGAGGACGCTGGACACTGTCTTTGTTGCGCTTTGCTGTAGGCGCAATTTCTTGAAGAAGTTTCGTCATATCCTCCAGATCGTTATTTAGTACCCCGTCAATCTCAAAGCTGAAAGAATAAAGTCAATGAAGAAAATATCAGTTTAGTTACACATCAAATTAAGTTCATTATCGCGTACAGAAATGTAGAAAACGAAAGCATGAACATTTGGTACTGTGTTAAAATCTTCTCATGGATTGGCTCCACTCCATTAGATTTGAAATTGTGTTTGTTGATGTTTAGGGTGGTGAGTAAGATACTGATATTTTGAAGAAAACAACGACTGAAGCTGCGTCGCGTATTCGACGGCGGCTGCCTTTTGGTATGCTGTTTTTGATAGGAATAATTGCAGTTACTGTACACATCTTCTTCTTACATTCAATATTAATAGATAAGCTAAAAGAAAACGTACCCCATGCACCTTTTTTTCATTTTAAGAATTTATTGCATTTTCTTGAAACTATGGCTTATCCAAATGTTCATACGATTGTACTGATGTGTGCAAGTTCATTTACCGACAGGTCAATATACCACACACTAGATTTATCTCTATGTTGATGTTTTTACCTCTTTTTCTTTCTAGGCAATTTAATCATATATGTATTTGCTGTCTGTCCATACTGTTTTCGTCTCGGTTAAAAACTGTGCAATTAAAGAAAGCAAGTATACAGAAGTCGATAGTTCTGATTTAGTCTCCATCTGTAATCTAGAGCAATTGTTTGTAGTGTGGACTAATAAACGTATGATACAAAATGTATTTTCCTTTTCTTTGTCTGCTTGTCTATCAATTTGTTTTGTCTATCTGATGGACTAAAAGAAAATGATGTACTTTGGATTGTAATACCAAGTGCGTAATGTATGTTCTTGCTCTTTACAACACTGATCTATTGTCAATGTCTCGTCTTCTATGTGATTCATCTCCTGAGTTTGAGACGACATTAAATTCGGAGTGCAAGTCAGGTTAAACATACTAAATTATTACCATAACGCAGTACCCGAGATTTCGACTGCCTTAAGGGCCTCCACAGGGTTTAATCCAGCACTGCCATCATCATCATCATCATCATCATCAGTTTCTTGACCCATATTGGTCATTGTGCTTCTGAACATCTGACCAGTTCCGTCTAGTCGTCTCGATCATGTGCCAATGTCTATGTCTCCACAAAACATTTCCTGGTCCATTTTGTGATGTTGTTAGTCCACATTTGTATCTGTCTACCTCTCCTTCTGCCGACCGAGACACTGTCCTGCAGTACTGTTGTGGATGGACTGTTGGCTCTAGTGATATGGCCATACCATTTCAGCTTTCTCTTTTTGACAATGGTGAGGAGATAATCATAATGACCTACTTTGTGCCTGATGGTGTTACGCACTTCTTCATTTGTGATGTGGTCCATGTAAGAGCTGCCAATGATGATTCTGTAGCATCTCATTTCAAGTACCTGGATTCTTCATTGTGATTCTGCTGTCAGGGTCCAGGGCAGCAGCAGAGAGGCCCTACAGACCATATTTAGAGACCTCGATGATCCATAAAAGAGACCACGCATGGTCTCATCGGGGAGGTCCGGCCTTCTCTGCTGATGTACATTTGTCAAGGTTATCCAAATATTTTGTCATTTTCTGTACGGAATCTTGATCGTGGGTGATGTAAATGTATTGTTATAAATCCGTGTGGAGTAGCCTGTGCTCGTGAAAAAAAGTTTTTTTAAAAAAAAAAATTAATTATATCCATGTCTCCTTAGCAATACGTTTGATGAATATTTCTCAGAGTATTTTTATCTAGGCCGCTAAATACAGCAGGAATATTACAGTTTTTTCTGAATACTTTTGGAATTTGAGAAAACCGTTGAGCTAGATAAATAACATCTGTATTTTTACGCCTTCCTTAAGAAAATATTCTAGCTGGATTTGTTTGTTTGTATTCTAACTCGATTTGTTTGTTTGTCTAGCATTACGTCGTCGTAAACAACTTAATTATTAATAAATCCATCTAATTTATCGACGGCCGGTTCATCATTGATATATGTTATAAACTCGATAACGTCATCGCCGTTTTAGCAATTTTGCATTTTCATTAAAATCTTTAAGACCTTCATAATATCGCTGCCATGGCCGGGCCTGCTATAGAGGCCCAGGTTGCCCGCCCCCCCCCCCCTTTAAGAAAAACCTATTTATTCACTGCTTTTGATAAAAGATGCAAAGGAGGTTCCGAATTTTTTAAATTTTTATTTATTTATTTATTTTTTTTTTTGGGTATTTTTAAAACATTGCGGTTTTTAGTCGCTTTTGTTAGATCCCTTTTTCAAGGTTCAGATAGCACCAGATTGCACCATTTTGTATCCTTGAAAAAAAAAATTTCCGAGGGGGGGGGGCATGCCCCCGGACCCCCTTAGAAGGCTCGGAGCTTCGCGCCTGCGCTTAACCTAATAACATGTTTGCCCCTCCCCCCCGCTACCAAATACAACTTATCCCATTTCAACCATCTCATTATCCGATTTAGTAATAATTGTGTTTTACCACTTCCAGATGGACTTATTATGATCATTCTCAAAGATTTTTTTTAGCGCTGAATGTTTTACTGGATGTTGCTTCGTGTCGCTGAAAAATCAATTACATCAATGATTATTATTATTTATATTAATTTATATTGCTTACGCTGCCGAGTTAAGACCCCATCCACTAATCTGTCTTCGGTTACAACAACAAAAATATAAAAAATAGCATAAGGTAAAAAATGTTCTGTATATGGCAGAAATAAATTTTCGTTTTTATCGAGAACTCAAAGTAAAGATGGTGTTGATATTGCAACATTTAAAACGTAACGTTTCAGGTACTCCATGAGCTAAATACCAAGGAGCAAAAATATCATCTTGGATATAATTATTGTGGTACTGAAACTCAACCTGTTATTCGACTTGATAAACAGGATCAACCAAAATCTGGTGAATATCCGATAAACGCGATGTCAAGTTCATGATGTTGCGTATAAGAGTAAAGACTTACAACATAGACATATCGCAGATGTAAAGTTGATTCATGCGCTAAATTCGATTTTAAAAAAATCTCATAAAGAAAAATTAGCTAGTTGGTTAGTTAAATCTGCGATGAAAAGTAAACTTGTGTTAGGTGCTGGTAGTTAATCATCCGCTTATTTAATTGAATAAATTTTTTATAGTCCAATGGGATATTGGAAAGGTAAAGCAGCTATTAATAAACTCGCTTCCGCAGCAAATGCCACACACTCTGCCGCTGCAGTGAGATTATAAAAACAAGCAATATGGCAAATTTATCTTCCACCATCTAAACGAATCGAATATGCACATTCTGATGCTAGTGTTCCAAATGAAGCTCATCAAGCTGATATTCTGTTTTTACCTCATGATACTAGACGTCGAGTAACGTACAAATACGCGTTAACCGTTGTTGATTCATCGAGATCAGGCAATTGTTGAGCGGTTTAATTGAACACATGCTGAGCGGTTATTTGTATATCAATACGCGAAAGATTTTATTTAGTATACAAGATCTCGTGAATGGGTTGCAAGATTACCAAATGTGATAGACACATTAAATAATGAAATTACTCGAACAATTTCCATGAAACGTATTAACGCGATCACAAAAAAACATATACAATAACGACATGAATTTTCACAACAACCAGTGTTATGTTTATTTACATGAACCTGGTAAACTTGAAGGTGTTACCAAAAGAAAGAGCGACTGGTCCTGTTTGGAGTATTATACTACGCATAAAATTTCCAGCGTAGTTATAACCACGGGTAGACCTGTACTATACAGATTAGATTCAACTGTTCCTCAACGAGGATTTACACGTGAACAGTTGCAAGTAATTCCAGAGGATACACAATTATCTCCAACTTTACTTAATTAAGAACTTCATCACCTCTGCGTCGATTACATTCAAGACAAGTTATTACTACGCATTCACGTGTATTACCAAGATTATTATCAATTACATCTACGGTATATTGTCTAGGATTATTATGAGAATACTGCCATACCATTATACCGTTAAATCCTATACAATGCTTATTATGTTACCGTTTTAATAATATAATAAATTCAAGATAAAGATTAAAATCGCGATTATTTTTTTGTCACTTTATTTATAGCTAGATAATTATTTCTTATTATATCTTCGTCGATAATATCGTCAGTGGTTTCTGTGAAACTAAAAACGCTTCTTCGTAATTGAGATATTTTTTTTGCTCGTGATACTGCAAGATAAACTAAATTGGACCACTCGATACGATCATCAACGATATAAACCAGTGTATCAAAAATGGTTAATCCTTGAGATGAATGAATTGTCATTGCATATCCTAGCTTCCATGGAGATCCTTTAGCTAATGCACTTTCAAAAGAATCGATGTCAACGAAAACAATATCATTTAGGATAAGTTTTTGTTATTCTGATGATCCTGGTATCTTCAAGGAAATATTTTCTATCAACGTGTATCTAATGGTCAATAACATAATGGTACAAGTAATTCTGTAAATTTGTCTTTATGTATCTGAAATATTTTTTGTTGAAGTTCATCACGAACAATTTTTCTACTTGCAACGATTATTTCGTCTGGTCTCCACGTATTTCAAAATAGATCGATGATAATTTCTAAAATTATTGTACGCAGTAATTTACATTGGACAGAATTTGGATTTGGTATGTCAACAACTATAACTAGAGGTGATCAATCTATCACCCTGCTTCTTGCGGTCAGACAACGATTATCTCCCTGAAATAATAATAATAGTTATTTTAAACAAATAATAATAATACTACTAATAATAATAATAATGTGTGTGTGTGTGTGTGTGTGTGTGTGTGTGTGTGTGACACACATTCTACGTGTTGGTTGTGTTTTGTTTGATCACTTAACATTATATGAGTGTGTGAGTCGTCACAGTCTATATTTTTAAGCAGAAATAAACATCAAGTAAATAAAAGAAAAAAAATTTTACCACGCAAAGGCTAGTCCAGACACAGAAACTAGATAGCAGACAGCACATTATAGCATATACATAGCGAAAATAGTTGGCTACGATCACAGGAAATACGGACTATTTTATTTAATTATTCACAGATAAATATGTCAATGGGCGATATTACAAAATATATAACAAGTTATTAATATTATAGAATAACGTAATCAAGTATTGGGAGAGGAGGGATAAGGCGTCTGTATATGCAGGAACCTCAGAGAACGATTCATCCAAGAAAGTAGTAAATTAAGAAAACCATCGCAACTATAAATGTGAATATAAACACATTTTCTATTCAAAAATCTGTTTGATTTTTTTAACGAGAAAAAACCGCATAAATATCAGAGGGAGGTGACAGGAACACA
Source organism: Unio pictorum (assembly GCA_030141615.1). Lineage (NCBI taxonomy): Eukaryota > Metazoa > Mollusca > Bivalvia > Unionida > Unionidae > Unio > Unio pictorum. The sequence goes on along the minus strand of JARLTB010000327.1, from coordinate 2,481,314 downwards.
CAAGTCTTTGAATGTTTCGAACAAAGAGCCATGACCAATAACTTATTATATTTACACGTTGAAGGTGTGTCCACAAATAAAAGTTAACATTATTGTAGAATATAGATATCTGCAATTAAGTATGCAAATTAGGGACATATATATGTCGTCCCGGACTTCTGTCGATAATTTCCGAGCAAATGGTAATTGATGTTCGAAACGTTTCGTACGACGAATTTCAAATTGCTTTAGTCATTTAACGTATTTAATTTGACCCAGAACATAACTTGACAATGAATTAAAATAAAATATTTAGTAGTAAATGTATCACGTTCTTGTCTCTGGACAGTATTTGGGCAGTATTTTGGTGTATTTGTGTGTATTATGGGAAATCGTGCCACCCCATTGATATAGTTTATACTACATTTGTACTTTGATGACATTGTTCACTAGTGAATGTCACAACCTGTCTTAAATTTTACTTTAAACCGGTAAAAGCGAGGGAGAAAAAAATAATTACATAATGCTTTAACTTCGCAAATTATGCTGATGAATTATTGCTTAAACCTACATCTTGAACTTTCCCATTCAGAAGACTGAATACATTATTGACAAACACTTTCGTTACAGATTTATTTATGGTATTGTTGCTTACGTATTTTTCCGGGCTAAACGATTCAAAAATATCTCTGTCAACATCCCCCATTCTTAATACTCGAATGAAACTCGGTCTAATTATATCGGTTCGCAAGGTCACGCAATTTCTCGAGAAAAAGCGCAACAACTTGGGATTCCGAATTGTTGCTTTATTCCAAGATGGAGCTCATCTTAAAGATGGCGGGAATAATAGGCGCTGTTAAGCTCGAGTCAGCAATATAAAGATCCATGTATTAGTTTCAAATTAGGAGCTTTGATTTCAGATTGGAGGTATAGAAATATTAATATTGGAAAAAGATACGTCAGTGTTTTGTTAGTGGACAAGTTTTAAGACGGATAAAGATGCAATAAAGCTGGAATTGATCATGGGTTCCCTGTCGGGACAACAAACGATGCAAATTAATGTGAAGTGGATGGGCTTGACTTGAGTGCGATTGTTTTTTGTTTTTTTTTTTTGTTTATGAATTTGAATATATCCGTAACAGAGAGGTTGCCAGAAGTCAAATGATAGCTGGCAGGACATAAGAACTTACGAAATTATGTTAAAATCTGCAATTAAGTATCAATAATACAGATTAAAAAGTATTTCAGTTTTAAAAAGCTGCGTAAATTTACAAGAAAGTCGTCTGAAAATTTATAAGATGTCAGAGAAGGCTGCAATAAAATGCGCGTAAACGTGCACTAGCCGAAAGATGTAACATACAATTTATACGAGGCTAAAGTGAAAGTAGACCTATATGATCTTTGTAAAAGTTTTAAAATAATCTTTCATTAGTGTATCATCAGTCAGAAAACTAAACCTAATGGTACATTTTACCTTATAATCTCCTAAAACATGGATAAACCATACTTTAGTAAATGTAATGTAGATCATGTAGGCGTTCAAAACTAATAGGCGTCACCATACTTTAGTAAATGTAATGTAGATCATGTAGGCGTTCAAAACTAATAGGCGTCACCATACTTTAGTAAATGTAATGTAGATCATGTAGGCGTTCAAAACTAATAGGTGTCACCATACTTTAGTAACTGTAATGTAGATCATGTAGGCGTTCAAAACTAATAGGCGTCACCATACTTTAGTAAATGTAAATTAGAAAATGTAGGCATTCAAAACTAATAGGCGTCACCATACTTTAGTAAATGTAATGTAGATCATGTAGGCGTTCAAAACTAATAGGCGTCACGTGTCAGATTTTTATTTCACATACCTTTAAATGGTAATTATTCATTTTTTTTATCCTCATACATCCATGTTCCTTTCAAAGGTCATTATTTACCCCCCCCCCCCACGAAACACAGAAAAATCAGTAATGCCGTTTGTATTGAAGAACTTATAGCAGTTCTCGGAGCATTGAATTACATTGCATTCTCAACAATAATAAACAAATTTATCATCTTTTATATTTCATTTCCACATTGAAAATATTGCATAATCTTACATCCGACAGTCATATAGTAGCTTACATGATGCTCTCATACAATTTGGGAGAGCATTCTGCAGTGTTGACTGCCTTGGTTATGTTGGTATCAAAGGTAATACAAGGCTGATAATGCAGCTAGAACTGCTGTGCAGACACCTGTTTCCAAATAGAAGATTCCTTATACTGACTTAACATAATGTATGAATCGGCATGGTTATTATACTTGGCAGTATATATGTGCAAGAAAATCTCTTGGAGGGTGCCATCCTTTATACAGAAGAAACTGGAGACATGAAGTTGGTTTGTCTCATTTTCAAATGGGACACACATATCTGACTCGTACATATGTTTTTAAGGGTTAACCTCAACTGGGATGCATACACTGCCTGTGTCCAATGGCATTGGAACACATTCTTGTTGAATGATGGATCTCCACCCATTGAAACAGAAGTATTTTGATGTGATGTCCATTAAGATACTAGAACTTATAAGGACATAATACTTGAGAAAAACATGGACATTTTTAGGGAATATGAATTTGACATACAAACTGAATGGTGTTTTAATGATTTAACATTTGTTACCTTGATCTGCTTTTTCATATACACTTTGCAGAATTTTAAAATCATGTTTTTTTTTATCTTATACTCAATGTTTACACTAATTTGGAAGGATTTATGTTTCTAATTCTTTGTGGAAATAATTTTAACATTTTAAAAAATGTTTGTTGGCATTACATAGCCAGTCATGTGTAGCAAAAAAAATATTGCATTCATACCAACTTGTATAATTGTGTTTGGGGCACCTGGTGGCTGTGTGGTCTGAAACACTAGCCTTTACCGATCACTGCCATGATACCTTGATTCGAGTGGTTCAGGTTTCAAGATTGACCATTGTGGGTATGCACGAAAGTTGCCATTAGCTTCTTGTGGATTGGTAGTTCTTGCTGGAGTTTTCTTGGGTTTTTCCTCCACCAGTTCTCCTGGCTGTCATGTATAGCCTATCTTGCCCTGAGAATTGGTGTTAAGCCAAACATGACTACAACAACATAATTTTCTTAAGTTACAACTGTTCTCAAACAGTATTGGGATTTTATCCAGTATTGAGCTGAATGATATCTGTGATGAAAAGGGAGTGAAATGAGATTACTGTCTATATTTCTTAACATATGAACCCAAACTTTGCCTGCCTTTGCAGAAACTTATTGTAAATATTAAGTGACCCTCGACCCTGATTAAATAGGAAGAATTCATATTTTTCCTCATAGACAAATGTTTTTTTTTAATCAGTTAACAGGATAGTTTTAAAAATTGTTACCAAAGATAACTCATTTATTCTGCAACTATATGACTGCATTTCCTACACTCTCTCTCTAAATGAAAACATTTCAAGCTTAATTTGACAAACTGATACCTTGAGTTATTTTGACAGTATGACTGGAGTTCAGTAAATACTTTAGTTATTTTGACAGTATGACTGGAGTTCAGTAAATACATCTAAAAGTGAGGTATGCTATGACTATATCTAAACAATTTTTTCATCATGTTTGATGTATTTCTCACGTTTTTCAGATGGATACTGCTTCCTCCCTTCTGTCATCACCCCCACCCCTCCACCCCGTACTGCTGCAGATACAGAATTTAAATGCGATTTTTGGCCAGCCAGTGGCAGCACCAGTCATTCCAGCACCAGCAGGACAGGCGGCAACAGATCAGCTTGGAGATGAATTGGGACAAATAGCAGAGGAAGGGTTACAAGAAAGTATAAGGCATGCATTGGACTTATTATTTTATAGCCTTTTAACTGTTTTTGTAATACTTTTTAATTCATTGTCCAGTGTTAGGAGGAATTCATTTGAATATGATGCAGAATGTCACATCAATATAACCTTTCCCACAATAACTGCTATTAGTATCTATAAACATTAGCTGTAACACAAACAAGGTCATTACCATATGTGGTGGACTAGAAGTTTAAAAATTGGGGTGCAAAGGTGGTATTCTAGCTGCTGTTTTAGATACATTAAAAATATAATTTCATTGTCCCAAACATTTATATAGTGGATTTTATTATTAAATGAATACTTTATGTTAAGAAGTAAATTAAAGTGACTTCAGTTTGATGACATACTTTTTATAGAATCAAGATGACATGAAGTACTTGCGCAGTCATTGAAGTCAGATTTGCCTCCTTTTCAGTAACAGATCATGTGTATTGATTGAAAACAAACACACAGCTTGAATTAACTATTCAGTACATTAATATATGCTACTTCATTAAAAACACATCTGAGTAACAAATTTTTTTATTTACTAGTGAATGTAGCTGGCACATGGCAGTTGCATATTGTCAGAATAGAATAAAGTGAAAAGACAAAAAGAATTTATATTTGCATTTCATTAGAATTTTGAAGATATTTTCAAATAAATCGGTATATGTCAGAGGTCTCGCTAGGATTTGAAAACTAAGAGTCCAGGACTCCCATTTTGGTAATAATTAAGCCCCACCAGCAAAAGTTGCAGTCCCATCCCAGACAATGTTGAACTTTACAGATTAGAAAAACTGATGGTTGCCATTGCATTTAATTTCCACATTCTTGATAACACTGACATGTATAACTGTGTCTGTGTATTCGGTGTGTCTGGTAATTCTGCACAAGGATGTCATTTCTGTAAACAATGGATCACATGTTGTTTTGGTTGAAAATTCAGTTTTTGGCTGAAATGCCAGATGTATTTCGTTTCCATAGCCGGATGAATAAATATTGCATCTTTTGAAAGCTATGCACAGAATAGGCAGCCATATCTTGAGTCGTGTAATTATAGGGATGATATACCATTTGTCCAAAGTTTGTATTATTTTGAATATAATATTCAGGTGATAATTGCAGCTTTTCAATTGGTAAGCATTGCAGAATTTTATTTTCATCAGTTGAATAAGGTATGGGTTTTGCGCCAATATTGGTGACTTTAGATGCATAGAAATAGCCTGACAGTGGATTAATTCTTGTTAGTCCTTCAGGGTGAGACTGATTTTTGTCAATCCAATTAATGGTTGTATTCCAAACACTATGCCAGGCATCACACACTTTCTTACACTTTGCTACTATTCCATCCAAACTGTCAATTCTAGAAACTTCAGCACTCTTCTGAATCTCATTAAAATCTTTTTCAGTTTGCCATTTAACCCCAAATACCAGATTTGCAAACAACGTTTTGTCCATGTCTTGACATCTTGATTTCGAGGTCGCATGCACTATTTATTTGGCTGCTATCAGAAATGAACACAATAATGGAAGCTAAAGTTCTGGTGTACTCGTATAATATTATAATAGCCACATGTACATCTCTGGATCTTTCCATCTCTGAATTCAGTCGTTGTAAATTTCAGCACATTTTCCCACCCAAGCAGCTAGTCAAAATCTTTGAACTTGCTGCCCAGCTATTGCAACATGTTCTTTTGATGTACTCTTATAAATACAGCAGACACATCTGGGGGCTATTTTAACTACTGAATTCTGTTATTGTAAATATCAGCACAGCAAAAATGAGTAATCAACATATTCTCCCTCAGTAGTATACTAGGTTTGCAGTGGCATCATCACAGATTAGACAATAAATTTACATATTTTGTTTCTTTCAGTGTTGAGGTTTTTTCAAGTTACAAGCATAATGAGATTTTGCCTGGCTGTCAGCCTCATCCGGGGGACATTGTGGAGGCTGGACCTCTTGCAGTAGGTTTCTTTATCCTGTTGGATACATGTTTACTGTAGTTACATGTGTAACATTCTGCAGTCCATTCTATGCTTACAGTGATTATTACTTATAATACTAGTGTTTGAGAGCTGACTTTGGGAGGAGTGTATATTTATACATACAGTGGGACCCCGCTATAACCCGGTAGTTGGGAGCCATAGAATCCGACCGGGCTATGAACCGAACCGTGTTATAAGCAACCATGTACAATACCAACACATTTTTGGATTTAATTGCAGGGTGGGGGGTACATAAAGACGGGTGTGAAAATGCATGGCACAATTACCATTTTTAATCAATATATATTAAATGAGAAAAACATTTACTGTGGTAACAGAAATTGCAGATTTAATATATTACTTTATTCAGAGAACCATGCATTGGTACATACACGTGTCTAATTTATATATACCTGTATAATCTATTGCATGAAAAGAGTATCAACACCGTGTACTCACCAGCGAATCTTGTAACATACACTGAATCCATAATACATATATGTCCATCGAAAAGATCCACACAAGGATGTAAAATATTCAATAATTTTGTCACAGATCATTATGTGACTGAATTCAATGAAAAGAAAATAGCAAAAATTACGTAACGGGTGTATGTAACGAATGATGAAATAGTACATGTCCGTAGATTAAATAATGGAAGCTAAAGTGTATTCTTATAATAACTACATGTACATCTCAGGACCTTTCCGTCTCTGAATTCAGTCATTGTAAATTTCAGCACATTTTCCCACCCAAGCTCCTAGTCAAAGTCATTTGAACTTGCCGCCCAGCTATTGCGTCATGTTCTTTTGATGTACTCTAATACAGCAGGCAGAACTGGCTGATATTTTAACCACTGAATCACTGTTTAGCTCGGCAGTTCACTTTGATGATAAACAATGTACTTAAATTGATTGATTTATACATTCTGGTGAGAATCTTTTATCAACCCCCGCATTGGCTATTGTTTAGTTGTGTATGAAATTAAGAGAACATATATCGGAGATTATTAGAGCAACCATTGTATTCAGAATGCATTAAAGACAAACACAAAGCAGACACGATGGCTTCATTACTCAGGAATCAGTAATTATAATATTGACACTTATGAGCTGTAATTTTTCAACAGTAAACAAAGATCAAAGTTCTCAGTAGGCCCAGCAATTGGTTCGTATTAACGACGTTTTTTTTGCACAAAACTAGAAGAAAATTTGATAATACATTTTCTACAGGTTTTTTTCACACTGTTTAGACGAATATGAGAATGATAAATAAACTCTTGCCTTTTTTTTTATACTTAAATTTTTTTTTTTTTTTTGGTCTTTGAGAAAAATACCTGTAATAAATTACCCGAAATTTCGGGAGCCATGCCACGACCGGGTTATATCCGAATTCGGGTTATAGCGGGGCGGGTTATAGCGGGGTCCCACTGTATATGAACTGGAAGATTATAAGCTAATTATTAGTCAGATCTGTCTATCACTGCTAAGATTGTGTAAATCTTTTCTTTTAATAAGACTTTATTTGATCTTGCTGTTTTCGTCATTTGTCTTTCACATTGACTGTTGAAGGGGCACAGTCTTACTCTTTTTATACCAATGTCCAATCATTTATCCATACAATCATATGATTAGTGATGCAGGCAGACCCCTGACAGGGACATGTATTCCATCAAGATATTTTTATTTCTTACACATATATGCACATTTCTTCCAGTCATTAACATTGCCAGATGCCACCTACCCACTTGCAGACTCATTGCCTAAAGAGATGATTACAGAAAGGAAGCTGAGCAGCCTTCAGCTTGAGGGAATATTGTATGCAGTAAGTAAACATTTGGATGCTGTAGTTATTTCCTATCAGAATCAAAAGAATTTATGATCTTAAAGTGACGTATGTCTCTTAGGGACCTTCAAGAGTCATAACATTTTCTCATGCAATATTCACTTTGAATATATTTAGTTTTAGAGTTTAGAGTCAAGAAATTTTTTAATTAATGTTTTTGTATACAGACAACTTTAGTACATGGACCATGATCACTATGAGTATATAGACCATGATTGCCAAGAGTACATGGACCAGGAGCATTATGAGTACATGGACCAGGATCACAATAAGTACATGGACCATAATCACAATAAGTACATGGACCAACCAAAATCACTACAAGTACATGGACGAAGATTACGAGTACATGGGCCATGATCACCATGAGTACGTGGACCAAGATCACTATGAGTACATGGACCAAGATCACCATGAATACATGCACCAAGATCACCATGAATACATGGAACATGATCGCAATTAGTACATGGAACATGATCGCAATTAGTACATGGAACATTATCCCTATGAGTACATGGACCAAGTTTACTATGAGTACATGGACCAAGATCACTATGAGTACATGGACCTAAATTACGAGTACATGGAACATGATCACTATGAGTACATGGACCATGATCACCCCGATTACATAGACCAATACGACCACAAGTACATGTACTCCAAAAAAAGAAAAGAAACGTTTCAAAGCTGGCCAGTGGGAACAGGAAGAATTCAAGTTATCTCCCTTTCATCCGTAACAGATAAGCAATTTAAAAATGCTTCTGTTAATTTTGATAACCTGGTTCAAATTCATCTTAAATCGTCAACCGTTGTGTCAACTGTCCCAATGATACCAATACGTATTGCATTATTCAACGCTCAATCAGTAGGATCACAGGAAAGCGCACAGAAATAGTTAATTTTATCAATGACCAGAATATCAACGTCTTCGTGGCTAAAACATGCGATGAACCCAAGTGTGCGGATTTAACACCCACCGATTACTCTATCAAGTCGTTCCCCTGAACCCTTCATCTCATCATCATCTCCGCCTGTGGCCCCGTTTGGAACATAGGCCGCCAACCAGCTCTCTCCAGGCGTCTCGGTTCTGGGCGAGTCTCTCCAGCTGTCCCCACATCTTGCCCATCTTCTTTGCGTCTGCATCCAAATCACGGCGCCAGGTGTTTCTGGGTCTTCCTCTCTTCCTCTTTCCTTGAGGGTTCCATGTGAGGGCTTGCCTGGTGATGTTGGGAGCAGGTTTGCGGAGGGTGTGGCCAATCCATCGCCAGCGTCTCTGAAGGATGTCATCCTCAACGGGCTGTTGCTTCGTTCTCTGCCACAGTTCGTCGTTGCTGATCCTTTCTGGCCAGCGGATCTTGAGGATCTTCCTGAGGCAGGTGTTGATGAAGACCTGGATTTTCTTCATGGTGGTAGCGGTGGTTCTCCAGGTCTCTGCTCCGTACAGCAATATCGGCTTCACGATGGTGTTGAAGACCCTGATCTTGGTGGTGATGTTAAGCTGCCTTGATATCCATAGGTTCTTCAGCTGATGGAAAGCTGCCCTTGTTTTGCCGATGCGTGTCTTAACGTCTGCATCCGTTCCTCCCTGCTTGTCCAGGATGCTGCCAAGGTAGGTGAAGCTATCCACCTCCTCCAGCGCATCGCCTTCCACTGTGATGGGTGTATTGCTGGATGCATTTGTCTTGAAAACCTTGCTCTTTCCTCTGTTGATGTGGAGGCCCAGGCTGGCTGAGTTGTCCGCAACAATGCTGGTCTTTTCCTGCATCTGTTGTTGGGTATGCGAGAGGAGAGCCAGGTCATCAGCGAAATCTAGGTCGTCCAGCTGTTTCCACAGCGTCCACTGGATGCCGTTTCTTTTTTGGTCTGTCGATGTTTTCATGACCCAGTCGATGGCCAGCAGGAAGAGGAATGGTGATAGAAGGCATCCTTGTCTCACCCCTGTGTTTACTGCAAAGGCATCAGTGAATTGCCTGCCGTGGACGATCCTACAAGTCATTCTTTCATAGGACTTCCTGATGATGTTGGTGATCTTTTCCGGGACTCCATAGTGCCTTAGTAGTTTCCAGAGGGTCTGCCTGTCAACGCTGTCGAACGCTTTCTCATAGTCGAGAAAATTCACGTAGAGTGGCGAATTCCACTCCAGAGACTGTTCTAAGATGATGCGCAGTGTCGCTATCTGGTCCGTGCACGACCTTTCCTTTCGGAAGCCAGCTTGTTGGTCGCGGAGATGCGGGTCAACTGCCTCTTTCATCCTGTTCAGTAAGATGCGGTTAAACACCTTCCCCGGGATGGACAACAGCATAATCCCCCTGTAGTTGGAGCAGTCACTGAGATCACCTTTCTTAGGTAGTTTGACGAGGTAGCCTTCTCTCCAGTCTGCTGGTACTTCTTCTTCTTCCCATATCATGCCGAAGAGCGGGTAGAGGAGTTCCACACTGGTTTCCACGTCCGCCTCTGCCGGAATGCTGTCAGGTCCTGCAGACTTGCCGCTCTTCAATTGCTTGATGGCGCTGCGAATCTCCTCCTTGGTCGGTGCACCGCACTCTATTGGCAGGTCACTTTCCGCTGGCGGTACGTCTGGTGGGTTGCAGGCGCTGGTCTATTTAGCAGTTCCTGGAAATGCTCAGCCCATCTGTTCTTCTGTCCTTCCTCGTCTGGAATCGCTCTTCCATTCCTGTCCTTGACTGGTCTTTCTGGCTTGGCAAACTTTCCTGAAAGTTTCTTGATGGTGGCATACAGGTATCTGGTGTTGCCATGGTGAGCTGCTTCTTCTGCTTCTGTTGCCAGCATCTCTACGTAGTTCTTCTTATCTTTCTTGATGCTGCGCTTGACGCTTCTGTTGGCTTCCGCGTACTCGTCGTTTGCTTTTGCTTCTGCTGTTCTTGTCCTACTGTTGTTTACGGCAGTCTTCTTCTCTCTTCTTTCTTGAATCTTCCTCAGCGTCTCTGTTGAAATCCATTCTTTGTGCGTGTATGTTTTGGAGCCCAGTACTTCTTGGCATGTTGATGTGAGTGCCTCTTTCACTCTTTTCCATCAGTCTTCTATGTTCTCTTCCTCAAGCAGCTCTTCTAGAACCTGGAACTTGTTGGAGAGGGTGATCTTGAATTTCTCCTGTTTGTTGTTATCTCTCAGCGCCGTGGTGTTGTAACGACGGCGTTGATTGGAGCCTCCTGTCCAGTTTCTCTTGAGCTTCAGCTTCATCCAGGCAACGAGTAGGTGATGGTCTGAGGCAACGTCTGCTCCTCGCTTAACGCGGACATCCCGAAGGGAGCGGCGAAACGTCCTCACGATGCACATGTGGTCTATTTGGTTTTCCGTCCGCAGGTCTGGTGACACCCAAGTTGCCCCTGAACCCTTGCAGAGGTGGAATTGCTGTCATCAGAAAGAATTCCATGATAAAATGCCTTAAGTACAACACAACCTTCAATTTCTGCCACACATCATTTGAATTAGTCCAAACAACACTCACGCTGGAACAAAGGTCAGTCCATTTTTTCAGTCTCTACCGCCCTCATCCTAATAGAAAAAACAAGCTGACTGAATCTCTCTTTTTGGAGCAGTTTCCGAATCTTCTGGAGTATTGAAATTTGATAGGTGGCAACCTAATTATTCTTGGAGATTTCAACTTTCACTTTGAGTCTGACTGTCCTGGAAACCCATACTTGTAAAAACTCCTAGATTCCATTCATGTTTTCAATCTTAAACAGTCAGTTAACCAACCCACACATAAACTTGGTCATATTTTAGACTTGTTTCTTTATAGACCTGATGATAATATTCTGCAATCCACCCATGTATCCCACGAACTTAAATCAGATCACCTCTGCATTATATGCCTTTTCGACGTATCAGTCCCTAACCTTCTGCCTTTATTTGCTACAAAGAGAAACCTCCGTATACTATGATAAATAGAACCAAATTCATGCATGACATTCAAAAAATCCTAACAACTTGCTTACATCCTACAACAGAACAACTCGATAACTGCCTGCATTCATTGCTTGAAAAACATGCCCCAGCCACCAAATGCAGAGTATAGCAGTGTTAGGGACCAGCTTCATTCACACTGCTAAAAGTCTTGACGAAAGGCAGAGAGGCTTTGGCTTTCCACCAGACTCACTATTCATAAACAAATCTTTGAAGCCTCTTAGAAGAACGTCACAAACGTATTCCACTGAGCAAAATTATCCCACTACAGTACTAAGATCACAGAGAGTCCCAGATGCAGAGCTCTTACTTAAAAACCCTCCCATCCACCCCGCCATGCGAGCATCCTCGTATAGTATATATCGCTCAGCTTAAAAACTAGCGACATCTGGCGGTGGTAAAGGGCAAGAGTTATTGCCTTTTGTCTATAAGAGATGACTGAAAGATGATTTTTCGTCTTTTAGTAGGGCTGGATTTCAAGAGGTAGCAGGCTTATATTCCTAATGTTAATGTGATTGGGTAAGTATTCTCAGAGAAACATAATTTGCTTTAAAAATTTGCTTTCTATAATCCCATTCCTATAAAAGATCTTTGAAAAAGTTGTTCTAACCCAACTTGTATCTCATTTGAATTCAAAGTCTTTTAGCAATGTACAGTCTGCATTCACCCTTGCCACAATACTGAAACTGCTCTTCTGAAAGTATTTAATTACATTCTCTCAGCTTTGGATAGTGGAAAGATTACAGTCCTCACCCTCCTTGATTTGTCTGCAGCATTTGACATAATAGACCTTGATATATTACTTCACCGTTTCCGGCATGTATTTGGCATTCAGTGGTTAAAGTCCTACTTAGTCAACAGGACACCAATTGTATCTGCAACTGGAATACATTCCAGCCCAGTTGATCTATGTTGTGGTGTTCCACAGGGGTCTGTTCTTGGACCTGTTCTCTTCATTCTATTCACTTGGCCGCTCTCAAGTGTCATGGATCATTACCCGGTATCTCACCAATTATGTGCTGATGACACCCAAATAGACAAGTCTAACCACCCAACTGAAGTTGATGCTACCATCCAAGGAGTAGAGGTGCATTTCTGATGTGATATCATGGATGACATGTAACAAGCTGCAGATGAATGATGATAAAACTGAGGCCATTCTGATCACAATTTAAAAAATCAGCGTATTACCGAACAAATATTAAATGGAATGCAGTAAAAAGACTTATTCAAAATAATTGACGGATAACATATTTATAGGTTATTACTTTGCATTAAATAGTTTTAGTAATTTTTATTGTTTTTTCCCTAAAATACACATTGATTGATAAGACCCTGACTGACATTATATAATGAATAGGGTATAAACATTGTTTACTATCGTGCCGTCGTGGGATGCTTTTCATCCATAATGCATGTAATTCCATTAGAAAATTGCACCGATTTGAAATATTAAATATTTTTGTCTGAATTCAATGTCTAATATATAGCATGAACAGAGTATTAACACCGTTTAATTACCGTCTGATGTAGTACCATTGCAGCATGCAGCTAATCCATTTATTTAAACTATACGATATTTGTGTCACAAATCATTATGTCTCTGAATTCAGTGGGAAAAATTAACTGAAAATTAGGATAAGAAAGACTAAGCATGTGTATATTTCATACGTTCCCGCGTATATGAACAGTGTCTATACAAATTTTAAACTTTATTTCCCATATTAGTAAAAAATATTTGTTTTTATATATAAAAAAAAGGAAATTAATGAAGAGTTCATAAACAAATACCATACACATAAAATTGAGAACTAAATGCAGTTGGTCTGTAATGGTCACATACCACTGATTGTTTTTTTTTTTTAATTGTACACATGTACAATTTCAGACCCTTTAAATTTCGAGCTAACAAAGCCGACATTGTTTACTAGTCAAATGATTCCCTCTAATAACACCGCCAAGCCCAGAAAACATGTTGGCGGCTTTTGTTATTTGATGTTTATTTTATTGTGAGAAGCTTGTATCAACCACCATATTGTCTGCTGCTTGGTTGTATATGCAGTTAAAGAACACGTGTCTTTACTCTTGGCTCAGTAATAAGTAATATTTCCGATAATGTTTATTTACAATTCAAGAACCTGGTGAAATCAATACATTTCAGAAGGCACATTTTATTATTATTTCTCATACTTTATCGTATTATATATCATATTTATTAGAATTTATACACGATCTCTTCAAAATAAACTTTTTTTTGCAACAAATGCATTGGACGACTTTAGTTTGTGAACTTGCTTTTCCATAATGGTAAAATACTTTTTTATTTAAAAAAAGGGAAATTAAAAACGATCTCATAAGCAAACCCGAATAACATGTAAAATCTGAGAACTAAGTGCTGTAAGCCTGCAATAGTCACAAGTCACTTTTATAAATTTTTTTAAGCAAAACACATGTTCAATTTCATAACCTCTTAATTTCCAGCTAGTAAAGCGGACATTATTTACTGGTCAACTGATTGCGTCTAATAACACCGCTAAACTAAGAAAACATACTAGCGGCTTTCATTTTTTGATGTTTGTTAAACTGTGAGAAACTTCTATCAACCACTGCATTGTCTGCTGCTTGGTTATACATGTCGGCTATTGTTTTAGCAACGATTGTATTCAGAATGAATTGAAGACGACCACAAAGACCACATCATGTTTATTTTGACATAACACTTCAAGAACCTGGAGAAATTGTTAAATTTAAGAAGCTACGCCACAATTGTATTATATTAAAATTCATACGTGAACTCTTCCCCAAAATGATAACGAACGTTTTGCACATTATTTTTCGTACTTAAAATTTAAAAAAAAAGTCCTCTGGTATGAGAAAGATACACGTACATATATTTAAAATTTCAGAAACCACGCCACGATCGTATTTTATTCGAATTCATATGTGATCTCTTCTCCATACGTGATCTCTTCCCCAAAATGATAATAAATTCCTAATACACTATTTTATGTACTTTGAAGAAGAAAGCACCGCGTGGTGCTCTATAGTGGGTTTCACTGTATCTTGTGAGCCAGGTGTTAGTAGGATTGTGCATGCATGGTTGATCTTTTGCATCCAGCTTTAGTAAAACTATGCTCAGGTTTTTACTTAATCTTTTGCGGCATTTTCATCAGAAAGGCATGACATAATAGTAACATTTGTCATATTTCCAGGACAGAAAATATAAATTTCCAAGAAAATCACAAATTATAAATCTTTTCATAGTTACTCCAGACTTCATTAAAACTTTGCACTCTGTATTGTACTGTATTGTGCCATTGTCATATAACTTTTTTCCAATTAAAACTGACAGAAGTTAAAAGTTATCTGTATATTAAGAATTAATTATTATTTCATGTGACATCCATTGTTTGAATGTGATAATACATTGATAATAGCAAATGTTTTGATGTTTTATTTTTCTCATGCATAGAAATTTGGTTTAATGGGTCATCCGACTGCCCTCAGATAACATGCATGATGTTTAGGGACTAACATGTTGCTCCAGATGTTCATGGTACAGTGTACTTCCAATGCATAACATTGGAAACTTTTTATTTTTTTTCTTCTCTTATAAGAGAGGCATATATAGATATATTTTGCTTAGATAATTATTCAGATTTTTGTGATAAAGTACATAACCTGATGACCTTTATATAAAGTGAGAGGCAATAATATACAGGGTTATTTTAATTTAATTGGAAAAAATGGTGAGAAAAATATAATCTATGTTGGTGTTTGTACCAAGACCAGGATATCCTAATCTCAGGGATTCTTTATGTTTCCCCACTATGCTCTGCCTCACAGGGAGGAGAATAATATAAACCCTTGATGATTTATAAAACGGCTTAACAAGGATTTCCTTTACTTGGAGTTAAATCTAACATAGATTTTATTATTTTCCACTGTCCATACATTATCACAAGTTTGTTATTACTATTAAACTACTTGGAGGATTGCTATGAAACTATTCCCAAGTAAAAATTGTGCAGTAGGTTCATATGGTGTCAAGTTAGTTCTACAGGAAAATAAGGCTGATCTGACCTACAATATGGACATCGTTTAACCTTCTTGAAACATGAAAATCTTGTTGCTACTTTGTGGTGTTCACCATTAGACTTATTATGTTAAGTTGGTGCGAATCTTATATTGAATATGGCCACCATAGCAGCCATATTGAAAGTAGTTGTATTACCACTCCTCAGTGGAAATTCATATTAACATGGAGTTTCATCAGAAGGATTTTTGGTGTCTGGTTGGTCTGGTATAAAAACAATGGTGATCTGACATCCATTATAATGACTATGGTGGCCAGCTTGAACATGTTTTTCTACTCATTCTGAATCGATGAGTGTATCGCAATAAGAGTTTTCACTGAAAAAAGTCTTAATAAGTTAATATCTAATTGGTCACTAAAGAAATGGTGCCAATATATATTTGCTATGGCTGCCATCTTTCTTAAAAATCATTTTTATTGCTACTCTCCCAGAATTGATGCTCGGAAGGCTTTTGATGATGCCCGGTTGGTCCTAAATGAAAATGGAGCTGGTCTTATATCCAATAGTGATGCATTGACAGCCATTTATTTGTTATCATTCAAGAATGTCATAGATGGTTTCATTATTCAGCCACTGGATATAAGAAAAAGTCTCATTGGATTCATGCACAATCTTTTTAGTCTTGGGAGTATCTTTGATCAGTTCTTGTCATTTTATGTAAGTATTAATGTGACTATTCATTGGATAATCTGTGTGCATTTACTGGTTGATTTATAAAGATGTGGTAGTTAAGATTTTTTTAAAATTCAGACAAAACAAAAATTACGAAACAACTCCTTTAAAGCATTAAGAAGAGTTACTAATAAACCCATCCTGTTCATTTTCATTTACTACTGGTATTGCAAGTGTAGAACCATTCTTGTCTGCCAGTCCAGTACTTTTTAAATATGTTGGATAGGCAACATTTATTATCACTTGCCCAGAATGTTATATGGAATATGAAGGGAAGCTCAAGTGTTTCGTTCACTTAATGAAGTATCTTCATCACTCACACAAGTGGATCATTTTAGTATATATTTTTTGTTGGACCATTTTCCACATGCTTAAGAGCGATTAGCATTTGTGATTCTTTTGAGCTTTCTTCAGGACATTTTCTGTCCATCATGATAACCAATATTTTACGTAATCCAGGTGGCTTAAGTGGGCAAATGTTCCAAAACTTGCCAAATTGACGACATTTTTGATACCCTTATAAATTGTTTTTTATAGTGTCAGCGACATCAAATGATTCTTCCCAGTGGACAGAGAGCTGGGTTCTTTATAGGAGATGCTGCTGGTGTGGGCAAAGGAAGACAGGTTATCTCACTACTATTGTCTCACGTGCTGATAAAGAAACATTTACTTGACTCCTACCAGTTCTTGTAATGGTTCTCAAAAAATCTGTGTTATCTTAGAATTTAGTTTACATGATGTAAGTTTGAAACGCAAAAAACAACATTGACTTATTAATGCATTTATTCAAATGGTGGTCTGAATTCTTTTCTTTTATTTATAGTGGGGGGGGGGAGCATTCAAGAGAAATGCATCATATAATCCTATGTTAATGTTCTTAGAATAAAGAGAGAAAATGTCCCTTCATTTTTGTATCAACGTCTTTTAATATATTTGAATTTTTTTTATATCCACATTTGAAAGTTTTTGTTTTCATTGGTATCACCTGACATTATACCACTGATGTAATGGACAGATTGTTAGAGTTTGTTATTTACATGAATAGCAATGGAAATACAATAAAAATTGTCTTGAAAGACAACCGTCATGTGAGACCACCAGTCTTGAGAGACTGGGTTCTCCATGGACAGATTTATTGATTATATAGTGTTATGACCTGTTATGAGAGATAATAATTTGCCAAGACAAGTTTTACTGTATTAAGTACAAGGTCAAATTTCTTCAGTAGTTTTGTCATCTCATCTGTCAGTGGATTAAATACATAATGATTACTGTGCTCAAAATGTCAGAGGAACTTAATTGTCTCGATTTGATGCAGGTATGGCTCAAGATTCTGCAGTTGGGACTAAATAGATTATGGGGTTGATTGTAAGGTAAGGGTAGTTCCATTTTATTATACATAGTACCCAGGGAAGGCAGTTTGTTAAAAATGTAGGTCAGGGATAGCTGCCAACTGTCCCATTTTTACCGAATTTGTCCCATATTTTGGACATGAATACAGGTGTTATGTTGTTTTTTTTGGCAAAAAATACTTTTTTTAATTTAAAAAATAAATAAAATTTCTTTGGAATTGCTAGTTTAAAATGGGAACTCTGTTCTATTTTGATAGAATGGATCGCATGTATATATGCCTGTCATTATCCGCCATATTGGATTTTGCAGTAGTAACCGCTGTTGCTGTATCTCGTCATCGTAATATTCTGATTCGTGTTAAATAGGAAAGCGGAATATTCAGAATTTTCTCCAGGAAAAATAGAAGGAAACAACTGGAAGGACATTTGTGCTGTCGTGTATAGATTTGTGAAACCATATAGTAAAGTAGAAAACTTGACGTTTTACAAATTTTGTAACGTGATTTCGCTATTGGGCATGGAGGCGTCCATGAAATACAAGAGCATGATACAACTAATAAACATCAGCTTCCTGCTTCATCACACACAGCTGAGCCCGAACTTAATGCTTAGAAAAATGCCAGAGATAACCTTAATGTACATCAATCCAAATTTGATTTATTAAATTTCTTTTAGAAATTGACTTTCCTTTTTCAGTTACCAGTGTTGCTGGTGATTTATTTTGCACGTTTTCCAGACATTAAAATCGTAAGGGATAACTCTTATGCTTGAACGAAAACAGTTCAATAAGAAAATTGAGATAATCAATTAAAGATGGTACAGTGGAATTGATGATTGAAAAATAAACGATGTGTGGAAAGGGCTCTTATAAACAGCTTGTGTTTGAGCATGTTGCACTCATGCACCTTCTGAATGAACACTCGAATGGAACATGTGCATCTTTGACATTAAATATGTAAGGCACTGTCCTTCTTTACTGATGGTTGTATATGTTGTAAATAGCTACATATGCATTGAAATTTTTAAAATCGGTATTTGTTCCTGAAAATCAGTATTTTTGTCACAGGTAATAAGTATTTTTGTACTCAGGGGTTGGCAGCTATTGGTGAGGGCATTTTGATTTCACGGAGTTCATATTAAACTGATAAGAAAATTCTAAATTCTTCCCATGTAGGTTTTAATGGAACAGCCCTAAAATAATTTTGATGCCAACAAAATGTCTTGCTTAAGCATCCGTTATCTAACTTTATTATTTTATTAATCAGTTTTTCAAATCATTAAACCAGCTCAAGGTAGTTTTTAATTTTAATTTCAGATAGCTGGAATTATCTTTGATAACTTTGCCAGAGGCAGAACAAGGCACATCTGGTTCACTATTTCATCTGATTTGATTGTGGATGCTAGAAGGTAAATATATATAATTTAGAATATGGTATTGAAGTTTTCTTATCCATTAATGTTGTGATTTTTAAAAAATATTTGTTTGTTGTTTTTGTTAAATTATATTTTTTTCTTCTGCTGAAGTGGAAGTGCAGGAGAGCTTGTGCCAATCTCCCTAATGTTTTAGTTACTGACACAGAAAATATATAGTTGTGTTTTTGGTCCATTTTGTATTACAACCTTTTCCATTTTGTGAAACATTTTAGTACATGTATGCATACATTTGTGCTTATCCTGAGAGTTTCTGTACCACTGGTACAAATGGTCTCTGTTACCTACATAAGGTGATTTATGCAAGCATTCACTGGTTGCTAAGATGTGTGTTGTATTTATGTGGTACCTTTTAGATTTATTGGCAGCCATGGTCAACATACAATATCTGTCTTAATACAAATGAACTCTTATCATGCCTGCAAAAGAAAAACCAGGCCATATGGTATTTGTTGAGACTTTTCAACAAAATTAATACCTACATATACACAAACATTTATAGACAAAACAATGAATATAAGAATCCATGAAATGTTACTGCATCCTTACAACTACTGCCTTCTCAGTTCTATCTGCATGGATTTTGAGTCCTGAGCTCAGCCAATATGGGTATGTGAAAAATTTTGCTAGCTGCATTCCTGTGAGTGGGTGTTTTTACTGAGATTTTCATGGTTAATACCTGTACCTTTTGTAATTTCAGCCATGTATAACCTATCATCCATTAAGAAATTGCCTTAAACTCAAAACAATGATGAACTACCAGGACCAAACTTTGCGGATTGCAAAAAAATCAACATACCTGGTTCAAACAAGTCAATATTCTTGCGTGACAAAGTTTTAAAGATCAAAACCAGAAAATCAAGGACTGAAAACTATTTCCAGGTTACAATTGTTGGTCAATTAAATATTATTTCAAAGTATTTGTCGTATAAACTGTTACTTATCAAATTCCACAGCTTATGTAATGCCTGAATATGATGAAGACCCCTAAATATTAAAACTAGTCTATGAAATGTAGCTTTTGTTCATAAATTGCAGTGGCCCATGTTTCTAGACTTGCTTACTGATGCCATTGTCTGATTTCAGGGACCTGTCAGATATAGGATGTTTCCTACGTGTAATAGATGGCTGCCAGGAACTGGACAGAGAAACAAGGTTCAGTAAAATCCCTTTCTACACTAGTTAGAATTTCTTATGTAGAGGGGAACTATATTAGATTTGTGAGCATCAATTAAACATTGAATCTGGTATATAGGACATTATTCTTAGCAAATGTAAATTTTGATCACCAAGTTTTAATCTTGCAGAGTTCTTCTACTACTACTCTGTCTCCTAAACAGTCGAGTGGAAAATCTTAACAGCTTAGTTGCTGTAAGTTCATACCTTACAGAAATATTCTCAATAAAGCAATTTCTTTGGCTTGCCATCATATATCCATCATGTTTTATAAATATTTAAATCCCAGACCATCCTTTTGTACACAAATGCACTGAACCCCACACCCAGACATTGATCCAGGGGTCATATTGCAAGATACATATTGCATATAATGAACTTCCTTTATACAAAGGTCACCTGTGTACAAGGGCCACCTGTGTACAAAGGCCAGTTTAGTCTTTTCCCATGGATGACTACTACTGATATTTGACTGAATAATAAATGGTGTGTGTGTGTGTGAGAGAGAGGGTAGGGTCTGCAAATGTATGTATTAAAAAAATGAAAGAATTTTTTTGGGTGGTCATTGAAGTAGAATAGGGTGAAGTTGGTATGTATATATGAAGGTAGGTATGTATTATTGTTTAATGGTATGTCAGCACAATTTGGCTAAATGGTAAAGTGTGCAGATGATCTTTGTAGAAATAATTGTAACACTGAAAATATCAGAATTGTAATTATACATAAACAATATATTTTTGGGTCAAATTTGCGATGTTTTAACATGTGCAACAAATAGGGATAATTTTAAATTGAGTTAAATTTGTGAGCAATCTTTTAATTTAAGAATGTCTTATTTTGTTGATCTTATGTAAGGTTAATACTTATGTCCATACTTGAAGCTCCATTAAAATTAAAATAAAATACAAATTTCTTTAGTTTAGTATCTTGGATTATTGTATACATTGTCAAGGCTATTTCATATAAATTCATTTTCTGGTGAGTGAGCAGTTATTGTTACAAGTCAAAGTAAATTAATTCTTTTTAGATAAAGAAACCTCCATGACTGGATACTAATTTTTGCATTAAACATCAGCCACTTGGATCATCCATCTATTGGGCATTGTGCCCTTGTTATTTTGGTGTGCATGCTTCAAGAGTTTGCCTGCAGTGTTTTTAGTACTTTGTTTATACTAAACAACAGAAATCTATTAACTGGATTTTTTACTTTTCCGTTAAGTTTTCTTTCTAGAAAATAAAGTACTGTAACAAAAACTGTAGTCACTTACATTTGACTATGGATGGTAATAATTGAAGGGTGCTTGATTTTTCTGTCTGATCTGCATTTTATTTTAATCAGTCTTCAGATCACAATGCTTGGCTTCATTACAAACTTTTCTAAAATCACACTGCTCAGCACCAGTACGTACAAGACCTGCAGCTTTAAACATTTGAATTATCATGTTTCACTGATCACCTGAAGTAAAATGCCTTCTGTGCATTGGGGGCATGCATATTTTACAATAAGAAATCAAATTGTCTATTTTCAGGGTCCTCGGTCTGCCAGCTGATTTCAGGGAAGGTGTTGTCTTCAGTACCTATGCAACTTTGGTTTCTTCTATACAGAAGGGAGGTAAGATAGCTGTATACATTTTGTATACCACATAGTTACAATGTCTTTGATGGTGCTGGAGTTTTCAAAGTAGTTTTTTTCCAACATATCAGCATATTTTACATTTATAATGGCAACAAACACAGAATCTGACAAATCATGTTCTTTTAGACCAAGGGTTACCAGAATGTTGGGGCTGGGCGACTGATATGCCAATTGGTTGCCAGAATGTTGGGGCTGGACTACTGTGATACCATGCCTCTAGAAAAAACAAACTGACTAACTTTTGGAGCAGTTTCCGAATCTCCTTGAATATGGAAATTTGATAGGTGGGAACCTGATTATTCTTGGAGATTTAAACTTTCACTTGGACTGTCCTGGAAACCCATAAACATCAATAAAGTTAACCAACCCATCCATAAACATGGTCACATTTTAGACTGGATTCTTCATAGACCTGATGATAATATTATACGGTCCACCCTTGCATCCCACAAACTTGCATCAGATCACCTCTACATTATTTGCCATCTGGACCTATCAGTTACGAACCCTCCACCTTTATTTGCTACTAAGAGAAACCTCAGTATGATAAATAGAACCAACCTTATGCATGACATCAAAGCAAACCAAACAACTTGCTTACCTCGTACAGCAGAACAACTCGATAAGTGCCTGCTTTCATTGCTTGAAAAACATTCCCCCAGTCACGAAGTGCAGAGTACCAATTCAAAAGTGTTCTCCGTGGTATAGCAGCGTTAGGGACTAACTTCGCACTGCTAAAAGAGACCACCATAAAGCGGAGAGGCTTTGGCTTTCCACTAGACTCGTTCTTTATAAGCAAATGTATGAAGCCTTTAAGAAGAATATCATAAACATAGCACATGCTTGAAATTATCCTACTACAGTACTAAGATCACAGAAAGTTCCAGCTGCAAAGAGTTTTTTGAGATTACTAACAAATTAATGTCAAGAAAACAATGTACACCACTTCCAACTACCTTCTCTCCAGTAGACCTTCAGGACCTATTTGCAAATGTCATATGTGACAAGTAAAATCCATTAGAGATACGCTTGACATCACAATTTCATTTGACTCATCGTCACCATACAGTTGCATTACAGAATTTCTGCGACAACCGTTAGCAGCATTTGAACCTGTCTCTATGGATTTAGTAAGTACAATTGTGATGAAGTGTTCAATAAAGTCGTGGGAACTTTGATCCGATTCCAACATCGCTAATGCTTGAGTGCTTTGATCCAATATTGCCTTCACTAACTGATGCTATTAATACCTCTCATTTGTGGAGTTCCCATCATTTTTGAAAACTGCCATTCTAAAGCCTCTGCTTTAAAAAATACATGACCATTACAACTGAACATTTGCCCAGTTTCTAATCTCCTGCTCATATAAAAAATCAGTTGTTTGCACCCAACTTGTATCTCATTTGAATTCAATCTTTTTAGCAATGTACAGTCTGCATATGACCCTTGCCACAGTACTGAAACTTCTTTTATGAAAGTAGTTTATGACATCTCTGTTTTGGATAGCAGGAATATTAGAGTCCTTATGCACCTTGATTTGTCTGCAGCATTTGACACAATAGACCATGATATATTACTTCACCGTCTCCAGCATGTATTCGGCATTCACAATACAGCCTTACTGTGGTTAAAGTCCTACTTAGTCAACAGGACACAAATTGTATCTGCAAATGGAATACACTCCAGCCCAGTTGATCTGTGTTGTGGTGTTCCATAGGGGTCTGTTTTTGGACCTGTTCTTTTATTTATATAAACTCTGCCACTCTCAAGTGTCATAGATATCACCCAGTGTCTCACCAATCGTACGCTGATGACACCCAATTATCTAAAACCTAGCCACCCAACTGAAGTTGATGCTACCATCCAAGGAGTAGAGAGGTGCATTTCTGATGTGAAATCATAGATGACATGTAACCTCAAACAATAAATATCAGCAACACCAACACTAAATTCACAAAGTCAGTATGAAACCTAGATGTTACTCTAGACAGTACTCTTGCATTGCACCAACATGTCATGAACATACGCAAAGCTACATAGCTTGAGCTGAGATGCATCAGCTCCATTTGCAAATATCTTTCAGTTAATGCAACTAAAATGCTTGTGTATTTATTAGTACTTTCAAGACTGGACTATTGTAACTCAATTCTGTCTGGTTCATCTCAATATCTACTTCAAAAGCTTCAAAAATTTCAAAACACAGCTACTCGGATCATCCTTAGAGTACCACGATCAGAGCACATCTTCCTGCTTCTCTTTACATTACACTAGCTATCCATTCAATCAAGAATGAAATACAAGACTTGTTCTCTCTGCTATGTTTCACTGACTGACACCAGTCCAACATACCTATCTGGCTTCACCCATGTGTATACACCAGTAAAGTACTTACGCTCCTCTTCTGACAATCGTATGCTCATTATTATTCCCACTATTAAAACAAAAACATATGGACAATGATCTTTTGCATACCAGTAACCAGCAATGTGGAACAAACTGCCCATTGAAATTAGACACAAAGACACAGTGATCCCTTTCAAGAGTGCTCGTAAAACTCACCTTTTCGACTGCAAGAACAAACTTCAAGACAATACTGTTTCCTACCTTAAATATTTTCAGCATGGTTTTATGTTTTCTAGTTGCATGGTGTTTTCTTTTTGTAGTCATTTCGATATATATGTTGTAAATTGCTTAGAGCTTCTAAAGTTTAGGTGCTTTACAAAGTCCTCATTATTATTATTGTAAATAAATTGAGATATCTAACAATAAAAATAAATCCACTCCATTTTACAGGAAGTTTATCCAGTGCTAGACATACACGACTGCAGCAGCTAGTGAACTGGTGTGGCGGAGAACACTTTGACGGTTGTTTGATATTTGATGAGTGTCATAAAGCAAAGAACTTTGTTCCAGTAAGTCATTCTAATAAACATTTTCTTATAATGATTTTATAATTATTTCCTTACCTGTTAAAGTGGGAGTTTATGTAGCTTTTTGTCTTTGGTCACTGACCAAATTTGCATTAGACACTCATGAACTCTGTTTCACCTACACTCAAAAAAATTTGCATGTAGATGAATCTGGATGAAAGTAATTCCGCTAGACCAAACTTAGGAAATTACAAATTTTTTAACATTTTATTTAACTGGGACAAAGGACCGCCCCAATGGCCTAGTGGTTAGAGGGTCACAGGTTTGAACCACAGCCAAGTCACATCAAAGACTTATAAAAATGCTAATGATAGCTGCCTCGCTAGACACTCAACATTAAGAGGTTAGTATTGGGACTGTTCGGGTCGGTGTCAGGATAATGTGACTGGGTGGAACATCATGCTACATTTCACACACACACACACACACACAAAACTGGTGAAAGTAACTCGTTGATACCAAAACTACAAGTATCTAATGATCAATAAATTGTTTTTGGTTACCTTGAAAATTGCTAGAATTCAGTATCAGTTTACTAGAAAATGCTTGAAAGTACTCCGTAGTTTATAAAATTGTTCTTATTTTTGTAATAAAGGTATTTTATTGGAAATTTTAAGAGCCATTAAAATAGAGATTTGATCTTTCTGGAATTGTTCTTTGTTGGCTCAAATATGGTATGCATCTTATCATTATCCAAATTAATTAATCGGATATCATGCATAGCATCTCTTTTACATGATGTCATTAACACTATTTCACATCATAAAATTTAATTGCCACATTTAATCTTGGACAAGACATTCTGTCATAGTTTGAACCATGCATCAGAGATGCATGTTTTAAATACAGAGATGCATGTTTTAAATACAGGCTATTTAGAAAATACAAAAGGGCTGAATACCAGTTTGTTAATCTTTAATATTGATAGTTATGGCAATTTAGTTTTCAAAGCTATGAGTTACATCATATTATTGGAGCTGGAGAAGTATTATTAGTGAGAATTTTAGCTGATGCACCTTGACTGACATTGAGGTTTGAATTCAGTGGGTCAGACATGTAATCAGAACTAGAACTGACATAAGCTTGAATGCTTGTTACACTGCAAATATGTCAACATTTTAACCCAAATCAGCACACCATAAAAGAAATTCATAACTTTTTAAACACTTGATATTTAATTGGTCTGCTCAAGGTGTATTGTCTTGTTTTTAGGCATTTGTTAGTGATACTGTGAACTTAAAAACTTGGATTAATTCCTTCATATTCTTGGCGAGTGTTTTAAATTATTGTCTTGACATTTTATTTATAACTCAAATTTCAAATTCAAGAAAAAGTGCAATTGAAACGATGAATATTAACCAAAAAACTTGTTTGATTCACATGGATTTGTTTTATACAGTCAGGGATGGTGATGTTTTCACATCTTTTTAATTCACTTGAAGAAATGTAAGGGTGTCACACATTTATTTAGTTTAGGGTACTTTAAAAACTTTATATTTTGACATATTTGCAGATTCGCTTTGTTGATGAGGAAACTGCTGCTCTCCAAAGTCCAGAAATTTTGACTACATGCTATTTTTAGATTTCAATTTTTAATCAGTTTTTGGTTTTTAATACCTTAAGGCTTAAGAAACAAAACAAAAAAAAAACCAAAGAAAATAAAAAAAACCCATAAAATAGTAATAATAAGAAAATATTAAATTCCAAAATGTTAGTGATAATGAATATTGATAATATGAATTAATTTAACAATATTTTTATTTTAAAATAAATACTTTAATCTTGAATTTGAAATTCCAACTGTAGTCATAGCACCAATATCATGTCCCCTTCCATCTTCACCTTTAGCTAGTGTCTTAAGCATTACATCTTCATCTACGTATAAAGTAAAAAAATTTATTTCTTGTCTGAGAATTAAAAAATTAGGTCATACATTTATGGTCTGGACACATGATAATCAACAGTCTTCTTGAAATCTTGATGTTGTAAATTATAATGCTTGAATCATGAACTCGGTCAAAGTGATTAAATTTGCATAGGTCAGAGATGTTTGCATTTTTATCTTATCGTTCATTACACACTATATCCATTTCATCCACATTCATGAAAATTGATATGTAAATATCTGCCGACTAAGTTAATCATACCTAAACTAGGCGAACTTGACTCAATTTACATGCTTGGGTGACTTCTGTATATTGAGCTGTTCGTATTTATATCAAAGTTACCTTGTTTAAACTGATCTCATATTTATTTCTTATCTGTCTCATTGACATCCTTCAGAAATATGTATTTAACTGGATTTAATGTATTTGACTGGTTTACATGTATTTAACATTCGCTTCGGCCGAATATCCGGTTTTTCGGTACTACTCGGAAGTATTCGCCTCGGCAAATAATTCGCGCACAAATGGTTACAAGCAAAAATATTATTCAATAAATATCGAAATTTAAAATTTTTTTTTTTAATACATATCAATTTTAGTTAATAATAAAAAAAATTCATCTTATAGCCGATATATACGGTATACCGTACACAAAAAGTTTAAGCTTCGCATACGATAATGAAACAAACGATACACTCCGGAGACGCACCTACTACTCGGTTCATGCCTGGATCCAGCAAATAGTACATCCAAATACTCTGATTTGGTATTCGGCGAAAATTATCTACTCGGTTAGGCCCTAGTTTAGATGTATTTGACAGGTTTAGAAGTATTTAACTGGTTTAGATATATTTGACTGGTTTAGATGTATTTGACTGGTTTAGATGTATTTAACTGGTTTAGATGTATTTATATGATTTAGATATATTTGACTGGTTTAGATGTATTTAACGTTTATATATATTTAACTGGTTTAGATGTATTTAACTGGTTTAGATGTATTTGAATGGTTTTGTAATTGACTGGTTTAGATGTATTTAACTGGTTTTGTTATTGACGTGTTTAAATGTATTTTACTGGTTTAGATATATTTGACTGGTTCGGATGTATTTGACTGGTTTAGATGTATTTAACTGGTTTAGATGTATTTGACTGGTTTAGATATATTTGACTGGTTTTGTAATTGATTGGTTTAGATGTATTTAACAGGTTTTGTTACTGACTGGTTTAAATGTATTTTACTGGTTTAGATATATTTGACTAATTCAGATGTATTTGACTGGTTTATATGCATCTCTAAAACCTGTGCTTTGGGGGCACGGAGTGGTCTAAAGCGCTGTCCGTTACGGATCACTGCCATCTCACCTCTGTCTACGTGTGTTCAAGTCTAAGATTCGGCTAATGTGGTTATGTGAGAAAGCTTGCCAGTAACTTCTCATGGGTCAGTGGTTCTTTCCGGGGGTTTTCCGGGTTCTTCTTCCACCATTCATACTGGCCACCACGTATAGCCTATATTGTGCTTAAAAATGGCGTTAAACCATACAAAACAAACAAACAAACCTGTGCTTTCCTTTCAAGAGACTTTAAACCATTTAAAAAGTTTATTATAACATGGTTGAAAGTTCTGTCATTTTTTGGAAATTCCATCTTCATAATATCCCCACACGTCAGTCTTCCAACTTGTGTAACTCTGTTGAAGTTTTTTTGGGGATGGGTGTGTTATTTGAGATGGAGGGGTGTAGGGGGTTTTAGTGGTTGGGAAGCATTTAGTAGTGAGAAGAAAATAATCTTAAGTCACAGCTGTGTAAGACTTTCTTTATTTTCTCTTGATAGCAACTGTATAAAACTCATTTTTCAAGAAAAAAAAATTGGGTTTTCTTCACTTAGAACTTTGCTTCATAGATTATTTATATTGATGTTGTTGTAGGGTTTAACGCTATTTTTAAGCACACGATGGACTATACATGGCGGCCAGTATTATTGGTGGAGGAAGAACCCGGGAAAACCCCCGGAAAGAACCACCGACCCACGAGAAGCTACTGGCAAGCTTTCTCACATAACTACAATAGCCGAATCTTAGATTCGAACCCATGCAGAGGTGAGATGGCAGTGATCTGTAATGGAGAGCGCTCTAGACCACTCGGCCACTCAGGGCCCCAATTATATTGATAAGCTGAATATATGTTACTATATTTTCTTTCTTGCCGTAAGTGTGATTTGTGAGCAGGTATTGTTGTCATGCACATTGCAAATGGATTCAAAAATGTCATTTACATCTTGGTACATACATAATTATCTTTCCATTTTCTGCTGAATAACCTTCTTTTCGGTTATGACTTTGTTTATTCAAATTATTTCAACATAAACTTGTTTTTTAGAGTCTTTGCTACATAAAATTGTTTGGCAAGTACACCCCACCCCCTTCGATGTCGTCGAGTAGAAAAACTGACTCTTTTCTAAAATAATGTATCTGTTAATGTGATGACATTTAAATGTTTGGTAATGATTTATTTGGTTGTTGCTGACTGTATGCGATTTAATTGTGCAGACAAAACTTGTGTCGAGTGTACGATATACAGTCACCATAAAGAAAGCCATAATGTGCTGTCACATGATTTTTCTGGTCTATGTCTGCTACCCTGTTGTTTTTTTTTAAGGTTCTCTCTGTGCGTGTGCCAATGTACAAAATTATTTTTAGCCTATGCTGACCCTGTTATGATTATAACAATTATGTCTGGTTATAATCATCAAAAAGAACTCGACATAGGTGTTAAACCCCAAACAAACATTATTGAGCTCATTTCCTGTAAACATCGACTTTTATAGATAATGCTATACTATAAATCTTTAGTTGACAATTTTAACGGAAACTTGACACTCGGAGACATGTATCTACGATATAGATAATCTAAATTGCTTACCTTACTTCAAGATTTGAATTAATTATTGGTTCTGGATACATTTAAAGAAACTAAAGTGGGCGTTCATGAGGGGGACATTTTTAATATTTGTACTAAAATGCTGGTCGCGTTAGAAGGGTGGCTGTTCTTGAGGGGTACTTTTGAATACAAACTTGTCGGTGCCAAGATTCTGGCCGTAAGAAGCGGGTGGCCGCTGGTCGGGGGGGGGGGGGGCTGTTCATAAGGGGGGCTATTGTACTATTAATCTTTAGTCAACACTTCTAACAGAAATTTGACACTGGGGGACATGTATTGATGATAAAGAATCAATTGCTTACCTTGCATCAAGATTTTAATTAATAATTGGTTCTGGATGCATTTGAAGAAACAAAAGTGGCTGCTCATGTAGTCACTGAAAAGAAGAAATAAATAAACAAGCACATATTTTTCTCAAAATTAAGAAGAAATGTAATTATCATTGATTCAAATGATGCAATTCGTCAGATTAAAGATTCAGAAATTTGGATTGTTAAACTACAATTTTGATGTAAATATAGTGTCAAAATCTCTCCTTTGATGCCACTGGTCTACTTTTCAGTATTGTGGTATTTCACACTTACCCATGTAATGATGTATGCGTTCCATATCACAAAAACCCTTTCATTTTCTCTTCAAGGGCAAAGAGCAAGCAAGCACTAAAGTTGCTGTTGCCGTTACAGCAATTCAAAGGTAAATGATTTTCTTTTAGACAGTTATTCTGCTAACTAACAGAAATTTCTGAGGTTGATTCAGCAGTGATTCATATTTAGGAATAAAAAAAATAAAAAAATCTTCAGTGCTGTGGTTTATCATTTTGTGACAGTGTAATCTTTGATGATTAATGATATGAGATAAAAATTATGATTTTCTTTCTGTGAGATTTAATTCAATTTGACTTTTGTGTGTTTTAAATTCCATTGTTTTTTGCTATTTAAACAATTAATTTGACTTTTGTAAAATTTAAATCAATTTGACTTTTTAAAATTTAATGCAGTTAATTTGACTTTGTGAAGTTTAATTAAATTAATTTGACTTTTTGTGAAATTTAATTCAAGTGACTTGACTGTTTTTGAAATTTAATTCAAGTAATTTGACTTGTTTTGAAATTTAATAAAAGTGACTTGATTTCTTGTAAAATTTAATTAAAGTAATTTGACTTTTTTGAAGTTTAATTTAAATTACTAGACTTTTTGTAAAATTTAATTCAGTTAGTTTACCTTTGTTTTGTTCTACAGAATGCTTCCCAAAGCCAGAGTGTTATACTGTAGTGCTACTGGGGTTTCCGATGTCAAGAATATGGTAGGGTTGTATTTTGTTTCTAGTGTGATTGATAGTATAGTGGTTAGGAATATGTAAGCATTACTGTTGAGAAACTGACTCATCTCTTTCACAGTTAGGAGCATATTCCATGCAATTCAAACCTCTGGATCAGTAATTTGTTTAGTTTACTGCCTCATGTAAATCATTTAATACACTCATTTCCTCCTGACAATAACATCCATCCTCACATCTTTTGAATGACCCAGATTCATCTCAGAGTAGTCCAAACTTATCTTGCATCTTCTCACCAACTTTTTTTTTGAGTGGAATGTAATTTTCCAGATTCAAATAAAATTGGCACAAACCTTTTGTCAACATAAATGCCAGCCATTGTACTTTTGGTGTAATTATTATGCTTTTTTTCCCAAAAATTAGGACAAACTCCATAGACAGTAAATATAACATCAACAAAATCCTTATCCCCTTGACTTAGATTAAGATTTGCAACTCACAATAAAAATGCTTATTAGAAGTTCAAACAGTATAATTGTACATTCTTTCCTGCCTCCTGCAGTCTCCCCTTCAGCTAACCAATGTGTATGGCAGACTTTACAAGCTACTCTGCATGTACAAATTTACTGCATTTTTGCTATTGATAGTGTTTTACCAGCAGTTACTGAAGGTCATTACCTTATACCATATGAGCAGGGGATCTCATGGCTGTTCTAATAACATAGCTGTGACTTAGGGAAGACACTTTTAATGTGGGCACTCACCCATATGCAATTTAGAAATTTCTAATCAATTTAATATGAACTGTGTGAAATCAAAATACACCGCTCCCTGGATAACTCGTGAGCTCAGTTATAACGCAGTGTCTGGTGTGGATCACAAATTTTCCCCAAAGAAAAATATATTTTGAAAATCTTTAAAAATATGCTGAACGTGAAAAAACACCGTTATGAAGAGATATTTATTCACAGTTAATCACAGCATTATTATAAAGTGAGTTTTCAAAACTATAAAATCTGCCACCCACCAATCCTTTTGCCTTTGTATCGATCCTTTTATTATTATAGGTCCCTCGATAACTCGTGCCACACTTGTAGTGCTGTCGATGTTTTTGGACCCTGATGTGCATGCGTTATTGTGGGAATGGTGTACCCTGAAATATATCTTTTAAAATCGCCTTCCCATTGTACCATGTATGTTTCAATGGTCACTAGAATGGACACAGTTTTGTGTTAAAGGATTGAAATATATTGAAAGCATGACAAATGAATACTAAAACAACAGGTATTAACCTGCAAGCTTAATGTACTGGTGAAAATAATTACAAAATCGTGCCTTGTGACAATATGACCTCATATCACTTATATGATCTACTTGAACACTTAACCATATCTGTAGCAAACTCGACCCTTGACCTGCTAAGATGGGGCTAGGTATTTGGGTGTCATTTTAAGGGTTGTTGATTATATGGTTGGCTATGTATCAAAATGTTTACCTGAAAATTCACAAAGTTAAAATAAAGTCCTTTTTCACTTGATTTATTTTAAGATGTCATTTCAAAGTTACACGTTTTTTTTTTGTTTTTTTTTATCGTTTAATGCCATTTTTTAGCACAAGATAGGCTATACATGGCGGCCAGTATTAATGGCAGAGGAAGAACCCGGAAAGAATTACCGTCATTGGCCGAATCTGAGACTTGAACTCACGCAGACAGATGTGAGATGGCAGTTATCCGTAACTGAGAGAGCTTTCTGCCACTTGGGGCCCCTCATATGTTTGATTCAGTATCTACAGTTCCTAGCTGATTGTCCTTTATTGTTTTCTTTTTCTGCAGGCCTTTATGGAGCGATTAGGGCTGTGGGGAGTTGGAGCACCATTCAAGTCCTTTGAAAATTTTCTTGACTCAATGCACCGAAAGGGTCTTGGTGAGAAAAACTACTTTTTAAATTTTAGTTTAGTTTGTGTTATGTTCAGAAATGATTTATATTTATTTCTGTTACTGAAGAATCTCGACAAGTATCTTTAAATTCACATTGACATTTATGGTTATTTTTTTACATTGCCACTTTTTCTATCGGTAGTTTTTATCATCTTTATGTTTTAATTAATACAGTATTTTAGTAAATTATGACTCCTTAATTTCTTTTCATCAGGATTCACAAGATGTTTATATATTATTCACCTAATTGAAAAAAGGATCTTGATCATATCCAGTTACAAAAATTAAGTGTAGTGTAATTTGAACCTTGCTGATTTGACTTTTGTTTTAGATAAATGACATTGGTTGTTCTGGTTTTATGAATTGATGAGAATTAAACAACTCTTGGCTTATGTGACTTATTTAATTGGCAAAAGACTTTTAGTCTGAATATCAAGAATATTATTCTTTAGTGGGATTTTATTGAGTTGGTCAGGGGATAACAGTTTCCTAACATAGTTTGCCTACAACTAAAGATCATTTTTGTGCAAGTGAAATTTGATATAAATAGTCCAGCTTTGACATCAAAAGGTTGGGGGGGGGTGGACAGTTGAATAGATGATTTTCTGCATGTCATCCATGCTGGATAGTAGTGTAAATAGCATTGTATATATGCAGTGCTGTTTTCAGTGAGTGTTACCCTGTATAAATAATATTATTTGATTTGAGCTGCTGGCAGTGATTGCCAAATTGGACTTTCAAGAGTCCAATAAATTTCATCAGTGCTCATGAAATTGGACAACCCGATGTTGGTAGTCCCTCTAATTCAGATCTTGACTCTCTTGTACTGTAAGTGGGGTGCCCGTCAAGCTTGATTAATTTTTTAAAAACAATCTAATTTGCCTGAGAAAACATTGATTAAATTAGTAAATTGTGAAATTACATCTTCTAGATTTTGTAAAAATAGTTAATCGTAAATATTTATTCCCATGTATTACCCTTACTTTTATGAAGATCATTTTATTTATCATACTTATATCAAAAGTTTTAAACATTGCGTACAAAGCGAAGCATGTGATCTGTGAATGGAGCAGTTTGCTTGGGTTACTCTAACTAGTACTAATATGGCTTTAACAGTTGATTCTGAAATAACTGGTTTGGATATTTATGTGCCAGAACCAGTTTAGTGGGGACCAGAACTGTTCCATCAGTTGTTGCAACTGGTGCAATGATGCGTGGCCTCAAAATGCCAGTAAAGCAAGCAAGTAGGCAGGACATGCTGTTAATTGATTCCTTTATTCTTCTAATCTGGAGAGTTTAGGCCAAATGCAGGATTTTTTTTCAGGTATCATAAATAATAAAGGGATCTAATGGTTTCTAAGTCTTTGAGTAAAAAATTAGTCTGACCTTTTTGTGATGTTGATTAAAGGAAAGGACCATATTATAACTATTTCTGCAACAAACGTTTGCTTTATTATTCAGATTTGTTTCTTTATGGCCTGGTTTAAGTGTTGTTCAGTATGTTTTAAGTTAAAGCTTAATCAATAATAAATCACATATCCCAAGCTTGCACAGATAGATAGAAATAATGGTTAAACAACTGAAGTTGAATCTTTGAACATCATAAGTATAAACATAAATTGTATACAAATCATGACATGCTTCCAGTTCTAATGAAGATAAACATGTTTGATCTACTGAGTGAGAGAGACATTGTGTAAGTAGACTATGTCTGACTTCATGACCTAGAGAAACAAAATACTTTGCATGAAAATTTTCAAGATTAAAGTAAACACACAAGTCAGTTTAATGTTTTTTTTTTTACATTGCTACGTATCACTACAAATGTTATGCAGCAGCATGTCATATAAGTTTTATAACTTTGAATAGAAATAACTATTGATTAATCTCATACTGGTTTGCTATATAATAAGTAAATTTACATATAGGTGCATAAAACAGCAAAATTTGATTGTATTGAAACTTTGCGTCTTTTCTCATATCAAGGTACTGTATATGCTTGCTTATAGGTCAAGTCAAACTTCAATCAATAAAGATTTTGATCTTTCATATCATAACAAACCTGCAAGCCAGGGTTTATGTTGTTTATTCTACCAATTACTCCCAACAAACTGCACATAATGCTACAGCAGATCTGGGTCTGTGCAGTTTGTATTTGGACTTGACATAGAAGCAAGTATATACATTGTAACGTTTTAGGTTGTCCTGGCAGCACTGATGCTAAACATTGTGAGGTTCTATGTACAATTTTGGTTACTTTTTGAAAATTAGATGTAGTGGGATGCATCACTGCTTAGATTGCAGATAAGACTACATTTTGGGGGATACATTATTGCTTTGACTGCAGATGAGACTACATTATGGGGGATTCGTCATTGCTTTGATTGCAGAAGAGACTACATGATGGGGGAGGGGAAACCTAAACAGATTAGACTGCATTCTGGGGGATACATCATTGCTTAGATTGTATTGTGGGAAAACCTTGCACCAATATTTTTATCATTTGCACTGCTCTGACAGAATTAAAGTGTGAAGTGCTGCTTTTAATTCATTGCTGTTCTATTGTAATTGACTGACAGGCATGGCTGAGATGCTGGCGATGGAGATGAAGATGTCAGGGATGTATGTATCTCGTGGACTCAGCTACAAACAGGCAGAGGTAATGTGCTAATAGAATTCTGTTCTTAATTAGTTTGCTCAAAGACAATGCAAATTCCATGATAATAAATAAAGGGTAATAACGTTGGTGACATTCTGATTTAACAAATACATGTATGATATTTCAAGAGATTGTTTTGTTTTTGATAGTCAGAAAATATCAATAATTCAGTTAAATTTTGTACCATTTATTATTTTTGTGAGGCTATTTGAGTATATTGTCATATTTCACTAAGCTATTTTAGTATCTTGTCATTATGTTAGGCTATTTCAGTATATTGTCATATTTTATTATGCTATTTGAATATATTGTCTAATTACATTAGGCTATTTCAGTATATTGTCATTTTATTATGCTATTTGAATATATTGTCTAATTACATTAGGCTATTTCAGTATATTGTCATATTTTATTATTTTATTTGAATATATTGTCTAATTACATGAGGCTATTTCAGTATATTGTCATATTTCATTATGCTATTTGAATATATTGTCTAATTACATTAGGCTATTTCAGTATATTGTCATATTTTATTATGCTATTTGAATATATTGTTTAATTACATTAGGCTATTTCAGTATATTGTCATATTTTATTATGCTATTTGAATATATTGTCTAATTACATGAGGCTATTTCAGTATATTGTCATATTTCATTATGCTGTTTGAATATATTGTCTAATTACATTAGGCTATTTCAGTATATTGTCATATTTTGTTATGCTATTTGAATATATTGTCTAATTACATTAGGCTATTTCAGTATATTGTCATTTTATTATGCTATTTGAATATATTGTCTAATTACATTAGGCTATTTCAGTATATTGTCATATTTTATTATGCTATTTGAATATATTGTCTAATTACATTAGGCTATTTCAGTATATTGTCATATTTCATTAGGCTATATTTGAGCATATTGCATTTCGCTATTTGAGTGACCGATCCGGAAAAAATTTCAAATTACTAAAATGTCAGGAAAAAGTCTTAAATTCTTCTTGATTTGGAAACCGTGACTGCTCATTTTGGAGCTCTTCGGGCATTTTTTATATTCTTGGAGCGATCTTTTACAAGCAAGAACAGTAAATCTTCCTGGCACCTGGTCTGTAACATGTAAATAATGGAAATAATATGGCATAAATTGAAGTTCATAAAGACTCAACAACTCATTTTATGACAAAGCAAACATTTATTCCAATGAATCAGATGATACATGTATTTATTTATTATACTAAATGTTTTAAAAACGTTGGGTACAGTTTATTTGTTTAATGTATTTTTGAGGTTAGACACGGACTTGTATTTAAAATGATGGGTGATATCTAGATTCATTGATAGGCTTATTTAATTAAAAGCTTTTGTGTTTAGGTTGTTTTTCTTTAAGGTTTAAAAAAAGAGGTAAAACTTAAATTATTTTGAAGATAGGAAAACCATTCATTGCATTTATTGTGAATATATATCTATTCTGAATACTGACATTATAAAGGACAAACAGTCTATCTGTACATATCACTTTATTTAAAAAATAAAATAATCATAAATATTTTGATAGAAATATGTGCCAGTTTTCCCTCACACTTGCTGATTTTACAATTAAAACTACTTCATGACCTTTATGCCATTACTTAAGATTGATCAGAATTATGAAGAAAGTACAAAGAAATTAATATTCAAAATTTAATGCTGCAACATGCACAATTTACACCATAGAAATGCAGATTTACTGTAATAATAAATTAGTGGAAAACCAGTACAGTATGAAAGAGTGAATGAGAAATATTTCAAGAATTGTATCCATGTGACTGACATCTTGTGTAGAAAGTATTATACACAAGTCTTTTGTTTTTTCTTTGTTATTATTTTTTAAGATAAAAAAAATTGACCAATGCTGTCTTATCCTAATTTAATTCTAAAGTGGCAATTTATGTTTACTAAATTGTGATTTCAGAACAACATGTATGTGTGCAAGAATATTGTAATAAGTAGGCACTCTATTAAGAGTACAATATAATTTTAACTTGCTTACGACTCATCATTAGGGTATTTTATGAAAAGAATGATTGTGGGAGGTCACAAAATAAGGCACAAAAAATGCTTTAAGAACTACTAAAAACAATGAGAAAGATAATTTATTATTAAAGCTAAATGTTCACAAAATATTTCTATATTACCATATGTAAAAAATGTGCAAATTTCAGTTTGTAATAACCATGAGATTAAGATTTTGCAAAAAGTGACCAAAGACCAATATTAAAATGGTGGATAATGTATGAGCTTGGATGCATGGTGTGCATTTATTTGAAACAAAATCATACAGAGGAGTTTAATTTTGAATTCTCTACACACAAATTATGCATAAAACATTAAATTGTAAGAGCCACATAAAATTTCAGTGTGTGTATGACTAATGTATATTGTGTTTAATACATGTGGGAGGTGGGGTCACTTGATAAAAATGCACAGAAAGACTTACAAAGTACTTGGAATGCAGGAAAAGTCTATTTATTCTTACAGCT
The DNA here is from genome assembly GCA_030141615.1 of Unio pictorum. Lineage (NCBI taxonomy): Eukaryota > Metazoa > Mollusca > Bivalvia > Unionida > Unionidae > Unio > Unio pictorum. The sequence continues at coordinate 2,443,210 of JARLTB010000327.1, read as the reverse complement.
GACTGTTCACCCAACATTTCTATTGACCCATATATAAGAAATATGCAATGTCAGATTGAAATAGCAAATGGTCAATATTTTGCAAGTGACCAAGAAAAATATTAAAAATGGTGGACGGTGCATATGTTCAATGCATCCTGAGAATTCATCTGAAAAGATATAATAAAGATGAGTCAAGTTTAAGATTCAGCACACTTGAATTTTGCTGGAAACAATCTATTTTTATTCATTCTAAAATTTCTGAAAATTTCATCCCTTGTTACTATCATCAGGTCAATATGCTTGTCAAATGGTTAGGTCTGGAAATTTGTATTATTTGGTCTGGAAAAAGTCTTAAATCATTTTCTAACTTTGTGGCAGGAACCCTGGAATTCATTAGGCTCGTTGAGTGCCTTTTGAGAATTTATTAGATTGAGCATATTGTGAAAATGCATGCGGCTGTCTGAGTATTTTGTGAGATTTCATTAGGCTGTTTGAGTATATTGTCTGAATTCATTAGGCTGTTTTGGTATATTGTCAGAATTCATTAGACTGAGTATATACTAATAATTCATTAGGATATTTTAGTATTTTATGTGAGAATTAAGTAGGCTGTTTGAGTATTTTTTGAGAATTCATTAGAATATTTGATTATTTTATGTGAGAATTCATGTGGCTGTTTGATTATTTTGTGAGAATTTATTAGGCTGTTTGATATTTTGTGAGAATCATTATGCTGTTTGAGTATTTTATGATAACTAATTGGGCTGTTTGAGTATCTTATGAAAATTCATTAGGCTGTTTAAGTATTTTATGAGAATTCATTAGGCTGTTGGAGTATTTTTTGAGAATTCATTAGTCTGTTTGATTATTTTATGAGAATTCATTAGGATATTAGTATTTTATGTGAGAATTCATTAGGCTGTTTGATATTTTGTGAGAATTCATTAGGCTGTTTGATATTTTGTGAGAATTCATTAGGCTGTTTGAGTATTTTATGATAACTAATTAGGCTGTTTTAGTATCTTATGAGAATTCATTAGGCTGTTTGAGTATTTTATGAGAATTTATTAGGCTGTTTGATTATTTGGTGAGAATTCATTAGGGTATTAATATTTTATGTGAGAATACATTAGGCTGTTTGATATTTTGTGAGAATTCATTAGGCTGTTTGAGTATTTTATGATATCTAATTAGGCTGTTTGAGTATCTTATGAGAATTCATTAGGCTGTTTGAGTATTTTTATGAGAATTCATTAGGCAATTCGAGTATATTGTCAGAATGTTTTAGTTAGCAATAGCAGTATGTGTGCCAGTCGGTAGGACACCCAAACCCCCCTTACAAATTTTTCAGCTTTTTTATGAAAGACCAAAATCATGTCTGGTGTTAGCATGGTATCACTTTTCAAGTGGTAATGGTAGGTAAAGGTTTTGCAAATTAGATACATTAGTTCATATATAGTTGCATGCCAAATACTGGATTCTGTGGAACAGTTTTTTTATCTGTATATTTAATTTTTGTAATTGTTCATGTATTTATTAATTTATTATATTTCAGTTCTTAACTGTTGAATCTGAGTTGACACCAGAACAGACTAAGATGTACAACACAGCTGCCCATGTTTGGTGAGTTTTGAGATTGCATTTTATGGCAGCCAAGTCTCCTTAAAAAATGTCCAAAAATGTTACCATAAACATTATCCAATAACCATACAAGATTAACATTGATTGCTATTACATTTTAGCAGAGCTATGACTTGCCTAGAGGTTTGATGGGGGTGGGTAGGTGAGATGATTGGTTGTCATTATAATTTCCTTGCTTCATTTTGTCATCTGAAAGAAAAAATATCCATTCAGCTTAGATTCCATCAATGAGATAATGCAGCACATCTTCCAGAAAATATGATTTAAGGAAGACTGGTGTTATTGGGATCTGCGCTGCAGAGGTCAGAATCCATTGCAACAGAAGTCATGTGCATATGACCTTTCAGTTAGCTAACTAAAGCAGCAATTCATGTAAATTTCCACAGTAAATCAATTTAACTTGTCCTCATGAATGAAATTTGAAGTGTATTGAAAACAACAACAAAATTATGGGCTAGGGTTTTTAAAATAAAATTGTCAAGTGCATCTGGAACAAAAATTTATCATTAAGGACTTTCATTTAAGTGGGCGTGGGAATGGAATTTTTAAAATATATGCCCTGGCCTTTTATTCACTTGAAAAAGATTACTCTTGCTTTTAATTTTATGAACAATAAAACCATCTATCATATTAGTTGGATAAAAATATTATGTCGAGATATAAAACAATAACATATTTCCTTATTTGGAGTCAACTTCTATGCCATTATGACAGGTATAGTTCGATTTATGCAGGTTTTTTTATTTGGTAAGAATTAAAGCTGAGGTTGATCATTGAGAGAGATATAAGTTACATTCCTTTTCATTAAGGGTCCAGTTTCATTTTTTTGTGTTGCAAAAAATGGTAACATTTAAATTCTTTTCATCAAAATTCTTTTAGGTTAACTATCAGTGAGCTTGATAAATTGTTGTTGTTATTGTTCGTCCATCGATTTCATGAAGTCCTCTTCATTCATCTGAGGGTTTGAGGGGCTGGTTCTGTTATGTGTGTGCGCAGGTGGATGATGACGCCAACCTTTGCACGGATTGTTTGTGTAAGGGACAGGGGACAAGTGGGACATCTCAAGGAGGGTTGATAGCACATGCTTTTCTGGCTTGCCTTTTCAGCTTTGCAGCTGCTGTCCTGCTAGATTCACACAGGAATGCCAAGTGACTCAATCGCTTGCTCTTTGCTCCCTAGAATCAAGGTTTATGTTGAATGCTTTCAATGCAGCTTTCTGATTGTCTCTGAAAGCGTTTATTCTGACAGGGATTGCTGTCCTTGCTGTAGCTCACCATAGAAGAGTCTCGTAGGCAGCAGGTGGTCTGGCATGTGTACAGCATGTCCTGCCCAGTGTAGCTGTAACTGCATCAGGATGGTGTGGATGCTGGGGAGACCTGCATGGGCCAGTACTAAAGTGTCTGGAACCTTGAATTGCCACTTGATGTTGAGGATTTTCCAAAGACTTGTGGTGTGAAAGTGGCTCAGCTTTCTGGCGTGGCGTTGGTACACCTACCATGTTTCGCATGCGTAAAGTAGTGTGGGGAGCACCACTGCCCTCTAGACCTTTAGATTGGTCTGGATGCTGATTCCGATTCTATTCCAGACGTTGGCATACAATCTGCCAAAAGTTGTGCTGGCTCTGGCAATACGAAAGTTCACCTTGTTGTTAATAGTTACACTATGTGACAGTGTGCTGCCAAGGTAGGTGAAGCAGTTCACTACGTTTGGCCATTGACGGTGATGTTGGGCTCAACATATGGGTTTCCAGGGGCCGGGTGATGCAGGACCTCAGTCTTCTTGGTACTCATGGTGAGACCAAAGCTTGATCAGGAGCTGGAGAACTTGTCAATGCTGCATTGCAGGTCGGCATCTGAACCAGCATTGACAGTGCAGTCCTCAGCAAATAAGAAATCCCAGTTGTTTCTCATCTGTACGGTACCTGATGCCGACTCCAACCTGTCTCTGTATTAGTCAGCATGGCTTAGAGCAATAGACTGAACAGTTTTGGTGCCTGAACACAACCCTGTTTGATGCCATTGGTTACTGGGAATGGCTCAGATGTCTCTTTATTGTCCTGGACTCGTGCCTGCATGTCATTGTGGAAATGCTGCACCATGGATATAAATTTTCTTGGGCGTCCATGCTTGGCCATTACCTTTCACAAGCCTTCTCTGCTGACTGTATCAAAGGCTATAGTCATGTCGATGTAGATGGAGAAAAGGTCAGTGTTTTGCTCTTGACATTTCTCTTGTAGTTGCATCGCAGCAAACACCATTGTTGATGGTCCCAAGTTTTGTTGTTGTTGAATCCATACTGGCTTACTGGCAGTAGTCCCTGGTCAAGGTGTGTGGTGAGGCAGTTCAGTAGGATTCTGGCTAGTATCTTTCCTGCATTTGAGAGTAAGGATATACCCCGGTGGTTGTCGCAGGCATGATGGTTTCCTTAGTGCTCATACAGGTGGATTATGGAAGTGTCTTTGAATTCCTGGGGGATCGTCTCTTGGAGCCTTTCTATCAAGACTGTGCCCCCTTCCTTGTAGACTTCAGTTGGGATGGATCCTGAATCAGGTGCTTTGTCACTGGCGAGCAAACATATCGCTTTCTATGTCTCCAGCAAGGTTTGGATGGTCATCCAGTGCTTCGTTGATGGGTAATTGGGTGAGACGACTAATGGCTTTATCATCGATGGATGAAGGGCGATTCTGGATGCTGTCAAAGTGTTCAGCCCATCACTGAAGAATACTCTCTTTGTCAGTAATTAGTGTGTTCCCATATATATTGAGAAGCGGGGATGATCCAGAGGATGTAGGTCCATACACTTCTTTCAGGGCATTGTAGAAGTTCTTCATGTCATGCTGGTCTTCGTAGCACTGAATTCATCAGCTTTGTTGCTTGATAAATTAAGCAATTGGTGAATCTAGATATTTTTTGAAGAGTGGACAGGAGTGTGCTCAGCTGATCTAATGTGTAATTATATGGCTGAACAAAGAATTAGTCATCAGTCTCAGTCATATTACACTGTTACTTAGTGGTGGAATTATTGCTCTGTCGTGGTGTGCAAAAGAAACTAAGACAAAGTGGTTATTTTGTTTGCAAGAGGCAGTGATGATTAATTTGTAGGATGGATTAAAGTGAGCAGGATACCTTGTATAGTACATGACTTACGAGAAAACAATAATTTATGATTTTGTTGAATATACACTAAACTAGATCTTTAATAATAATGATAATAATCCTCCTCCTCCTCCTCCTCATCATCATGATCATCATAGTCATCATACTAGCAATAATAATGATGGAATTCAAATGAGGTATGAGGCTTTGCCTCAAGGAATCCTAGGTTGTGCTTGATTTTCACCATTTTGTGGCAGAAGTTGGATAAATTGCTCGTGTTAAACTTTGCACTTTGGTTCCCACTAGCTACATTTTGGAGGATTTAATGAATTAAAACTATTTGGTGTATAGCTTTACTTGAGGGCTTTAGATGACTCGAACATTTGGTGCCCCAATCTCATTCATTCATTCGTTTGTCTGTCCATCCATCCATCTATCCATCTCTTTTATGACACACGTTTTCTTGAAAATATGACCATGTATACCAGAGTTCAAGCTTGGTCAGAATGTATGTCTGTCTTTATGTCTGTCACTGGATAAATTCAATAAATTATTTAATGTCATATGTACGTACATTCATATGTATGCCTCACTGGTTAAATTAATTAATTGTGTAATGTCACTGCTTAATTATTTAACTAATGTTGAAGAAAGTTTAAATAAATGTGCATAATTAGTTATACATGTACATGAACTGAAAGAAAGTTTAAATAAATGTGCATAATTAGTTATACATGTACATGAACTGAAAGAAAGTTAAAATAATTGTGCATAATTTGTTATACATGTACATGAACTGAAAGAAAGTTAAAATAATTGTGCATAATTAGTTATACATGTACATGAACTGAAAGAAAGTTAAAATAATTGTGCATAATTAGTTATACATGTACATGAACTGAAAGAAAGTTTAAATAATTGTGCATAATTAGTTATACCTGTACATGAAATGAAAGAAAATTAAAATAATTGTGCATAATTAGTTATACATGTACATGAAATGAAAGAAAGTTAAAATAATTGTGCATAATTAGTTATACATGTACATGAAATGAAAGAAAGTTTAAATAATTGTGCATAATTAGTTATACATGTACATGAACTGAAAGAAAGTTTAAATAATTGTGCATAATTAGTTATACCTGTACATGAAATGAAAGAAAATTAAAATAATTGTGCATAATTAGTTATACATGTACATGAACTGAAAGAAAGTTAAAATAATTGTGCATAATTAGTTATACATGTACATGAAATGAAAGAAAGTTAAAATAATTGTGCATAATTAGTTATACATGTACATGAACTGAAAGAAAGTTTAAATAATTGTGCATAATTAATTATACATGTACATGAAATGAAAGAAAATTAAAATAATTATTCATAATTGGTTATGTACATGAAATGAAAGAAGGTTAGCAAATAAAGACGCAGAGCGTGTATAGTGCCCATATTGGATAAATCAAGGAAACATAATAGAACACTAACATTTTATATTAATCGATTCAACACATTTTTAGGGATTATGAAAATGATGGTCATATTAGCTTCATATTTAACTTCATCTGTAATGTAAAGGAACAGTTAGACATGAATACTGTTAACATTTTTAGGAGAATAAAAACATTGAAAATAACCATGATTAGACATCTTAATCAAGTGTCTCATATATGTGTGCATAGTTGCTGTTTTTATCAGCACCTTCACAAAATAGGCAATGCTGAAATCCTATTTCATCTATAATATACCAATTCTGATATAATATTATTAAATTTCTGTTTTTTTTTTTTTACTTTCCAAAGTTTCAGAAGTTGTTTGTTTATAACATTATTTGTATTATCCGAGACAAAATACCAAACTGAATTGTTAGTGACATTGTGACAGGTTTCTAGAACCATTTACTCAGAGACAAAAGTCAACGGCTTCGTTCGAAGATGAAAGACAGGGATATAACATATATTAATGAATTCATTGATTATTTCCTTCTTTCACTCAGTATATAATCTGGTTTTTTTCTGTAGGAATGAACTGCGCAAAGCACTGGAGAGTGCTGTTGTTAGGACAGATACATCCAACAGAAGCACATGGTCTCAGTTTTGGTCATCACATCAAAGGTTCTTCAAACAGCTCTGGTGAGTTACAAAATGAAAAATTTAAATAATTCAATATTTTTAGGTTATACCTATTATTGATCCACACTCAAACTTGTGCATCCTCCATATTTTTCCATATTTTCTGCTGAAAAAAATAGCAAATATGGAAATATGACTTTCAGGTATAAAAACTGACTTTGTGTGAAATAAAAATATGGAAATATGACTTTCAGGTATAAAACCTGACTTTGTGTGAGATAAAAATATGGAAATATGACTTTCAGGTATAAAACCTGACTTTGTATGAGATAAAAATATGGAAATATGACTTTCAGGTATAAAACCTGACTTTGTGTGAGATAAAAATATGGAAATATGACTTTCAGGTATAAAACCTGACTTTGTGTGAGATAAAAATATGGAAGTTTGTACTTAGCAAGTATGATAGTATAACGAAAAAAGTATGAAAATAAAGTGAAATCAACCTGGCTCTGTATTAAGTAGAATGGTTGTGTGCAAAACATTTTATGGTTTCTTTGTCTATCAGTCATACATGTTCTATAAAAAAAAGTATTTTGTATAGTACATTTACAACTGATAGGTAAGTAATAATACAAGGCTGTGTGGGGTTCGGAAAATGACTTTGAAATGACATCTAAAATGTAGGGAGTGGCGGAAGAAGAATCAACTTCAACTAGTGACATGAAGAGAGAGGTATGGCAGTTCATTCTATCATATAACAAGACTAGTCTGTTCATTTATGCTAGCAGAAAGAGTAATAGTTACACCATCTGCATACTATGTTAAACCGATGTTTTAGATGGGAGTGGTAGTGGGGTTAACATCTCTCCCTATATAAAATCTTCAACTTTACATCGTCACAATGAGAATCTTACACAAGTGAGTTTGTTAATGAATTAAAAAGTTAATTTGTAACAAAATAATGTTTCCTATTGCACTGGTTTTAAAATTAGAGTTGGTAGGTAGTTAATTTTAAAAACGTTATCTATATTATAATTATTACTATATATATTATAATGATGGTACAATACCTCAAACATTCGTGAGCTTAGGTTCCAGAACCCGTCGCGGATCAGGAGGAATCGCACATGTTTGGTACGAGTCACTAAAAATGCTGATAAATGCTTATTTCTAGAGTTTAAACCCTAAATATGACCCAAATCATGCTCCCAAAGCACTTTAATTTAATTTAAAAGTTAGCTTAACACATTACCCTTTAAAAAAGAAATAAATGGTTGGCGTAAAAATAGAGTACAGTATCGCCTAATGGGTATTAATCCGAGTTTCGTCTGACCCTTGCACCCCATTTTTGATATTTGGACATTTATACTGGGGTTTAGGGTCAGAGCGCCCTATAAAAAAGTTGGAATTCACCGACACCAAATGGTGTTTGGTGTCGGCATGGGGTAGCTGCTTACTTGCCAGCCTAGCAAACTTGAACAATCTTTCATCGATATATACCTGTATGAAATCGATAGGAATATGATTTATTTTCTCAATAATTGTGAGAATAGCATTCGTTATGTCTTTAATCCGCTGATAGACGAGACGAAAGTACATTGTTGTTGAAATTTTACCTGATCTAGCCATTTGCATTCTTAGTCACGTTACTACTCAAATCTCGCAACCTACATGTTAATGACATCAGAGGTCAGACAGTCACATGATATCAATAAAATGCCATTTCTAGTGTCAACAACTCGTTTCAGTGATATTTAAAACTAAATGTATATAAGGCAGACAAACATGGAGACAATTTAAAAGTTTCTTTTCAGATCGCAATTTAGCCTGGTAAAATCATATGCTACAATATCATATTGGCCTATTCTAAAGGTTGTTATAAATCTAATAATTAAGAATCTTAAAAGAAAATGAAGAAGTAATGATATTTATTAAATCCAAATACTGCTGTTGGAACATGTAGGCAATGAAATTAATGGACTTAAAACCCTAATACTGCATTACTGAACAGTAAATCTGGCATAGTCAGGGTCAATTCAAGAAAAGTTAAACATTTTTTTAATGGAAAATCTTATTTCAGAACAGAAGTATTCAAAAGAATACTTCTGAGCTGTGAAAATTTACATATAACAACCATACAGAACAGTTTTCTTGCAGACCTTGTTAACAGTTGACGTTAATTGATTGAAAAGCCAAATAAATAATGCTTAACTGGCATCTGGCAGTATTTAGGTTGAGCATGGGTATTCATCAGTCATTACAGGACAGGTAGACACCGATAAGACAAACTGTATGAACAAAGTTAGTATTTGTCGTTATTTTTTAATATATTGATATGAATTTAAACAGTTATTATATTCTTTTTTTTTTAGGACTTTTTTAAAATACTGATTGTTTCATTTCTAGTATGGGGATGAAGGTTCCATTTATTATTAAAGAGACCAAAGAAGCTCTGGCAACTGGACACTGTGTGGTCATTGGACTTCAGACTACAGGGGAGGTAAGATTGTGTGGTCATTGGACTTCAGACTACAGGGGAGGTAAGATTCTGTTTGAGCTACAAGAATGTTCTCTGTTTTGAACATAGTTCTTGGTATTAGGTAATTTGTGAATAACATGCACCAAATGCATGCAGTTAGATCTGCATTTTTTTAAATCAGTAAACAATGAATATGCAGAGCTGGAAAAAGAAGTATTTTGTCCTCAACCTTTAGACGGGCTTGTAATTTTGCATTGTAAATTTTGCCAGATCCCTGTATTGGGAAATTTGAAGGAAAACTAATTGTTGATGTATTTTATGAAAGCTTAATGTCATTTTGTTAGAAAATGTCAGGATTTAATATCTAAATTGATAGCTTATTTTTGCAGACTTTGGTTTCTAGTATTATTTGTCATCTACCAGAATAACTTATTTGATGAATGTTGTATCTTCATACATTGCCATCCCCCCAAAAGAGTTATAATAAGCGTAATTATTACTAATGTAAGTGACAATAAGGCATAAACTGAGCATAAAAAGAATAAGTCAATATATAACATGCCATAATTACAGAAAATTTTATAAAAGAAAATATACAATTATTTTTACTGCTTACCTGGATCTGAAGTTACAATTTTTGTCATGAATCAGCAAAATCCATATGGATTATTACGAGAGTATAGGCAGAAAACAAACTGATAAATTATTTATGCATAACTGTCAGTTTGAGTAGTCTACAATTAAAGAATGCTGTATGTATTACATCACTGTCATATTATTCTCACAAATTTTGTATCGTTCCATTGATTTGTCTTTTTATTCATGTTTTTAAGTATAAGAATGTCCGTCTCTTCAGTCATATGATATCCACGAGTCATATCAATGAAACTAGTTTCGCATAATGTTCGGCACCATTTTCTTTCAATATAGAATCATCCACTACGTAAGTATATAAAAATATAATAAATCTGATGAGTGGTTTCACATTCTATAAACCTTACAGTTTTCTCAGATATGTTTCATGTACAATTTCTATTAATAGAAAATAAGGGAACTATTTGACATACGGCCAAATGGTCACACACATCAAATTGATAAGACCAGATGGAGGAGCTCCTCAATGGATTAATGCCAATAGTCACATGAATCTTCAACTATACTCATTCTCTTTTGTCCTTGCTCCTGATGTTGCATGATGTCATGGATCTGAACATGGAAACTTTTTGTTTTATTAAATGGGTACCTGGTTGCCCATTTTATTACCTGGTTTATTATCAACAGGCATGTATAGACAGCTTTACTTTCAGATATCCGTATCGGTACTCATCCTGAATAGTTTTAAACTGTTGTACGAGTACGAGGCCAAAATTTTAAACCTCCACTTAGTATTGCATTGGTCTATTATTGTTGTATACACCCTCTTTTTTTTTTGACTGTTTAGGGTCTTGCTGAGTATGCTTTTATAAACGGATATTTCACTGCACTAATCACCAGTAAATCCAGTTATTGTTATTATTATCTGAATTTTTTATGATATATTCACAGGCATCTTTGGAGAGTGAGCTTATGAAGTCTAAAGGAAGTGTCACTGGATTTGTCTCCCTTTGTAGAGAGATAATTGTTCGGTTTATAGAACAGTTCTTCCCAACAGTTATTCAAAACCAAGTGAGTTATTTTGCTGTGCTTTATCCGTGTAAAAAGATGTTGATTATGGCTGCTCATTCATTAGTAATTGAGCCTCCTTTTAAAGATGAAGCTGAGATAAAGGTATCACTTTCTCAGTGGCAAAAACAATGTTAATGTCAGAAATGTTAATAGCTTATATTAAAAGCTTTTACAAGTAAGATACAATATGTAATAACACAGCAGAGGAAATGCAAGACCTTTAGACTCAGATCTTGTGTCTTTTAAATAGCGAATGACTTGTGTCTTGGTATAGAATACATTTTGCATGTGTGTGATTTGCATTTTTAATGTAGCTGTAACAATCTTTCAGTCATATCGCTCCAATGTCTGTAGTGTGCCAGTTTATATTGATTTATAGCACTGGGGCATCATGCTGCAGACATGTAGCATGATGTCCCACCCATTCAGATTATCCTGACATCAGGCTGACAAATCCTAACACTATCCTCTTAATGCTGAGCTTCTAGCGAGGCAGCTGTTAGTACCATTTTTATAAGTCCTTGGTATGACTCAATATCATCTACAGTCTTGAATCATGCTTTCCAGCTTAACAATAGCAGAACGTGATATTTTGTTACACCCTAGTGAAAACTTGTCCCACTTATCGAGAAAAATCAACTGCCATACTGAAGTCTTGTTAGGGTTGGCAGGTCTGTCATAGCATTGATTGCTCAAATGATATAGTGCTCATTTAGAGTTACGGCAGTTTAGGCTCTTGGACAGCCATGAATATTTTGCCTTGTGACAGCGGTGGGATTTTCCACATAAAGACACATCATACTCATCATGAGTTTGACTTTCCCTCTTAGTGGGTGGGTCTGCATAATCATAAATAATGAAAACATGAGGACATGTCTATGAAAAACAACATAAATATGTTACAGAAACATGTTGGGTGTATTTGCTTGGATAACCTTAGAGTTTGGGAGGTCCTGGGTTTAAAGCCTGGTTAGGCCTTGAATATTTTCCCTTGTGCAAGTTCCCATGATTATGAGAAATACTGAGGAAAAAAATGTTGAAAGGATTAGTATTGGAAAGATGCCATAAATTGAGAAGTGTCATTACTTGCATGTCTGTCTGTATTATTAAAGTGGTGGATTGAATTGCCGTATGGGGAAAAAGAGGCTGCCTTGACAAAAGTCGATTATGTGATTGTTACGCTGTTAAATATTTTCAATACTTCATGTGTACAGATGTAAGTTTCCAGTTTTTATCATAAACATCAAAGAATTTAGTGATGGAATTCGGAAATTTATCATAGAGAACGTCAAGAAAAAGTGATCAGGGGAAAAAAGTCTGATTTTTTACAAACCCTTCATGTGTTACAGAGTCATCTTAAATAGAGGTATTGTTATTATCTTGTTAGACAGAATAGAAATATAGTACCATATGATTTGTTTGTTTGATTAGAATTTTTAACGTAGTTTTAGAAAGTTTCAGTCATATCGCTATGATGTCTGCAGTGATGAAGTTTATAGTGATGTCTAGCACTGGGGCATCATGTTGCAGACATGTAGCATGATGTCCCACCCAGTCACATTATCCTGACACCAGGCTGACCAGTCCTAACACTAACATCTTAGTGCTGAGTGCCAAGTGAGGTAGCAGTTAGTACCATTTTTGTAAGTCTTTGGTATGACATGGCCGGTGATCGAACCCACAACATCCCGCTTCCACGGTGGGCACTCTAACCACTAGGCCATCAGAGCAGTTTGTACCATATGGTATTGTAACTGTAAAAGGTAAGTGACTTCAGCAAAAGAACTTTTAAACTATTATATTTTTTTTAATTTTTCATATCTCAAGATGTAATAAATAGAAAATCATTATTTTGCCCAGAAAGATGGTGATCCGTGTGAAGACCCATGGAGTGTGACGGCCAAGAAAATGTTGTTAGATTTCAGCCACAAGATTTCTTTACCTGACAGGTATGTTGGATAGTAAATCAGTAATTTTCTTTACCTGACAGGTATGTTGGATAGTAAATCAGTAATTTTCCATCTGATTTAATGGAAAGATGTAAACATGTTTTTTATGGGTTAAACAAAACTTTTCAGTACATGATAGGCTGTATTTGGTGGCCAGTACATTAGGTGGAGATAAAAAAAAAAAATTGAGTAAATCCCAGATTAACCGAACTAGAGGAAGCTACTGGCAGGTTTTCTCACATACCCACTTTGGTTGAACCTTAAACTAAAACCCAGGTGGACAGAGATGAGATATCAATGAACTGTAAAGGCAGCCTTAGACCACTTGGCAACACAGAGCACTGGAAAAATGTGATGCTTTTTTGTAGTAGTCTTCTTTGGTCAAATGACTTGTTTGTTTAAAAATAAGAAAATTAATATATTATTGTTAAAGTGTTTCCAAAGACAAGCAACACGTTTTATGCTTGTGTATATTAAGAATAGAGTGAAAATTATTATTCTGCTGTGTAAATGGTTTGACTTGTTTAAACATTGTTATGTAGTGTTTAGATTTATCTCAAGACATGTCTTTTTAGATTTAACATGGTTCATACAACTTTAAAAAAAGTTTGTATTTTTAGGGAGTTTTTAAAAATATATTTTATCATTAAAAGTCCTTAAATTCTTGAGAAACTGTAATTTTTTCTGAATTTCTGTGGACTGATCCTCTGATACATAGTAACAATATAAGACAGTTTTGTTTTATAGAAACATGCCTGGTTACTCAGATTTAAGTAAATATTCATTTGAAACTTATACAAATACCGATTGCATAAATGTTTGACTACTCCACATTAAAAAATGCCTTCTCAGGGTCCCAAGCATAATTTACTGGAACAACCATTTGAAAATACGAAATAAATGGAATGCAGTTTATTTGTTTTCAAGTCAAGAATTTTTGTTATTTGCGAATTATTTCTCTCCCTATCAAAAGAGATAGATACTGTAAATGTAATAAAATTGGGTCGATGAAGTCATTAATAGATGGGGTAGCATTCTTTAGATGCATACTGATCACTTATGTGATTCTTCTAAGAATTGTATACCTATGTATAGAGTAATTACAAAATAAGATAAATTTCTGTTTACATCATGACAAATATTCTTTGTAAAAATTTGGAAGTCTTTGAAAATTCCTTGAAAAACAACTTTTTGCCACAGTATGCAGTCTGTTAAAATTGATATATAACGATATTTTTTTATATATTCTTGACAGCCCTCTGGATGAAATTATTGACAAGTTGGGTGGACCTCAGAAAGTTTCTGAGATGACTGGCCGAAGGGGAAGAATCGTGCGTAATTCTCCTAGTGACACACCTCACTATGAGCATCGCACACCAGATTCTGATGCTTATGGTGCTATTGAAAGCTTGAATGTACAAGAGGTGAGTAATATGAATTAGTGGCTGTTATTAGATTCCTAAATCAAGATGTGTGAACTTTAAAGCAAGGACCCGTTTTGTCTGTCTGTCTGTCTTTCTGTCCATTAACACTTCTTGTAACTACTATATTTTTGCAGCAATTACACACTTGGATGCTCTTTGGCAGATGAAATCCATGTGCATGTATGAAGGCTTTGTCTTGGCAGGTCCTATTCTGAAAGAGTTATTGCCCTTTCTCTGTTAAGTTGAAATCATTACTACAGCAAATTCTTTGAATAACTCAGGAAACAGAATTTTGATGTATACATCATAACATAAATCAAATTCTGCATCTTAGGATTTTCCCACAACTCCAGTTGACAATATATACATCTCTTGTCTTGATAGACATCTGGTTGCACTATTGTCCCATTTTGAAGATCCTATTTAATTAGAAGAAAACTGATTGTGCAATGAACAGTGTTCTCAGTTAGTTTGCACATTTCCCAGACTGCTTTTACTTCGCAACAAATTGGGCATTACAAACTACAAAACGTTTCATTCTCAAAAGAAATTTGACAAATCAACCTGGAATATATATATATATATATATATATATATATATATATATATATATATATATATATATATATATATATATATATAATAGACTAACCTTTAAATGATTGTTGTAAAAAAAACTGAAGTACAGAATTTGAAAGGACATATCCTAGCTTGAAAGACTTTAATGTTTGAATGAATGATGGCTATTTGCCTTCTTTATGGTCACCACTACTAAATTTATATAATAAAAAAAACACTTTTAACATCTCAAAAACTGCTTTTCAGAATTTATCCAACATTTTATAAAGCAGTTTTGTATGAAACCTTTAAAAAATGTTATACCACTGTTTCTGACCTGCTATATGTAGCTGCTTTTCACTAGAAATATAAAAACCTTTGAAATGGCTTTATATCAAAATTCACTACAAACTTTGACCACATTTGGCAAAAATTCTGACATGGTATCTGTTTAGACTTTAACAAATGACACATATACACTTTTAGTTTTTGAAGTTGCATTTCTTCCAGATTTCTCTGTATTCCATGCAGCCTCTCAAGGGAATATGCCAAGGTAGCAACTTTTAAATCTACCTGTATGATGTAAATGTAACTGGATAAATCAAGATTGTTGGCCACATCAGTCCTGCAGGCCATAGGCATACATGCCAACCATTATGCCAGAAGCGTAATCATTACGCTTCTGGTGTAATCATTACGCTTATTTTTCACTAAATTACGCCTTACACTTGAACGTATATGGATTACGCTTTTTCGATATATCCACGTTCCCCTTCAAATATCAATTATTTGTTTTCTCATATTTTTTTTAACACTCCATTAATCCGACAGACTGTATTTTAGAAAAGATAGCTTCTACATAACTACAATATAAGAGTACGCTTCTCCATGGATGTGCGTGTACTTTCCTAACAGTATCATGTTCTTTTTATAGCAACCAAGAAACATGTTTTATAGCAGCTGTATATCTTAGTGAAGAGAGAGCAGACTGGTTTTCTAATTTTATTTTTTTACGTACATATTCGTTGCTGTATTCATATTTTGAGATATTTAGCTAAAACATATATTTTATTTTAGTTGATGTGTCTATGAGAGCAAAAATATCTCCTTTCAAATAATTTCACAGATGGATTAGAAAAAGGCAAAAAATAAACGAAACAAAAATAACAGAGTCCTCCAAATATGAAGACATAGGGGCAGCGTCACGTGCCGTCTATTACAGACCATGTGGAAAGAATTTTAATATTTGGCGCTAAAAGTTTTCAGATGGATTCTAGTCAATTTATGTGTAAAGCTAATTGTGCTATATATGAAATCTTGAAGCAGTAAAGAATGTTAAAAGACGAGAGGGGCAAATTTATCATTATTCATTGAAATTTTAGCATGTTATACGTGGATTCCACTTTTTCTGCCTGGATTCCGCTTTTTGACCACTTGGATTATGCTTTTTCCTTGTCAGGACTTGGCATGTACTCATAGGTTGCACATACCTGCTGTAATCAGTTGAAACATTTGTTAAATATTTTTGTATGTATTAGGTTTGTACGCAGATATGCTAGGAGTTTCTGTTTAGTACCCTGGATTGAGTTTTAGAAGTCAGTTATCTTTTAAAATCTAATCTTATAATCTTGAAACATTTTTGGCAGAGGAATTATTTTATGGAGGGACAGAAAGAAGTGGCCATTATTTCTGATGCTGCCAGTACAGGTATGTAATACTTTAAAAAAGTAATTAAATAAATGTTTATGGTTGTCAGTAAAAACAGTTTCTCCTTTGAATACGTTCCCCAATCACATTACTTTAGGAGATATTAGCCTGCTACCTTGCGAATCCAGCCCTACCAAAAGACGAAAATTCGTCTTTCCTGTCTACGTCATATAGACAAAGGGCAATAACTCTTGCCCTTTACCTCCCCTTGCTACCCGCTAGGTGTCGCTTCTTTAGTTTTTTAGCTTCGCTTGTTGTGTGTAAACACGTACAATTAGACCTCCAATGAATCCAAGCCATCTTAGTGTAAATTCTGACCATCCGAAGTTAAATTTGGAATTACTGTGTTGGATAATCATTCCTCTACAGGTTGTATACATTATTTTACAATATTTTCCAATTTGAGTGACTTTGTCACCTTTTCTAGACTTCGGACCAGGTTGCAACGTGGTCAAAGCACGCTTATGGCGGTACTAGCATGTAATACATGTAGCACTCAATAATTTCGCTTATTCCGTATGTAATGTTTACGATATTAGCGACTAATAACGTGCTGCATTGATAATGTGTGCTTTATTTATCTTCTTTGACGTTTCAGTAGACTTCAAAAAAGTCTTTGAACGACCAATTTGCGACTTTAATGGCGGACTTCGTGTTGTAGTCACGAGTTCACGCAACACTTAATCATTTCGCTTCCTCCGTTAGTTACGGTTATGGAATAGCGACTTAATAGCGTACTGAATTGTTAATTTGTGCTTTGTTTATCTTCTTTTCGTTTCAGTAGACTCCGTCTCTGAACGACCAGTTGCGACTATTAATGGCGGAATTTCGTGTTGTAGTCACGAGTTCACGCGACACTAAATCATTTCGCTTCCTCCGTTAGTTACGGTTATGGTAATAGCGACTTAATAGCGTGTTGAATTGCTAAATGTGCTTTGTTTATCATCTTTTTCGTTTCAGTAGACTTTGTCTTGAACGACCTATTGCAACACGCTCACGGCGATAACTAGTGTGGTCATTAAGAGTTAACATGGCACGGAATAATTTGACTACTCTGTTAATAACGGTTATAGTATTATCGAATTAATAATATGCTGAATTTTTTAATTTGTGCTTTGTTCTCTTCTTTTGTCGTTTCAGTAGCAAAGTTGACAACGAAGGCATGAATGGCAAAATGGGTGTTGGCAATGTGGAAATGGAGGAATTATGTTGACATGGTTTAGGCTGCCCAGTGGATGTAAATTTCACCGCAGGTCCGTGCATGGCTTTCGGGCCTGTAAGTCCCGGACGCATGGAGTCTAGGCTGGATCAATTGGATCCATTTTATTATGCACTTTCGCCGACCGTCCAGCCGTCCGTCCAGCCGACACCGTCAGTTCAGCCGGCACTTCAGCAGGCAACAACCGGCACTAGCCGTCCATCCGGCACCGTCCGTTCAGCCCAAATGGCACCGGACGGCCAGCCGACCTTCCAGCTTGCATCAACAGGCACCGGCCGTTCAGCCCAAATGGCACCGGCCGGCCAGCCGACCTTCCAGCCTGCATCAACAGGCACCGGCCGTCCACCCGGATCGACACCCGGTGCCGGTTAGTGCCGGCTGGAAGGTCGGCTGGATGACCGGTGCCATATGGGCTGAACGGTCATTGCGGGATGGACGCCCGGTGCCAGTTGGTGCCGGCTGGAAGGTAATAATAATTACATAATGCTTATGTAGTGCGGCCAGCACTGTGCGCCCATCTACCATTCGCTCAGAGGGAATGTTGGTTCTGGTACAGCTTGTCATATCTGTACAGCATACCAGGTGACCTAGATGATGCAATTCTGTCATAATTGACACTTTCACTAAATCTACCTTGTGGAGAAGCCGTGAACATATGGACGGCCGGCACTAACGGCTGATTGAACTGGCGAATGGTCGGCCTGAAAGTCCTGTTCTGGTAAAGCTACCATATCTGGGTAGCGCATACCAAGTGGCATAGATAACTCAATTCCGTCATCTCTGATAATGTCACTAATTCTCCCTTGTTTTAAAATCACACCGTCACGTATTTGACGTGACGGGAGGTGTACACCGGCAATACCGACTGATTTGTCTAGTATATGGTCGGCCGGAATGTCGGCGAAGGTCAGAATGCCCTCCACCTCCTACTGCCATTACCGACTATAAGGTTAGAGCGTCGGTCGATCTGGATGAGGGGGAAGAGACTCTATCCTTCCGCCTCCTTCCCCAGTCGACAAAAAATTAAGGAAATTAATGACCGTCTGTCGACACGTATAGGGGATCCAGGAAATGCTAAGGCGTTCTTTTCTGAAAGCCAAGTACCAGCGTCGTTTTCAGGTCGATAGTACAAAACTCACTCCGATGCGTTCAGTACTGAGGTCCTGGCTCGGGATAAAATATGGCAGCAGTCCATATGTCTGCGGCATTGTCTTATAAAGTGGACAAAAACTGTGTTCAATGCCACATCCAAGCTGGTTCGAAATGTAGTCGCTACGTCTTCACTGTTAGACCTAGCCTCCCTAGCCATTTTCAGGATCGCTGAAAAATCTGGCAATGAACATGCTTGGGAATCGACGACCCGGTTAGCTAAGGTTCTTAACAGGGCAGCTCACCATTCCATGGCCAATGCGCTGACTGCTTCTGCCAACCTAGACCTGATACGTCGTGACACATGTCTGAAGGGCACGTCGCTTAAACCCCATCATAAGCTGGCTAGATATGACCGACGCATATTTCACGTCCCTAGTGGTTAGAGCGTCCGCAGCGGAACCGGCAGGTCGTGTGTTCGATCCCTGACCGAGTCATTCCAAAAACTTACACAATGATACTAACAGCTGCCTCGCTTGACGCTTAGATAATGTGACTGGGTGGGACATCATTCTACATGTCTGGGGCATGATGCCCCAGTGCTAGACATCACTATAAACTGCCTCACTGCAGACATCGTAGCGATATAACTGAAAGATGGTTAAAGCTACTTTAAAAGAAAAACGAGTAGCGGACATTTCTCCGTTATGCTTGTCGGGACTTGGTTTATCAGTTCCATGTCATACCTTTTGGCCTAAATTTAAGCCCTTGGGCTAGTACCAAGGTTATGGATTACGTCGTCACACTGTTCCGCTCGACTTCATCTATTGCGTCGGCAGCATATTTGGAAGACATCCTCCAGAAACATCTGTCAAGTTCTACTCTGCTCAAAGGCAGAAACGATCTTATATAACTTTACATCATATAGGCTTTCTCGTGAACTGGATAAAGTCTGATCTCTGTCCAATCCGGATTTTGGTCCATCTGGGTGTGGAGTTTCTCCCGATCTGAATCTGGTAAGGCTTCCTTGAGTTTGCGATCATCCAGATAATTGCACTCGTAGAGTCCGTTTCCGACAGGATGCGCATTTTAGCGAGAGAGTTGCAGATCCTCGGATTATTCAATGCGGCAACAGACTTGATCCCGCTCAGCCGTCCTTTTATGCGCCCTTTACAAAGGACGTTGCTAGCGTAATTGCGCCCTTTTCAAGTCCCTTCGATCCCAGAAAACAGTCATGCTCACGCCAGAGATACGATCATTCTTGAGTCAATGGCACAACCCCTGTAGGCTGTCCACAGGGATTACTCTGGAGATACCCCAAGCGGGGATAACGGTATGTTCCGCCACTAATACCTTCGGTTGGAGTGCCCACCTGTTGCTGGACTTCGATACTGTCAGCGACACGTAGGTGCCAGGGGCGAGCCCCTTTCCACATCAACCTTTCAGAAATAACGGCTGTCATCAATGCCTTTCATTTCGGGCAGGATCAACTCTTATTACAAACTGCCCTCATTATGTCAGACAACATTTTGGTGGTGCCTTGCCTCAAAACAAGGGGACACCAATCACCAGACCTGTGCAATCTGAACTGGCAGTTTCTACATTGGTTCGACAATCTCCACCTCAATGTACAATTCAGACACATTCTTGGCAGACTCAATGTCTTGGCTGACACTCTATCTAGTCATTCACACAGAATGGTCACTCCATCAATCGGACTTTCTTCCAATTGACACACTTTGGGGACGTCCGATGATTGATCTTTTGCAACAAGGTGGAATCGCAAGTTCTCCACCTTTCATCTCACAGGTTCCAGACCCAGAAGCTTGGGTCGTGGATGCTCGATCAATCACCTGGGAAGGGTTGTGGTCATTCTCCTACCCTCCCACGGTCTTGGTACTGAAATTAATCCAGAAGTTAAGGGGTCAGAACTGTCAGATGGTTCTGATTGCCCCCTCTCAGATGGAACAACTGGGTCTCCGATCTACTCAATCTAGGCGATAGATCTACCCAGGAAGATGACAGTCAGCACAAGTATTCACAAGCAACCGCGGCCAGGGGTGTTCCACCCCTGTCCGGACCGTCTTTATGTTCAAGCTTGGCTCTTGTCCAGACAGCCTTGCAAGACAAACAATTTAAATCTTTGATTGCGGAGAGAATCTCGAGAGCAAGAAGGCCCTCTACTCTGAAGGTTTACGAGGGCAAGTGGCATGTTTTCAGAGACTGGTACCATATCATTCACATTGTTCCTCTGAGTGTCACAATCCCTCAACTGGCCAACTTTTCTCTGGCTTTTCGAGGAGAAACAGCTGGCTCCAGTTATTCTCAAATGCTACCGCTCCATGATATCAGACACATTCCGCCATTCTGGTACATGTGCTATCAGCCATGACAAAGATTTGTCAGATCTTTTAGACATTTTAAAAAATTCAATCGACTTATATCCCTCACCCTGTTTCCAAATGGAATCTGTCCTGGGTTTTAACATGACTCAATTCAGACAGTATTGAGTCTTTAACCCACGATTAGTTAAAGCTACTATCATACAAATTGGGTTTTTGATAGTCTTAGCTTCAGCATGCAGGGTGAGCGAATTACATGTCCTTTCTAGTGACCCGAACTCTCTTCCGTTTCGATCAGAGGGTTTGATGGTCCTCTTGACGCAGCCAGGCTTCGTAGTCCAAATAGATTACCATACATTGGCGATCAACGAGTCGTCATTAGCTCGCTTTCTTTATAGATAAGTCAGGATCAACAGCCATGTAAGATCCTGTTTGTGCACTCTAGCACCATTTCAATGCATAGAGGTGAGTCAGGTCACATACAAGCACCTCTTTCTTCTGGTGATAGCTGGGATATGAGATATCACCATTCAAGCCCTTGCTTCATGGCTGTAGTGGGTTATACGCTCGGCGTACTCTGAGAATTCGCAAATCAGTCACCTTATAGAAGCTGTTGGCTGACATGCAGAGTCAACCTTCTACAGTTTTATCTTCAAGTTTGTACTCGCAGAGGCAAACATTGATTCTAGTAGGTCCGGTGTTGGGCAGCCCAGACACCCACCAGACCCATGTGCAACAATCAGCACAGCCTATTAGCTTCGATGGATTCGCCAGATAAATTTTCGTAGGTAAGAAGATTTCAATAACTATCTTCTTAACCGTATAAAGGGGTCACATATCACGTGACCCTGGGCTGTGTTGCTGATTGAAAATTAGGAGACCGGGTTATCATTCACATGGGGAATCCAACCATCATTCCCTAGAGGATACCCGAGGTGGAGGTCGGATGCTCCGCATTCCCTCCTCCTATTACTTATTCTCCTAAAGTAATGTGATTGGGGAACGTATTCAAAGGAGAAAGCAAATTTTGTAGTAAATTATGTTTCTCCGAGAATACTTACCCAATCACATTACTAAGAAACCCTCCCAACCACCCCGCCATGCGAGCATCCTTGTGTTTTATATACCGCTCAGCTTAAAAAACTAAAGAAGCGACACCTAGCGGGTATCAAGGGGAGGTAAGGGGCAAGAGTTATTGCCCTTTGTCTATATGACATAGACAGGAAAGACGAATTTTCGTCTTTTGGTAGGGCTGGATTCGCGAGGTAGCAGGCTAATATCTCCTAAAGTAATGTGATTGGGTAAGTATTCTCGGAGAAACATAATTTACTACAAAATTTGCTTTTTTATTGTTGCATCGTTGATATGAAATAATTGCATCAAGAAAATAATCATGCCAATAGAGGTCAAGTTTTATGTTTCTGCTTTTTATTTTGTGCTTAGAGTGCACCAAAGTCATGTGAACTTGATCCAATTCAAACATCACTGCTGCTTGAATGCTTAGACCCAGTATTGCCTTCACTAGCTGATGTTATTAATATCTCTCTTTTAGGGAATTCCCATCATTTTCCAAAACTTCCATTCTTAAGCCTCTGCTGAAGAAAACACTTGACCATAACGATTTAGAGAACTACTGCCTAGTTTCTAATCTACCATTCATATAAAAAACTTAGAAAAAGTTGTCCTCACCCAACTTGTATCTCATTTGAATTCAGTCTTTTTAGCAATGTACAGTCTGTATATCGCCTTTGCCACAGTGATGGAACTACTCTTCTGAAAGTATTTAATGACATTCTCTCTGCTTTATATAGCGAAAAGATTACAATCCTCCCCCTCCTTGATTTGTCTGCAGCATTTGACACAACAGACCATGATATATTACTTTACCATCACCAGCATGTATTTGACATTCACAATACAGCCTTACTATGGTTGAAGTCCTACTTAATCAACAGGACACAGATTGTATCTGCAAATGGAATACACTCCAGTCCAGTTCATCTAAATTGTGGTGTTCCACAGGGGTCTGTTTTTGGACCAGTTTTCCTCATTCTATACACTCAGCCACTCTCAAGTGTCATAGATCATCATCCAGTGTCTCACCAGTTGTACACTGATGACACCCAAATATACAAATCTAGCCAGTCAACTGAAATTGATGCTACCATCCAAGGAGTAGAGAGGTGCATTTCTGTTGTGATTTCATGGATGCTATGTAACAAGCTGCAGATGAATGATGAAAACACTGAGGCCATTTTGATCACAACACAAAGACTTTCTCACTCATATCCTTTACCTCAAACAATAAATATCAGCAACACCAACATTAAATTCACAGCCAGTACGAAACATTAGCGTTACTCTGGACAGTACTCTCACATTGAACCAACATGTCATGAACATATGCAAAGATGCGTATCTTGAACTGAGATGCATCAGGTCCATTTGCAAATATCTTTCAGTTGATGCCACTAAAACACAATATTTTGTGACTGCATACTACACAGACCCAGATATATCAGCGCACACTGCACCAGCAGATCTGGGTTTCTGCAGTTTCTTGGGTGTATACAGTATAATAAATAACATAGACCCTAATTTGCCAGTACATTATGTGACAGAATATAAGGGTCAATGTTGTTTGCAGTTGACTCAGTTCATATGCAAGCATATACAATATAATAACAGAAGTCAACAATTGCTGACCTTATGAGTAGGTGTTCTTTATATGGAGGTGTCTATTAAAGCAAAGTTCACTGTACTTACTGATGCAGCAAAGATCATTTTACTTTGGCATATATTTCTAATTGCTTTCTCAGGAAGTGGTTCTCCTGTCTGATAATGTCTGGCAAATGTAGACAGCAACTGTCAAACAAGGAGTATATGATTTATATTGAAGAAGCATGCAAGTACACATTGTGTGCAGCAAACCCAAGGACACACCACAGCAGCAAATTGAGGACTGGTCTGATCAAAGGATTTGTATCTGCAAAATTTTGATGATAATATTAAAAAAACTGCAACTGAAGAAAAATAGAATACAAAATGGTGACCAGTAGTTTAGTATGTCTACATAATTTAAAATGTGCTTGAAGTTGTGGATGGCATTTATCTCGCCCACCAAAACACATAATAAACGTATGCATATTTTCCAACAAGTGTTGCCCTTCCTGCATTAATTCCCAAGATTTCCTAATATTTCTTTTCATATTTCTGTTCCAATTAAACTTTCAAACTGGTCAAATTTCTTCATCACCAATTAATTTCCATTCTGAAATGTGTACTCCAGCTCACAAAGTACTTCTTTTTGTTTCTGCAGGTACAGCTTTTGCAGGTACAGTCGGCTCCAGATATGTGCATATCGTATAACTGCATATTCTGCCTATTGTATAGCTTTGTGCCGGTCCCGATTTGTTACCATTGTTTTCAATGGATATCAATGTCGGACAATTGCATATCGTCTATATGCATATTTTGCATTATTGCATAAATTTTTATGATCCGAACATGCATTATTATGTGTTAAGTTGCTTTGGATAACTGCATTGTTAAAAATTGTTTCTTTCAAAATGAAAAGAAACCGATTCCGAACCTTGACAGTCATTGTTGATTAGTGATGTCTGTTAATATCAACATGACAGCTATTAGATCTCCGTTGGTCACCAGGAGGCACTATAGTAGATAACCATAAATATTACCAAGACAGCATTAGCTCTCTGATTCTCTGTTGATCAGCAGGAGGTGCGATAGTAGACAACTGTAATAATTAACCAAGTACGATCGATGGCTTAACACTCTTTAGTTTCAACACAAACTCGCATAGCCCTCGTTAAGAATCCGATTCAGTCTGGTCGTTAAATTCTATAGATTAAGACTAGAGCACTGACCACAAGTCGGCTCCTCGATCTACTGACAAAACTGAGAGCAAATCGTGTCACATTTAAATGAACTAGACCAAATGGGGGT
Source organism: Unio pictorum (assembly GCA_030141615.1). Classification (NCBI taxonomy): domain Eukaryota; kingdom Metazoa; phylum Mollusca; class Bivalvia; order Unionida; family Unionidae; genus Unio; species Unio pictorum. The sequence goes on along the minus strand of JARLTB010000327.1, from coordinate 2,418,019 downwards.
TTGTTTCGGATAAATAATGGGTATCAATATGCATGCTGCACCAGATACACGTCATAACATGAACGCCGGTTTAGTGCATACACTGCCTAATTGCATATCCCGAGGCCATGCATATAAGCAGAGCTGACTATACACAATGAAGCTTCACATGGCGTGATGAAAAATCTTGTATTTTGCATGTGAAAATATAGGAATGAAAAAATATGAAACTTATTTTACCTATAATTTTTTATATTTTACACTTAAGTATGTAATGAAGTGTTGAATTTTGTGTTTTGGAGTTGTCGATAGAAAAGATGTGTTCCAAATGACATTAAACTTTCATACATGCATACAATGCAGATGTTTAAAAGGTCAACATTCCATTACCTTATATCAGTGTCGACAGCACATAGATTGTTGTACAGTTAATTTGCATTTTCATATATCCACTGGCCAATTTAGAAGATTGTAGAATTACTTTTCATTCATAAATGTTCCCTTGCCAAAATGATTCGCTGGGCATGTAAACTCTGCCTCCTTGAAGCCATGTATTGAAACATCTAAATACAAACTTTTTTACTACATGCTAGAATGTTCGCTTTGTTTAAGTGAGATGGGACAGTATTTGTGTTAATATATGAATGATATTTTAACTATCATATATGCATGTACACTATGTTAAGTAAAATGAAATCGTTTTTCGTTTGTGCCCTAATGGATATATTAATATAGGTGAATGGAAACATGTACCAACATTTTATTCAGATGAACTAAGCAGTTTCAAAGATAATGTCAATTAATTTTAAAAAATTGGGTGTCTGTTGTCAAGCTATGACAGTTGAGATAAAGTTATGACACTAAGTTGACACCAGTTCATTGCTGATAATGAAAGTTACTTAGAATGCAAAACTTCATTAAATGCCAAAATTTCTATATACTTTACATTTAACAAAAGCAGTATGTAACGTTAAATCACTTCATTTTCCTTTAATATGCAATAATGTAGCTTTTTACATTTATTATTGAGACATTCATTCAGATGACTGAAATAATTACAATGCCAGTGTATATCTGAGGACAAATCTTTAAATTGTCTAGCTTGCCAACTTAACGAACTGGCTCAGACTTCATTAATTAATTATTAATGTGTAAATCTGGGTCTACAACATAGCTGAACATAAGCAAAACCATAGCTTCCTCTCATCAGATTTCTGGAATCTAGTTTTTAAGGCTGGACTGATAGTGAAATAGAGGAAAGTCCTAAACTACAAAATTGCCATAAAATGTATGGCAATAAGATGCAAAGTTATATAAAAACCGATACTTTTTTAAATGTAATACTATCATAACTAAATATTAATTAAGATAGAAAAATGGAGGAAAAAAGTACCAGAGGATCTGAAGTAAAAATATTCCATCAAAACTGATGGGACTTCTGCAAAGTCAGTGGGACATCTGATCCCTGTAAAAAATGAAAAAGAAAAGTGTAAAGTCTCTTTCTCTCTACGTTCCTATTCACCAGTTTTGTTCAAGGACCTATTAATGCTCTAATAAATCTACGCATTTCTAAGGCATAAGAATCCTCAAAAGAGATGGACACTACTAGCCTTAAATCATTTCTAGGAATTAAAGTTAAGACTACTTCTTCTTTATATCTGCTGAGTGCTGAAACTATGATATTCTTGAGCTCACCCAGCAGCCATAATGGTTGCAAGATTGGCCACCATATTTCATTGAAGACAAACTGGACACCATTACAAGACTTCTGGTGAGAGCCCTGATTTTCAATACGTTCATTGTGGCAGCCATATTTGAGGTCAGATCAGCACCATTTCTGTTCATGGCCTACTTAATATTGTAATTAGTCTTCTAGTGAAAACCCCATGCTGATAGTACTTTCTAGTCAGAAGAGTACAAATTACAAGATTTTTAAAATGGCTGCCATTGCTTTACTGGACATCAAATTGGCACCATTTTCATTAGGACCTAACATTTTGTTTTCTCAAAAACCCCATGTTCACGCAACCATCTAATCTGAGGGAGAAGTAATACCGTGGCAACCATATTGGAAATCCCAGGTAATCCGTTTTTATTAAAGACCAATCAGAAATCATAATAGGACGAGATGGGGTAACAATATTTTCAAGATGGCTTCCATGGTGGCTTTATTGAACATCAAGTCAGCACAATTTTCATTTGGACTAATAGACATCATAAGAAGTCTTCAGGTGAAAATTCCATGTTGATATGACTTGAATTCAGGAAAAGAAGCCATGACAATATTTTAAAGATGGCTGCTGTGGTGGCAATATTACACATCATATTTGGCACCATTTTCATTCAGGACGAATTAGACATCATAAGAGGTCTTTGAAGGAAACCTCCATATTTATGTAACCATCCATTCAGAAGAGACATCAGTGCCGAGATTTTCAAGATGGCTGCTTGTGCCATATTGCTTGTTTATGTGGAATTATTTTCAATAAATCCAAACAAGACATCATCTGAAGTTTTCTTTTAAAAACCCTATCTTAATATGAACATCCAATCAGAGAAGTGAGAATGATCACTTTAACCATAAAACCTCACTTACTGACCATGTCTTTTGGCTGTAACATTCTCCCTACAATCATCTTTGGTGCCTTGTGACACAATGAAATCTGTTTAGACAAGACTGCAAAGATACAGTTCATCCAATCATCATGCCTTGCTTACCGTGTTTGGAATTGCTGGAGCTCATGTCATAATTTTCACAAGGTACTATCATCTTTGACTGTTTGATAAAAGTAATAAAACTTTCTCATTTGAATAAAGGTACAATCTTAATGTGAATTCTCTCAGATCAATATTCAGTTAACTTTCTTATACAAGTTCGTAGGCATGCTTTCACAACAGAATTACAAATAAAAAAAACCATTACAAGCTTGTCTTTAATCTCAATATACCAGTGTATAAAGTTGTGGTTAACCTATACAAAATTGTATCGACTGGTAAATTAATTACAACTTAAGGACATAATCATAATGACATAATCTTAAGTTAAAAATAGACATTATTCTTAAAAAAATTACACCGCTCCGGTGGCCTAGGGGTTAGAGCGTCCACCTCAGACGGGGGAGGTCATAGGTTTGATCCATGGCAGAGTCATATCAAAGATTTACAAAAATGGTACTAACAGCTGCCTTGCTTGGCACTCAGCATTAAGAGGTTAGTTTTATGACAGGTTGAACTGGTGCTGACTGGGTGGGACATCATGCTACATGTTTGCGACATGTCCCAGTGTTAGGTATCACTATAAACTGCCACACTGCAGACATCATAGCAATATGACAGAAAAATTGTTATAGCTATGTTAAAAATCAAAATCACACTAAAAACAATTAGAATTGTCAGGATCCCTGAATTATGCAACAAACATTTCTTGTACGAGATTGTTATGGCTGCCTAGGCCCCATCTGCAGGCCAGGGCAAGTAGTTTTGCTCCATCCACGGCTATATCTCTGCATACTTTTGGTGGAGGAAGAACCATGGAACACCGGAAAGAACCACCAACCCACAAGAAGCTGCTGGCAACCCACATTAGCCATAATCATGACTCGAACCCGCTCAGAATGAGGTGAGATGGTATTGATCTGTAATGATGAAATGATGAGTACTTTAGACCACTCTCACATTTGTAGCCCCATTATCAACTTGTAGCATTATTATTATAGTGTAAATGAAGCAAATACAAATGACAGTTCTTGTATGGTGGTCAATAAATATAAGTTATTGGACTTTCTTTAAAACATGAATTGATTTTAAACATATTTTGACAGGATATAAGACTACATTTATGAAAATAAACACTACTTGAAAGGACATTCATTTTGTTATAATGTTTTACTGAATGATCGATCACCCATGTGTATACACCAGCAAGATACTTACGATCTTCTTCTGACAATTGTATACTCATTATTCCCACTATGAAAACTAAGTCATATGGACATTGTTATTTTCCATACCAGGGCCCAGCAACGTGGAATGAACTGCCCATTGAAATTAGACACAGTGATCCCTTTCAAGAGTGCTCTTGAAACTCAACTTTTTCGACTGCAAGAACAAACTTAAAGACCTAAAAATGTTTCCTACCTTAAATATTGTCATTTTTTTTAAATTAAAAAAATATTAAATTTCATGGTTTTTGTTTGTTTTAGGGTTTAACGCCATTTTTCAGCACATGACAGGCTATACATGGCAGGCAGCATTGTTGGTGGAGGAAGAACCCGGGAAAACCCCGGAAAGAACCACCGACCCACGAGAAGCTAATGGCAAACTTTCTTACATAACTACATTAGCCGAATCTTAGACTCAAACCCACACAGACAGAGGTGAGATGGCAGTGATCCATAATGGAAAGCACTTTAGACCACTCGGGGCCCCTCAATTTAATGGTGGTTTTTTGTTTGTTTTTTGTATTCATATCATTGTAGATGTACATAGCTTAGAGCTTCTAAAACTTAGGCGGTATACAAAGTCCTCATTATTATTTTTTTTTATTTTGCTGCTGTTTGTCGTAAGTCTATATGTTTGTACATAATTACATCGATATATTCATTTGCCCATCCTACATTCATGATACAACAAAAATGGTTAAGTTTGGAGCTTAATATGGTCATAATTTAAAGAACTGATTATATTTTCAGGCCATTAAGCAACTGTTTGGGTTTTTATTATTAGGTTTTTGTTGCTGACATATTGTTGAATTTTTAGACTGTTTAGAACATGACAACACTATTAAGATGATAAATTAGAAGCCATGTGAGGTAGACAGTAGATTTAAAATCATTAAAAATGAGGGTTCCAATTATCTTGTACTTTGAAAAAGTATATTTACTGCTTTGTTGTTTATAGACCAGACTATATGATGGGATGACCTGTCATAAGTCTCGTAGCACAGGTTTGATATCAGTACTCTTTCTCAGCTACTTGGAGGATTTACACACTCGTTTGTGAGAATAGTGCTCTTTGGAATGAATGTTGATTAGTCATTGGGTACTACAAATAAGAAGTTTAAAGTTGATGGGGAGGGGCGAGTGGCCGAGTGGTCTAAAGTGCTCTCCGTTATGATCACTGCCATCTGTGTGTATGTGAGAAAGCTTGCCAGTAGCTTCTCGTGGGTTAGTGTTTTTTTCTGTTGTTTTTCTCTGGTTCTTCCTTCACCATTAATACTAGCCTCCATGTAGCCTCTCGTGTGCTGAAAAATGGTGTTAAACCCTACACCAACAACAATAAAATTGACGGTTATTAGGCATAGGGTACTGATGTATTAGCTTTAAACAAAAACAACTTTTTGGATTGGTTGAAAAGATTGTACTAATGGTATCAAAGGAGGAAGTACCAAAGAATGGATTTTGTGTATAGTATCAAACAAATTAAGCTTACCAAAGGTAATTCGTCAAACCATAAAAAATTCAACTTTATATAAGAATAAAATATATAAATAGAGACAAAGATTACAATTAGTGTAAAAATGATCTAGAATGTATTTTTCTGTAGGAAGGTGAGAGGACCCCCCCCCCCACAAATCCTTTGAATTCTGCATGGATCATGGGCTACTGGACAATTAAAAAATATTGGATTAGGTATTCTAGCATCTCTTTTGTGTGCTAAAAAATACTTTATTTTATTATTGAATTCAAATTAGAACAGTAGAAGTGATGGAATATATATATATAAATAAACATGCACTCTAGGTAATTATTATAAACAAATTATATTGTTAAGTTTTCAAATGAAATATATTGGGATGTTGATAAAAATATTTCCCATTGATTTTCTCTTGAAATTCATACATACATGCCAGCCATTACGCTTTTCGGGTAATCATTATGCTTTTTTTCACTAAATTACGCGTTATGCTTAAACGTATATAGATTACACTTTTTCGATAATCCACCTCCCCTAAAAAAATCAATTATTTGTTTTCTCGTTATTATTAACATTCCTTTAATCTCACAGACTGTAGTTTAGAAAAGATGGCTTTTAACGTAACTACAATAAATGAGTACGCTTGACTGTGGACTTTCCTAACAGTATCATGCTCTATTTATAGCTAACCTGGTTCTACTGGCAACCTCGAATTCTATTTATAGCATCTGAATGCTTAGTGAGGAAAGAGCAGACTGGTTTTCGAAATTTAATCTTTATGCGTATATTCCATGTTCTAATTCATATTTGCTGCAGAAGCAGTCTAAATATATTTTGGCGCTAAAATGATATTTTATTTTTGTCTATGCATTTATGTGAGCAAAAATATCTCCTTTAAAATATTTCCCAGATAAATGAGAAAAAGGCAACAACACAAAAAAAAACTGAAACAAAATATAACAGAATCCTCTAAATATTAAGACAAGAGTGCAGCATCACGTTGCATCTATTTTCGGCCATGTGGAAAGAATTTTAATATTTGGCACTAAAAGTCTTAAGTTGGTTTCTAGTCGATGTGTGTAAAGTTAAAATTGCTACATATGAAAACTGCAAACAGTAAAGGATGTTAGAAGATGAGAGGGGCAAATAAATCTTTGTTTATTGAAATTTTAGCATGTTATATGTGGAGTATGCTTTTTCTGGATTCCGCTTTTTGACCACTTGGATTATGCTTTTTCCTTGTCAGGGGTTGGCATGTATGTTCATATCAGTTTTAGGTGAATGTTAATGTGAAAATCATGTGCATTTTCATGTTTTTATAAAGTTACAAAAACTATTTCATGCTATTATCTAAAGAATATTTAAGAATTAAAACGAATCTTATGTGAAAACTTACATCTGGAAATCATATTAATAAAATTTGATATGTAAATCCTCATGAAAGTTTTGGGTGAGAACAAATTGTAGTGAAACTCTTTGCTTTTATTGTAATTGTAATGTAAATCATTATTAAATAAATATGTACGTATGCACACACACAGTAACACGTACATGCATATGCTGGCAGTTAACAACAACACAGTAATGGAGATTGGAATCAAATGAGCACTAAAAGTGACAAAAAATATTTCATTTGATGTCTAATCAGTCCCAGAGTTCACAGAACTAGAATACAGCTTGGTAATAAGTGATGTAATATTGATTACATCATAAAATGATCATATTGTCTCAAGTTGCATAAGTTTTGCAAAAGCAAATTACCTTAAAACTATTTGCCACGAGTTGTGCTTATTCAATTTGATCAAGTTATAATGATATAGTTACCCAAACAAAAAAGTTCTTTTTATGGTTCAATTGGGCTTTTGAATGTTTTCATATTTTATTCAGTTATTACAGTTAGATAGAATTTGCCAAAAAGTCAGTATTGCTTAAGTGTACAATATTTAATTAGAGTACTGTACAATATTTAATTAGAGTACTGTTCATGACCAATTGTAGGTATATCCCTGCACGCTGACATGCGTGTGGCAAACCAGAAACGTCGAGTTCATCTGACTGTAGAATTACCATGGAGTGCAGACAAGGCAGTACAACAGCTTGGAAGGTCTCACAGGTCTAACCAGTCCAGGTTGGTATATATAACCAAATAGGCTAGCTGAAATAATGGCAAGATTTAAGTACTGTATATAGTCACTTGTAATTAGAGTCCAACTGCGGACTGCACAGATCCAGATCTGAAATTGCATAATGCACTGGTAGGTTTCGGTCTGTGCAGTTTGTTAGGAGTTATCAGTAGAATAAACAACATTGAGATTGATCTGCCACTGCGTCATTGCATTATGCAACAGCCAATCATTGTCTTATTTGCTTTTCTACTCAGCTTATAAGCAATTAGAAATTGCTTCAGTTTTTTCTGCTCATGTTCCAATAGTAAGTCTTGTATTCAAGTTTTTTGTTAAAATTGAAAGTTTATGAATCGTGTTTTGATTCTCAGGGAAGACATTACTCCCAGATCCCTTGCTAATTTGTTTCAAATTTTTGGGTTAAATATTTTTCTTTAGGAAATGAGGATTACAACTGTATCCATGTCATAACCAGTCAAACTTTTTTTACCCTAATTTTACATGTCATTGCAGTGGTCCATTATACAAGCTCTTGACTACAAATCTAGGAGGGGAGAGACGATTTGCAGCCTCCGTTGCTAGGAGACTTCAGTCGCTGGGTAAGCTAATTTAAAAAAGAATCTCCTTAAACACCATATGGTGTTGCGCATGTTCATGTGTAATGTCACTCAGTGTCACAGCATATCTATCAAAAACACTTTTCTGCTTTTAGAGGCTTTAATGAAATGAAATCAAATTATTTTGAGGCTTCTCATTGAGAAGATCAATTCAAGGTTTTATTTTCACCCTTTTTTGGGGAACAAAATTTAATGAAGTTTTGGGTCCTGTTGCAGCCTTCACTTCAGGTCATCCTGATGTTTTAGGCAGCTTTTTCACATTTTTGGAGTATTCTCAGTGTGGATGTTATCAACTCGGGGCTGCCCCTGGAAATCAGTTCAAAAGTGATACTTGAGAAATTAATGATAGTAAACAAGATCAAAATAAATGATGAAAAAAGCCCTAGCTGCTATGGATACAACAATGTCAAAAACGGTGAGAGGATTATAAAAGTACCAGCCGAAGAAACAAAAGAAATCCCTGTGTATTTCTACACAATGGGATTCCTGTGCAGAACCTGGTACAGGGGCTGCGAAAAGGACAGACCCTGCTCCAGGTGCAAGACCATAGGGCATGGAGCGAAGCAATGCACAGCCCCACAAAGACCCAGAGACCAAAATTTGTATGCGACTAAATTAGTAGGGGAAGAGAGACAACTAGAGGAAGGAAATGAAGAAGAGCCGAAGGAAGGAAGGACGGAAGAAAGAGTGGTTCCGGCGATAGAAGAAGACGGTTATCAAACGCCGAAGAAAACAACGAAAAAAATGTCCCAAACACGCAGTTAAAGACACATAATAGATATGAGATATTGCCCATAGAGGAAGGCTCGGAGGAACTAAAGACTACCCTTAAGCAGACTAAAACCTTTTACCTCCACCCCTATTCCTGTACAGCGCAAAAGGAAGAACAATACCCTCTCGGAATCATCCACAAGTGATGAGCCACTAACTCTAACGGAGCAGCCAGTACATGGCAGCCAATACACCAGAGACCGAACAGAAAAAGAAGGGAAAAAACAACACCAAATTGGACCTATCTGGCACTTCGGAAGAAACCAGTAAACTAGAAATAGACTTAACTGAACAAAATGAATCAACGGACACAACAAAAAAAATGGACGAACAAATTGTAACGACTGACGAAAATCAAACAACGGATATGGAGATACGGACAACCGACAATAAGGAGACAATTGACAGCAGATGAACCGACAAACGAGGGGCCAATGCCCTTCGTTCCAACAATTTAGAACTTTTTAAGAAATGTTTGAAATATACATAGAAAATTACATCTAAAATAATAAATACTATAAGTTATGCCACCTGGAAACCAAAAATGGAGGATCTAAACTTCCATATTACATCAATAAACACTAATGGAATAGATAGGGAAAAAATTGCACAACTGAAAACATTAAAACAGGACATAATACTAATTCGAGAAACACACAACAAACTCACAAACACATTGATAACAGAACTAGAATACAAAATGGACCCAATAGTTGTAATAAATGAAGCCAAAAACAATGACATTAGAGCGGGGGTAGCAATATTAATCGGAAATAGAAATAGGCAAAATTGGGAAAGATTAACAGAAGATAACAGTTTAAAGTAAAACTGAATGAATTACATATTGTGAATGTATATGCTACAGCACATAGAGAAAGTCACCATGACTTTATAATAAATCTAAATAATTACCTAAATAGTTTCACTGCAGAACACCTGATTATAGGGGGGGGGGGGATTTTAATTGGGTGGGAGAGAATATCGACCGCACCGGAAAACTTGCAACCCAAGACAATTCATCATTTGCAGTTATGGGTAACTTAATAAAGTCAAATAAATTAACTGATGTGTATAGAAAATTTAACTTGCTACGAACTGAATATACACATGAGTACACAAGACTAGGAATAAAAGAATCAAGTAGATTAGATAAATTTTATGTATCAAATTTCGGACATAATACATATAAACAAGCAAAAATCTTAGATTATCAAATTTCTGACCATAAACAAATAACTCTAGAAATAGTGATCAAAAATAGTAGATGGGGTAAGGGAGAATGGAAATTAAACAACTCAATTCTAGATGATGAGCAATTAATTAAAGAAATAAAAAATGAAATCCCTAAAATACTTACAAATGAAGAGGGACAAAATAGATCTGATATTGCAAACAATTGGGATAAATTTAAAGAAAAAGTAAAGAAAATAGCAATATATCACTCAACTAAACGTAAACGGATTCAAAAGATGCAGAAAATAGCACTAAAAAGATTAATAAATGAAGACACAACACCTATAAGGGATAAGGAGAGCTACTCCAAACAATTAGAAAAGCTAGAAGAATGTAAAACAAAGGGAACAGAAATAAGGACGGGTAAATTTCGCCATATATACAAACAGGCTAAGGAATTATAAAAAAGGAAAGAAAAAAGGAAAGGAGGGGAGAAGGTATTAGACACACTAAACATAGAAGGGGTGGAAGTTACAATGAAAGCTGAAATAATGAAAGAAGTTCAAAAAATGTATACAACACTTTATACTTTTCAAAACATAGACAATGACACAATCACGCAATATCTAGACTCAATACAATGTGAAATTATTACATCAGAGCACAAGAAACGGTTCTGTGGAAGAAGTGCAAACCATAATTAAAGAAATTGCAAAAGGAAAATCACCAGGACGAGATGGCCTCACTGCCGAATTCTATAAGAAATTCCAAAGTGAGGTGCCACCAATATTAGAAAGTTTATTTAATAATATCTTGTTAAAAAATGACAAAATGACAAAAACAATGAGGGAGGGTTTGATTACTATCATTTACAAAGGGAAAGGAGACAAATCAGACATAAAAAACTGGAGGCCCATCTCCCTCCTAAACACGGACTACAAAATACTGAGTAGAATTCTAGCTAATAGGATTAAGCACGGGATAAACACCATAGTAAACATTAATCAAACATGCGGAGGTAAAAATAGAAGCATACATAACAATATACTTAACATATGGACAATTATAGACTTTATAAATACCACAAATTCGAAATGTGCTATGGTACTTTTCGATTAGGAAAAAGCTTTTGACAGATTCGAACATAATTATATGCAAAAAGTACTGGAAAAATTTGGATTTGGAAATAATTTCCAAAAATGGACTAAAATATTGTACAATAAAATAACTGCAAATGTACAAGTGAATGGAGCGAGAACAGAAAAATTTGAAATTTAAAGATATGTGAGGCTATCAATGCTATTATACGTAATAGCAATTGAAATTCTGAGTATTAAGATCAGGAACAACACTAACATAAAAGGAATAAAAATAACAAACTTAAAAGAAGAATTTAAGATGTTACAGCATGCTGATCATTGTACGAACTTGATAAATGATCCAAATTCCTTTAAACATCTTCAAAAGGAATATGAGGCTTTTGGGAAAGCATCAGGATCGCAAATAAACCATGACAAAACTGAAATTCTAAAAATAGGCAACTGGAAGGGAAATCACCCTGGATTACCTCCACACTTGATTAAAAATAGAGTAAAAGCCCTGGGGATATTCTTCGGGGCAAATGAAGAAAAGGAAAACTTTTTAAAAATAAAAAATAAAATAAACGAAGTAACAAATATCTGGGCACTCACGCCACTTAGTATAATTGAACGTTCACAGGTTGCAATAACATCATATATGTATTCAAATTTGACACATCTAATAAACGCTGTGGACATTAACAATAAACACTAGAAACTATTCCATCCTTAAAGATATGCTTTTATTAATTAACAACATGACCAATCTAAATCAAAACATTGAATTTTTGTGGATTCCATCACATATCAACATTCCAGGAAACGAACAAGCAGACCTAACAGCCAAAAATAAACTCACAGAGCCCAAAATTATAAAAATTGATTACAGTGTCCCTGAACTTTACAGCATTATATCCAAGCAGATAACCAACAAATGGCAAAAAGAATGGGATATATGCCCTAGGGGTCGCACGCTGTACGCAATTAAAAAAACTGTGAGTCATAAAACAAAAGGACCCATCATCAATAACATACACCATCAAAGGATTATTAACCGGATCCTAACTGGAAAAACACTGCTGGCAGGCAGTATGGGAAAATACATATCAGCCCTGAAGACCAACAGCTCGAAATGCCCACATTGCATATGTGATGAGAATCTTCAACATGTATTCAACATCTGCCACAAATATAAAGAACAACGGAACAAACTAAAATGTTCTCTCAAGAAAATTGGATCACCAACTACATATCCACAATTCCTATTGGAAACCAACCCCAATCCAAACCTGACCAACGAAACTATATTAATATTTATTAACGAAATCAACGAAATAGGGAAAATTTAATATATAACATGATATAACAATCTAACATACTTAATTAATATACTTCTCTTTTCTTCACCTCAATGGCATAGTATAAATTACATATAATTTATTTTAAACCTATGGGCCTTGATAATGGTTCAATCAGCAGCTATTTCTGCAGACAGGCTCTAGGAATCATACTAGAGGTACCTGGGTTGAGTCCACACAAATAAATAGCCCGGTTTATGTCTGTGTGATTCTCAATTAAAAGAAATAACCATGCTGATTAACCAATTTTAATCTCGCACGAGAGCGGCATAAATAGAATAATAGTTTTAAATAGAACCCCAAAATTAGATCTATAAGGTGGCTTAATTCCTGAGCTATCAGGGCCAACTGCACAAAGCGGTAACTAAATAGTTAGAATAATAGGTTTAAATAGAACCCCAAAATTAGATTTATAAGGTGGCTTAATTCCAGAGCTATCAGGGCCAACTGCACAATGCGGTAACTAAAAAGTTAGAATAATAGGTTTAAATAGAACCCCAAAATTAGATTTATAAGGTGACTTAATTCCCAGGGTCATCAGGGCCAACTGCACAATGCAGTAACTAAATAGTTAAGAAAAATAGGAAACCAAAATATCAGTTTATAAGGTAGCTTAACCCCAGCCATCAGGTCCCACATATAAAACTATACTAACTATGCCATTTACCTCTATTACTCTTTAAACAGCACAAATTATCATATGATTAATTCAAATTTAAATACGTCGGACGATGCTCTTGGACGCATGCACTCTCTTTCCAGACAGTCCGATCCACCTTGCCTCCTCCTGACATGTATCACTGCTGCCAACGAATGAGTGTAACCATTCCCATTCGTTCAATAGGACTTCAGTTATATCCCGTGAGACATAAATGTCTCGAAACCGGATTAATTAATTAGCACCAAATGGTGCATTAATGCGTAGGGAGGTGTGGCTCCATTCCACCTCCCTTGAATAAATCAATTAGCCCCAAAGGGGGCATTAACTAGTCATCCATGCCCAAATGGGCGAATACGACTTTAAGTTAACTGGATAGGATAGGATAACGAAATAGTAGATTACGTATGGAATTACAAAACACATTATATAAAAAAGTCTACATTATATAGAACTAAAAAAAGGGGGGGGGGTAGCCTTACCTAATCCCCTCCTAATTAAACACAAAAACATAATAAATAGGATTAAACGGTTAAGTAACACACCACAAACACCATGGGAAGCATTATACATTTTTTGGATAGGCTTTGGAATGAGAAACAGACAAGACATCTAAATGAACAACATATTAGTTAAGAAAGTAGACACACCACATTTATATAAGGGGATTAAAGAAATTTTATATAGGTTTAGGGACAACAAAAAAATATGGGAACTAAACAAAGATGAAACTTACGACTGGATTTTGGAAATAGAGGCTATTAAGACAAAAAATAAAGTTGAAATTGAACACCCGTATATTAACTGGGACAGAGTTTGGAGGCATTGGTCTGACATCAACTCGCTAAAGGTACAAAGTATCCTATACACATACCTCCACAATGCCTGGCTTACAGGCGAAGTGGCCCTTAGAAGACAAATGATTCAGACCCCAGTTAGCTGCCATCTATGCAAAAATGCCCCTTATACAATATACCACACGATAACACAATGTGACGAAACAAAGGGAAAGGATCAAACTAATAATAGAAATAATTAAGGTAGACAAATTTGACAGACATCAATTACTCTTCCTTGACGGAAACTTTAATAAACAATTGGTACGACTAATAACGGACTTTATAATGAGGACCCTTATAAAATGTGGACCACTGATGAAGGTTAGGGAATAATTTTAAAATTTAAAATATATTGAAATTTTTTAAAAAAATTAAAAAATAAAAATAAAAAAAAATACATTATTCACTCTGTTAATTACTTATATATACTATGTATGGGGAAAGTACACATGAGGACGCCATGGGCTAAATCACATGGCGCCACACGAAGTAAGCAGGCCTGTGGCAGAGTTTGGAATAAAATCACCCATAATAAAACTTTATTATACTAAAGCACTTCTACTTCTCTGGATACTATATCCATACTTTCTCTGCCATGTCTATCTCCCATAATAGACGTGGCTCCCATTAAAGGGAACTTAAACAATTTTGAAATTTTCGTACTCTTAATTAAAATAAATAATTATAGGCCGGCCCAAATTGAGACAGGAACTATACAACCAAATAAATTCGTACAGATTCTGTCTCAAGTCAGACGGACCTAAAAGAATATAAATATTATTAGATAAATTGAAGCATATTAAAATTTTTAAATAACACACTTCAATTTATATGAAATTCAAAATTAAATTAAATTATAATAAAACTAAATAAAGAGACAAAAAGTAAGACAACTGGTGATGCAAATTTGAATGAAATGGCAATCCTTTACACAAATACAAGGTATATACCTTATTTAGCAACAGACAAATAGCACCAACACAAATAGCAAACACAAGGATAATAGGAGACCACTAGCCATGGTCAAAAATAAATAAAAACGTAGACTGTTAGTTGTGGGTAGATCAATTCCCACCTAGTAAGGATCTACGTAAAAAAACATTTGGGATATTAAAAATACCCCGTATCAAGTATATAACCCCGATATAGAAAAATTAAATGGGGCGTTAAATGGAAAAAAAACAAACAAAACAAACAACATACCTGGGGGAGCACAAACATACATAAAAACGTTTTGCTTTTTTTTTTATTGCTCTTCTCCCCCCCCAAAAAAAAAAATTAAATTAAAACTTGCTAATCTTTAAACATGTTTTTTCTTAAAAAGATAATGATTTTATTATTTTGCATTTGTTTTTGTTTTTAAAACTAGGATCGGTTAAGGTAAAGTTTACTTTGTATATCATGCATATAGAGTTCTTGTGGAACATATACCATATCCTTCTAGATGGTTTTGAATTTACTGACACTAATAACATCTTTTTTGTCGCTATTTACTTTGTCAGTTAATAATCATTCTTTTGTGATGTTTCTATCTCAGTTTACATTATATTATATTCTGATCACAACACAAAGACTTTCTCATTCACATCCTTTACCTCAGACAATAAATATCTGCAACACCATTAAATTCCTGTCAGTATAAAACTTAGGTGTTACTCTAGACAGTACTCTCACATTGCACCAACATGTCATGAACATAATCAAGGCTGCATATCTTGAACTGAGACACATCAGTTCCATTCGTAAATATCTTTCGGTTGATGCCACTAAAACACTTGTGTGTTCATTAGTACTTTTATGACTGGACTATTGTAACTCAATTCTGTCTGGTTCATCACAATATTTACTCCAGAAACTTCAAAAAGTTCAAAACACAGCTGCATGGATCATCTTTAAAATACCTCAATCAGAGCACACCTCACCACTGCTCCGTACCCTACACTGACTATCAATTCTATACAGAATCAACCACAAAATTTGTTCTGTGCTATGTTTCACTGACAGACTCCAGTCCAATATACATATCTGGTCTCACCCATGTGTATACACCAGCAAGATAGTTATGCTCCTCTTCTGACAATCGTATGCTCATTGTTCCCACTATGAAAACTAAGTCATATGGACAACGTTCTTTTGCATACCAGGGCCCGGCGATGTGAAACGAATTGCCCATTGAAATTAGACACAAAGACACAGTGGTCCCTTTTAAGAGTGCTCTTAAAACTCACCTTTTTCAACTGCAGAGACAAACTTAGAGACCTAATAATGTTTTGTATCTAATATGTTTTCAGCATGTTTTTATGTTTTCCAATTTCATTGTTTTTGTCATTTGTTTTTTTCTGTAGTGTAGTCATATCATTATTGATGGTGTAAAGCTCTTAGAGCTTCTAAAGATTAGGCGCTATACAAAGTCCTCGTTTATATTATTATTATTTACAGCAGATTATTCTGATTTCTTAAGAACTAAAAGTTTGAAGGGAAAACATTTCTATTTCATTATATTATTGTTTCCTCATACCAGTATAATGCAGTTCACCAAAGTTAACATATTTTTTCAGTAAATTGAAATGACTTCAAATTGCAAATGTATTTAAATATTCCCTCTTGTTTTCTTGTGTCCAATAGATTATAAATGTTAAAAATTCACTCTTGTATCTTGTGTCCAATAGAATATAAATGTTAATTATTCACTCTTGTATCTTGTGTCCCAATAGAATATAAATGTTAAATATTCACTCTTGTATCTCCCAATAGAATATAAATGTTAAATATTCACTCTTGTACCTTGTGTCCCTATAGAATATAAATGTTAAATATTCACTCTTGTATCTTGTGTCCAATAGAATATAAATGTTAAATATTCACTCATCTTGTGTCCAATAGAATATAAATATTAAATATTCACTCTTGTACCTTGTGTCCCTATAGAATATAAATGTTAAATATTCACTCTTGTATCTTGTGTCCAATAGAATATAAATGTTAAATATTCACTCTTGTATCTTGTGTCCAATAGAATATAAATGTTAAATATTCACTCATCTTGTGTCCAATAGAATATAAATATTAAATATTCACTCTTGTACCTTGTGTCCCTGTAGAATATAAATGTTAAATATTCACTCTTGTATCTTGTGTCCAATAGAATATAAATGTTAAATATTCACTCTTGTATCTTGTGTCGAATAGAATGGCCCCCTATTTTAAATATTTTCTACATGTACATTTTCTAAGCTAAAAGGATTAATTTAATTCAAAAATGTACAAATGTGAACCTTAAAAAATGAATTTCATCCTAGAAAAAACCTGGAAATGTTACTTAAAATGGCACCATGAATCTAGAACCTAATTCAAGCTGCTATAATACACTCATACAAACTGGTGATTTTCTTTTTTACCCCCAAAAGTTCCTTTTCTTTTTGCAGCATGAATACTGGATTTCATCAGGCTGTACAAAATATGTGCCATTATATTGTCTATTTAAGGCACATTTGTCATTGTCTATATACTACAGTGTAAAATATATCCAGTATTTATGTTGGAAAGATAAGGCAGTTATTTGTTCTAACTCACAAAATGCTTGTTTTTCTTGCAAGCAGTGTAACTTTTGCAGGCACAGATAGTCAAGCATTATATGGCACAATCCAAATTCTTGTATGAAAATATAAAGATATATTTTTCATGTGTGAAAATATAGGAATGAAAAAAACTGTCAAACTGATTTCACCAATAATCGTACATTGTAAAATTATTTTGTGATTAAACCTTGTTATGAAAATCAATTTTTTTAAATTGCACTTCAGGGGCCTTAACCAAGGGAGATAGAAGAGCAGCCACAGGTGCAGATTTGACTGAGTTCAACTTTGACACTCCTTATGGACGAAATGCCTTACGGATGATGTATCACAACATCTGCCATGTATGCAATACGACTCTATATTACCTTCTCATTTTTTTAAACTTCATATTTACATCTAAGAAAGAAATTCCCAATAAAGAATGAGGTTCTGATGCCCGAGTTGCAGATATTAGCTCAAGGTTAGAGGCATCTTTTGCAGACGTCAAGTTCTTTATCAAGAAATTTTCCATGTTCTTGCTGAAAAGAGATGGTGAATATTCTTCTGATGTTCGGGACAAGCTTAGAGCGCAGTTTGCCTGATCAGCTCCCTAATTGACACAATACTCTCCTGTGGATTCAGATATCAAAGATGAAGAATTCATGTGGAGACTTTCTTTACGATCACATGAGTTTTTTTAAGCTAGGACTTCTTTCTTTACTGCAGTTTAATGTAGATAGTTAAGTAAAAGAAATTGCATATAATTCAGCTCGTCCATTAAAGATGGTACATTGGAATCAATAATGATTGAAAAGACTTAAGTGTGTAAAAGGCTCCTATAAACATCCCGTATCTGATGACTTACTCGGAAGGTGCAAGAGTGTAGCACATGCATCTTTAATATTAAAAACATTAAGTAACACTGTCCTATTTTATTAATAGTTGTAGATGTTGTAATAGTTATATATGCATTCAGATTTTAAAAAAATGTATTTCTTCCTGAAAATCAGTATTTTTGTCATACACAGTCAATATTTTTGTATTCAATGGTTGGCAGCTCTGATCTTTTCTACTTTTGGTTTTCCATTACAAATTTGTATGCATAAGACCAAACAGTAATTTGTTGTGATCCGTGGCCTTAGCTATGCACCCATTGTTGAATGCTCTAGTTTTTCATTTCAGATTTCTATGATAGTGCAATAATTTCATGCAATTTCTATTTCATTTGATTTTTACATGCAGGGAAACATCATGCATGTATATCAGTATAATTCACTCAAGCATATATTGTTTTTTTTTTTTTTTTTTTGTTATTTCAGAAAACACTCGTTCCTGGGATTCTTCTGAAAAATTTGACACAGGACAAATATGACTTTAACCAGTTCAATTCCATCATGCAGGTAATTCATTATTTGAAATAAATGTTTTACAGATATTTTATTTGGAATCATATTACATTATATACTTGCTTATAAGTCAGCTCTGACTGAAAACATATTAGACTATCATCATACATTGCATAATGCACTGGTAGAGCAGGGTGTTTTGTTTGATCTACTGCTAACTCCTAACAGTATAGATCCTGATTGGCAGGATATTATGCGATGGTAGGTGTGGGTCTATGCAGTTTCATCAGACTTGTAAGCCAGTATGTATATTAAACATTTTGTTAAATGAATCTTACCCCTTTTAAATTGCTCTATCCAATGAAAAATTTTTCTATTTGGTGATTATTTGAACATGATCATAAAGTGATTGATAGTGGCAGACATCATCAGGAGAATGTTTCCATCAGTAAATTTTACTTGTGCCTGTAATATCATGTAGTGAATGAAAAAAATCCTTTTGTGGTTAAGTTTTCTGACCACTAGATTAGTCATCTTCACAATTTGTGAATGTAAGAAACAAACAAAGATGAGCTATTAAAATAGTAAATTCTGAGAAAGAGGTTGATTTCTTATTAACATAGATTGTTCAAGAGGGTCAGTTTTCTTTTTTGTTAAGGAATGTCTCGTGTTGATGGGCCTGGTGGAGATAGATACATTACGCTCAGGTCCACAGATCAGGGAAAAGGATGCTGGAGATGTCAGCAAGTTTCTGAACAGAATTCTTGGACTCAGCGTGGAGAAACAAAATTTGGTTGGTTGATATATATCAACATTACTTTGCATACTTCAGTTATACCTAATTCTTTTACAGATTATAGCAAATTATACCTTGCAAAGATTCTATAGTCTTAAATTTTTGAAGTTCATATTTTTTAACCACTACTCGCATTTTGCATTTGTGATTTGTTTTTGCATACTTTATTAATATTTGTAAAAGGTTGGTGTAAACTCTATGTTTGGGCTATTGTTGTTACAAAATATTTGTAGTTGACACAAATTAAATCCTAAGGTGTCCATTTTGTTTTAATCGATTAATAATATAATGGAGAACTCTTGATTCTTTCATATTCCCGAGCTAAAATTAAAATTTCCCCAAAGTAAAAGGTACTGTATCTTGCTTTTGATTGGTTGGTATTCATCTGAACTCTTTGTCTTTTGGATATATGGTCTTGGTCACATATTGCGCCTCATACTCATGGTAATAGTTTTGTTTGACTGCATTGGAAACAATGTCAGCCTCATAGGTTTTTTACTGAGTAAGCAAGAATTTGAAATTTATAAAATGCTAGTTCAAACAGGTATTGAAGAGATCTCAGATGAACTTTTGATGAAGTATGGAAACAATAAGATAAAAAAATTGTTCAGGTAGCAGTTCAATTATTTTACCTGTCTGTAATTAAATTAATGTAATTTAGGTACTCCGGTCATTTCCACTTCTTTGCAATGTTTGATTTCTTCTATTCTTATATCAAGTTATATGGATAAAATAAATTGTGTAATGACCAAGATGGGTGGAGAAAGATTAAAACATGTTATTTTGAAAGTGGGAAGGAATTAAGACAATAGGAATTTGAGATTTTAACTTAGATGTTAATTGAGATAATACAATAATCGAAGTATATTCTTGGATGTGAAGCTGCAGGATTCTAAAATATATAAGGATAGTTTCTAAAATATAATGTACATGCCAACCATTACGCTTTTGGCATAATCATATATATATGGATTATGCTTTTACAGTATATCCACCTTCCCCCCAAAAATCAGTTATCTGTTTTCTCGTTTTTATTAACTTTCCATTAATCCCACAGACTGTATTTTAGAAAAGACTGCTTCTTTGTAACTTCAGTATAGGAGTATGCTTGTCCATGGACTTGTGTGCACTTTCCTAATAGTATCATATTTTATTTATTGCAACTATCATGGCATGTATGATATTTCCTGAAATCTCGACCAATAGCAATAAGTTAATTGTGTATCCAATTCATGCCCCAGTTGTATTTTTGTCAAATGGAGGATGGAATGACACTCTTAAATTTTCCAGTCACTTTCAGTTTGTTTGTTTGTTTGGATATGATGTACATGAACCTAGAAATATTTTTGACCGCCTATTGCTCATGTGTACATCCTTATAAAAACGCAAACATCCACACTTTTCTCTACAATTACAGCTAAAATTGAATGATGCGTTTTATACCAAGAGTAGTAGAATTTGATGATAAGTAGTTCTGGCTTGAATTTCTTGTTTTTGTTTCACTTTGAATAAGCACTCTAATGATCTATTAACACTGTAGCAACACTAGCATTCTTGATTTTGTTTGTTTTCAGTCATATTCACTGTGAAGCTTTATAGTATTAAGAGCTCTGATCATCTTGATGTTGACTGGATATTTAAAAAATTGTATCCCTTAGTCGACTTAGAATTAGCATTCTATTGGCCTGTGAACATTAACATTTATAGTTTTTGTTATATTTCATAAACTGGTCATGAAGCTTCACCTTGACAAAGTTCCAGATAAGTTTGATACCAAATATATTTTTTCAATATCATACAGAGTTATAGCCCTTTATTTATTTCAGTTTAAAATAAGCAATCCTATGGATTGTAAACATCCTAGCATTCACACTTTTTGACTGATTCCAACTTAATGTTCTATTTTGCTTTGTCTTAGCAAGCTGTCACATGATTAATGATTACAAGCTTTTAAGATTTTACTAAGTTATGGCCCCTGACTGATCTTAAATAAACATCCAGTGGCAAAGTGAACACCCTAGCATTCGTATTTGTTTTCAAACTTTTACCAGATTTTGCAGCATGTCTTCATCTTGACTGTATATTTTGATTTTAATCAGATTTGCAATTGCAGTTCTCTGCACAGTTGCAGTTGCCATATTTTACTATTTTACAGACTTGTGTCCATTGAAAGACATGATGTACCTATGGATCCCAGTGTTTCAGCATTCTGACAACCACATTTTTTTTTCTTTCTTTTTTTTCTCAGCCAGATCTTAATAAGGTCTTTGAAATTTTGACTTTTCTTTACATTTCTTTATCACTTGATGGATTTCAAACTTAGTGGCTAGTGGTGGTGTGCAAACACTAGCATGCCAGATGATTTAAATTTCATACTAGTTTGGAAGCTACATAACAGCATCATGCTACAGGATATAAATTTCAATTAAGATTTTAACTGTATTTTATGGATATGTTGTTTATGATTGACTTGATACTATACCTAGATTCAGGTACCCTATCCTTTTAATGTTGGAGGAAGGGAGCAATGGCCAGCTATAGTGGTGATTCTTTCTGTTTGTGTATTCCAGATCTTCTCCTACTTCACAGAGTGTATGAAAATGACTGTAGATAATGCCAAGAAAGAAGGAAGGTTTGTTGAAAGTAGTGACTGCTTTACTTTAACTTTTTTTAGCATTGTGATGTCTTAAGTTGTTTCTACCTGACACTCTTTGTTCTCCAGAGCACTGAATAAAGCATGTTTTAATGGGCATCATCATTGTCACAATGAACATTAAGATATCTAAAGTTTGTGTCATAGTGTGTTTTTTAGTTAGATACTATCTATCTATCTATCTATCTAACTATCTATCTATCTATCTATCTATCTATCTATCTGTCTGTCTGTCTGTCTGTCTGTCTGTCTGTCTGTTGCCTGTAATCGTCATCTCTTTTATCCAAAACAACATAAAAATTTGAGACTCTCTAAGGAAGACAGGACTGTTGCTTAAGAATTGTGCAAGAGTTCATTTCTCTATCATTATATAGCAACATGTACTTCTCTTATTGTCTATTTTAGCAACTGTATATTAGTCATTTCCAAGAAAACAGATGTGTTTCTTCAATTTGAAATTTTATCTCACAGATTCATTACATTTTAATGAAGAGAATTAATAGTGAACCAATCTTCTCTAAACTAAAAACATGGTGCCAGATGTTAAATAAAAGTAGGCTTTATTGATGTGTTTTCTGGTTGTTGTTGTTGTTGTTGTTGTAGGGTTTAATGCCATTTTTCAGCACACGATAGGCTATACATGGCAGCCAGTATTATTGGTGGAGGAAGAACCTGGGAAAACCCCGGAAAGAACCACAGACCCATGAGAAGCTACTAGCAAGCTTTCTCACATAACTACATTAGCTAAATTTTAGACTCAAACCTACACAGACAAAGGTGAGATGGCAGTGATCCGTAACGGAAAGCACTTTAAACCACTCAGCCACTAAGAGCCCCATGTGTTTTCTGGATGGTAAATGACTAACAAAAATGTTACACGAGAGGTATCTTTTTAAATTTTTTAAAGTATGTTGGTTCAGGAAAAGACAAAAAGAATGGTAGTGTTTTAGAAATTGTAAAATGAAGAACATGAGTGAGAGGCTATGGTAATAACCTAAGTAACAGGAAAGAGAAAAAAACCAAGTTTTGTAAATATCAAAACATTATTGAATTCCCTGAAATACAAATAACTGACATTTTGGGGATTGAAATCTTAATTTGTCCAAAATTATCTAATAATCCAAATGAGTTCCAGTGGTATTCTAAATAAAGTTCACTCTCTTGTGCTGATGAACCAGTAGCCTTGATTATCACAGGTATATAATTCAACTGTCTCTAAATGAATTCACAGTAATTCTAATACAACAACTAAATCTGAAAAGTTTGAATACTTTGCATTTCCAATGAATAATTGAAACAAGTAAATTAAATTCTCTCAAATAATCAGAACTGTATTACTTCTCTAAGACTAATATTAATGCTATGAATAGTTAATTTTCAGCTTTTTCTTACAAAATTTACATGCAATAACAGAAATGGCTGAGAGTTGTAATATTCATTCTAGATCAATATCAGCTTGTAAACAAAGTCAAGTACTTTTAATGCCAGCCATTCAGGAATAATGCCAACCTGGCTATAAAAAAAAACTTGACCTTGAACTCAAATCTCATCAGTATGATCACTGTCTTAAAACTACAGTCTTTACTAAAATGACCTCATCTTAAAGCACAAACCCAATAATACAGAAAATTATTTAATATGTTATTTACTAAATGACCCTTTCAGTCTGTAATCATGAACACACGTACTATAGATATCTAGATATACATATGGGAGTGGTGTAATATAGTGTTCGGTCTGAGCATCTCATCATGCTTGTTGCAGACTTTGCGGAGTTTATAGTGACAGTGGTATATATGTATTCAGGTAGTAATCCTCATGGATTTTGCTGATTTGTGAAAAGAACTTGTACCAGGTTGATAACAAAACTAAATCTACATTTATTTTTAGTTGGTTCTAATTACAGCATGTAATACATACATTACACATTGTATGTTTAGTTGGTTCTAATTATGGCATGTAATAAATACCATGTTTTCACGCATATAACGCACCTACGTTTATAACGCGAACATGCAGATAACGCTAGGAAATTCGAGTCTATGTAAAAAATATCTTGGATTGCGCACCCATGCATATACTGCGCGGTAACCAACACAGGCCTGCCGAAATACAAGACTGTAAGAGGTGCCTCATCTGATACGCGTTACAAGGCTGTTTATCGTCTCTAGCTCACCATCCAGCGATTTAACGCCAGCACCTTTATCCCTTTCTGCTCGTAATAAATATCATGCATTACCGGTATAGTCGTAAATGCCACATAATATTATTCGCGTAAACAGAGGCAAAATAGCAACTGCTATAAAACTATGTGTATGTACTGGTTTCCACTAATTTCCAGCTGGAATGCACGCATGCTGATATAGGGATGTTAATATTGTTTGTTTTTTTTCAAAAATCTGATTATCGTTTGTAGAAATCCGATTTTAAACAGATTATTACTTTTTGTCCTACATAGGGATAACAAGAACTATATTTTTATAATGCAAGTTAGTGTATGCCTCGTGCAAATAAAAGATATTCATTACATACCATAACATACAGACGCGCAAGCGGCGCAACACAGTGTCAACTTCGAATTGTTTATTTTCTACTTAAGATTTGAATAAACCTCATTTATACTGTATGTGTATGAAAGAAATCTTTTATTAATTGTCACTGGTTTATTATGATGGTTGCTCGAAACTCATCGATGCGCTTTTGGCTGTCAAAAAAAAGCAACTGCGATAACATGCTTACGCATATACCGTGCCGGGGTGGGTGGGGTGGGTGCGCTGATTGTAAAAACGCGTATAATGTGCACGTTATATGCGTGAAAATACAGAATATTACACATTGTATTTTTAGTTGTTTCTAATTATGGCATGTAATACATACATTACACATTGTATTTTGAGTTGGTTCTAATTATGGCATGTAATACATAGATTACACATTGTATTTTTAGTTGGTTCTAATAATGGCATGTAATACATAGATTACACATCATATGCTTAGATTGTGCTTTTCTGCCACATAGGTTATGCTTATACCTCTCCAGGAGTTGGCAGGTGTGGTGATGAAAAAAGTTTTCAAAGTTTTAAGTTTATCTTTGTCAGTGAAAAATACACCCATCTTCATTGCTAGGAATAGTTTTCTTTTTCAGATAAAGCCTTAAATTCACAACATTAAGGACTTTCCTTTTGCAGTCATTTTCTAAATGCATTTTTTTTACAGGTACAATGAGGGGATGCTGGACATCACTGCAGGTTCCATAGAGATGGTGGGCAAGCCAAAAGAAGTTTTTAAGGAAGTGTCTAAAGGACATGCTACTACCAGGTACTGTATGTATTTGTTTATATAACATGTCCATCTTCCAACAAGATAGACCCTGATCCACCTTGGCTTAATGTGTTGGCAGATCAGAGTCTATGTTTGTTCCACTGATTACTCTCAACACACAGCACAGACCCGATCTGCTTACAGATAATGTGATGTCAGATCTAGGTCTGTGTAGTTTGCAGTTGGGTTTAATTTATAAATGAATGTAACACTAAAATATTATATTTTGCTTGCAGTATACTTCCAAAAATATCAGGTCTGGACTGCTTTGCTGCTGTGTGCTTTGGTTTTTAGATGTAAATCTGTTCCATAATGGGAGTTAGGATTTTTGACTAGTTTTATATTTTAGTATGTTTGTTTGTTTGTTTCAAATTTTTAACATAGCTTTAACAATTTTTCAGTCATATCACTACGATGTCTGCAGTGAGGCAGTTTATAGTGATGTCTAGCACTGGGGCAAAAATCTCCTCACCCATTTTCAAAAATGGAATCTGTCCTTGGTTTTTACATGGCTCATTGCAAATAAAATCAAACCTTTAGCCTACACTTAACTGTGGGTAATCATACAAAACATGTTTTCTGATAGCTTTATCCTGAGGATGTAGGGTAAGCATGCTACATGCTCTTTCTGTTGACCCAAATTATCTTCAGTTCAGATCAGATTGTTTGATGGTCCTCTTGGTACTACCAGGCTTTGAAACCAAAAATAGGCTACTTTTGTCATTCACTCGCACTCTTCCATGGACAGGTCAGGAGCAGCAGCCGTGTCATATCTTGTTTGAGTTGTCAAGCACTACTTGAAATTACGGAGACAAGTTATGGCACATGCAAATGCCTCTTTCATCCAGTGAAAGCCAGGAAACAGGAGATATAATTGAAGCTGTTGGCTGGCATGCAGAATCAATCTTATGAAGATTTTATCTTGGAGATTTAGATTTACAGAGGCAAGCTTTGAATCTGGTAGGTCAGGCAGCAGCAGCACAGGTGGCAACCAGACCCATATTAAAACAATCAACAAAATATCAGTTTAGTCTGCTTCATCAGTGAAATTTTATCGATAAGGAGTAGTAATCTTCTTAACTATATGCAGGAGTCACAGATCAAGTGACTTAGGCTCTGTTTCTTATATTATTAGTTGAATGGGTTATTATTGGCAAAGGGTCCAGCCATAATTTCCTTGAGAAATACTTCCTTATGCCTAATTTTCCCATCATCATGTGATTGGGTACATATTTAAAGGAGAAAGCAATTTTTTCAGTAAAATATAGTTCTGTTAGAATACTTAAACAAATCGTGTTACTTAAAACCCCTTCTTACCACCCGCCATGCGAGCATCCCATTAGTATTTCACTCAAATATAAACTAGTTAGACCTGGCAGTGCCAAGGGGAGATAATGACAAGTTATTGCCCTTTGGCCATATGGGATAGACAATGAGTTTTGTTTTTTGACGGGCTGGATTTGTGAGGTATCAGGCTCATATTCCTAACATAAAATGATTGGGTAGGTATATATGTAAATACATTCTGGATTAAATACATCATTGAGTCATTATGATGGAGAAATATTGTTTAATTTTTACAAGCAAAATTTGTTTTCCATCTTCAGATTGGTTCATTTGAATGTTGACCGAGGAATGAGTTGGGAGATGGCAATTACCAGATGTGAGAATCACAGTGGGCCTCAGGATGGGTTTTACATTTCACGGCGGGAAATATGGGGCAAGAAACTGGTCATTTTGGTGACACAGAAAGAAAGCTCCACACATCTTTGTAGGATTGCGAGGTAAGGTGGTATTATTTATATCCTCTCAATGTGTAAATGTTTACAAGAGAACAAGAACAGGAGATCAGTTACTATCTGCAACAATGAGTTTTAACAAGATCTATGTAGTGCTGCTGCTTTTGCAATTCTGAGTTTTAGGTGTAACTGACAGAACAAAATTAGACATGCCAAACCAGCTAAACATAGTACCCTAGTGGGTTCAGATTTGCAGAATATTCCCCATGTGGCCTATATTTCAGGTGGTGGCTTGAGTAGGCAGGTGTTGCATTGGTTAGCATGCGAGACGTGTGACTTGACATGTTGCAGGGTTGAGTTTTTACTTTCAGATCAGTCCATGTGGGCTACTGTCTGTGGTGTGTTATTCTTGCTTGGCAAGGCATTTTACTCCAGTTGTCTTGGCACTAAATAACCAATTTTTATTGCTGTGGTAAAAATTGCCTGAAAGTTTATTGGATCATTTTTCTTCACTTCATTCCTTTCTGTACTTTCAATCAAATGGATTTTTCAAGGTCACTGTCAATTTCAACTCAAAGTGTTAAAAATTATCCATGAGAGCAAGTCAGATAATTTCTCCTGAATGCCGTTGATTCTTCTATTTTCAATAAATTCCTCATTTTTTGGTAGTATTGAAATATTATTTTCTTTGCTTTTTCATCCCATGTTTCCTGTGTATGTATTAGCAAAAATTTGATTGTTTGCATCATTTGCTTAAATTGTATATGGAAGAAAATAAAGCAATACCATTTACTGTATTCAATGGTAGTATGACTGGTCAATTGCTGCACTTGGTCCACATTCAAGGCTAACTGCAGAACTTTATTGTGGGATATGGTAGACTTGGATGTTATGACTTAGGAGTGAGCACAACAATAGCAGAAGTTAACATAAAATACCTGTTACATAGTATTGTAAGGAAAATTTTGAGAAAAATTTAGAAAAGATCAGACCATATTTAGTAAACACTAAAGTCAGTGCTGTTGTTGAGCTCAAAATTAAATGACTAAACGGAATGTTTCTTTAATTGAATATTGCAAAATATTGTACAAATTAATGGCAAACCTTGCTATCTGGAATAACTTGATTTATAATAACATCTTGAAATGAAGAGATGCTGCCAGGACATGTAAATGCAGGAGTTGCAAAAAAGTATTATGAATTAGTGCACTTGGAGGGCAATGATGTGCAAGAACTCCTGTACAGTTGTACCTCATTTATCGTGGTTAATCAGTTCCAGACTCTACTGCGATAAGTGAATTTCTGCGAAGTAGGATTCTTTATTTATAAATTGAATATTTTTGTAGTTAGAGCATAGAAAACCTGTTCACGACCCTCTAAATATGGTTTTTAACATTTTTAGAGCCCTCTGGACATGAAATAACACCCCTTTAGTCGCCATTACACTCATATTACCCAATTTATTAGACAAAATAAGAGAAAATAAGACATATTAGACGTTAAAAATATCATATTATTATTATTGTACATTTAATTACACACACAGTTCTTACACACAACCACTAATGTATGAAAATAGTACAACTTGTTCAGTGATAAAGATGAAGAGCAAAGAAGAGCAAGGTTACTGCTTCTATGAAGGCATGACTTCAATAGGAGAGTTTTCAGGTGGTGCAGTATCTTCAGCAGGTGCATCATCATCATCTTCCGCTGAAGGAGTATTAGGCCTAGCCAGTGGAAATCTGGGTGTGTGGCTGAAGAACATCGTGATAGGCAGTTGCTGGCGCTGTCTTTTCATTTGCATGAGGAGGTTTTTGTATGGTTTCATTGCTCCATCAAGTGCATTCCGGAACCGCAGTGCACGCATCATTTGTGGGTCCCATTTGCCAATTATGTCCTGTACTCCCTTAATAGTTCTCACGACTTGCGAGAGATGCTCAAGTGTAAGGCCAACTTCCTCCTCCTGACCCCCAGGAACCTCTGGCTGCTCTTCCTCCTCCTCACTCGCAGACTTAGTCATCTCCATCAGATCCTCATCAGTTAAGGGATCTGAATGTGTCTCCAGCAGCTCTTCCACGTCATTACGGGTCATATCCGCGAAACCTTCTCCCAGCAGTCGGGCTAGTCTAACTGCCTTATCCACTGCCGAGTTGCTTATATCCTCTGGGGTGAATCCTCTGTAGTTGTGGACAATTTCAGGCCACAACTTCTTCTTGCTGGCCTTCACGGTCTCTGTCTTCATGTCCTTCAATGCGGCCTGGATGTTCTCCAGACAGGTCGCAATGGTATACTGCCGCCAGTACTCCTTCAGCAAGAAGTTCTCCTCAAGGTCCTTGCCTTTGACGAGGTGCTGCAGGGTGTTTCGCATGTAGAGGGCCTTGAACGTGGGAATGACGTCTTGATCCATGTGCTGAATAGGTGAAAGGGTGTTGGGAGGGAGGAACTCAATCCACACACCGTCATAGGATAGGTCTTCCGCATGACCTCCAGCATTGTCCATGAGATACAGCTTGGCTTGGGGGATGAAGCACTCATGGAACCAGTCCGATGACAGCTGCTTCGTGATCCAGTCCTTGACGTTGTGCATCCAATGCTTTGGCAGCAGGTTCTTGTTTTTATTCTTCAGGGCCCTAGGGTTCTTGGCCTTGTAGATAAGGGCAGGTGTGAGCAAAAATCCCTCAGCATTTCCACACATAACGATAGTCACGCGATCCTTATACGCCTTGAAGCCATGGACCTTGGCCTCATCCTTGAAAATTAATGTCCGGGAAGGCATTCTTTTCCAGAACAGTCCTGTTTCATCCATATTGAACACCTGTTCTGGATGATACTCGCCCTCCTCAAGGATCTTCGGGAACGTGTTGTTCACGTAGTCTTCTGCTGCAGGCTGGTCAGCAGAGGCAGCTTCTCCGTGGAGAATGACAATCTTCAGATGATACCTCTTCTGGAACTTCTTGAACCAACCCTTGCTCACCGTGAAATCCATGAACGTTGCAGAAGAGGGTCCTGATTGAGGTTCGTTCAGCGTAAAGCGCTAATAGAGCTGCCTCGCCTTCTCCCGGATGACCAGGGAATCAAACGGAATGTTTTTCTTGCGGCTGTTGCTGATCCAAATGGCTAGGGCAGACTCCGTTTTCACTATTAACCTATTACTTGTCATGAGGCGCTTTGCTTCCTTGTTGAAAGTGATTAAATATTTGAAAAAAAACGTGATAGAGTCAAGCTGTGAAAGTCGAAGCGCCAAGTGGCAAGGGACGACTGTAATTGAATTTAAAGTCATGCATATTAAACTTACTCTGTACAATACACAATTTTTTTATTGTTAACTCTTAAAGTGCTTTTTGTGATGTAGGTCATGCGGCTGCTAGAGCTATCATAGTACTTATTGTGATGTCGGTCATGCCGCAGCTAGTGTTACCATAGTGCTTTTTTTGATGTCGGTTGTGCCACTGCTAGTGCTTTCTGCATCATTTCAGCTCTATTCAGATAGGCAACTGTTTAGACATTTGGATTTTTTAGCTTTACATGAAAGGTTTTTAACTAAATTTATTGGCATGATGGGCCCTAGAACAACCATTTTATCATATTTAGAACCTGCATTAAGGAAGTTCTACAAAATATACATAAACATCTGGTTGTTAAGCATTCTGTTATACTCATCTTCACAACATCATAGTGTGATGTGATGTATGACTTAAGTGCGTCCCAGTAGTGCAAGAGTCTAATAATCAGTACCTCGATCAGAGCACACCTTCACCACTGCTATGTACCCTACACTGGCTATCCATTCGATACAGAATCAAACACAAAATTTGTTCACTGTGCTACGTTTCAGTGACAGACTCAAGTCCTACATACCTATCTGGCCTCACCATGTGTATACACCAGCAAGATACTTACACTCCTCTTCTGATAATCGTATACTCATTGTTACAACTGTGAAAACAAAGTCATATGGACAACGTTCTTTTGCATACTAGGGCCTGGTGCTGTGGAACGAATTGCCAATTGAAATTAGACACAAAGACACAGTGATCCCTTTTAAGAGTGCTCTTAAAACTCACCTTTTTCGACTGCAGGAACAAACTTAGAGACCTAATACAGAGCTGCCAAGCCTCACGATTTTGGCATGAATTTCATGACTTTTTCAGTGATTCATGAATTTACATCGCATGCAAAAAAATTCACGCATTCCCCAATTTTCTTTTTTTTTAAAATATTTAATAAAATAGCCGATTTCTTGTTAAGCGTTCATGATAGGTACAACTGGTCGCGGAAATTTTAAATTATAGCTGTTAGGTACTGTTGGCCTGGTAGCAAGCATTTTAAAGTATTTTCATCTATAAATTGAAGAAAAGTTTTATAAAGGCTTTTAAGAGAAACTGGGGCTTAACTGGAATTTTGTTCTGCACATGGGCCGGCAACGCTGATTTGAGTTACTTTTGACAACTTATTTTCATAATGTCTTCACCACCAAAGAAAACTATAGTCCAAGTTTCCTCTGACCCTTGTTACCCCATTTTAATTTTGGAAATTTGTTTATTGTCCATATCATGTGACTATATGACCTCATCGATATGTAGGTTGTGAGATTTTTAGTCATGTGACTGCCAAAAATAGCCAGATCAAGGTCAAATTTTAGCAACATATTTTCATCTCCTGTCATCAGATTAAAGACAAGACAACCGCTATGCTCAAGATGGTTGAGAAAATAAATCGCCCTATCGATTTCCGACAGGTATATCTCGATGAAAGATTGCTAAAGTTTACTGGCCCAGTTAATAAGAGGTTACCCCATGTCGACACCATTGGTGTCGGCGAATTACAGCTTTTCGATAGGGAATGGACTCTGACCCAATACCCAAAAAAATTGTCCAAATATAAAAAAATGGTGTGGCAAGGGTCGGAGGAAACTTGGAATAGTTAAAAGAAATATATTGCACAAAAAGTGAAGTTTACTTTGCAATATGCCAAACATTTGCCATACATTCATTTGTTCCGACAACTATTCATGGACTCTAGGATCACTTGATGAATTCATGTCAAAATTCACGAATTTTTATCACCATTTTCACGAGTTGTGAGCCTGGAGAGTTGGCAGCTCTGCTAATAACGTTTTGTACCTTAAATTTTTCCAGCATGTTTTATGTTTTCCAATTTCATAGTTTTTTGTTTTTCTGTTGTATAGTCATATCATTATAGATGTTGTAAAGCACTTAGAACTTCTAAAGACTAAGTGACCGCTTCGGTGGCCTAGTGGTTAGAGCGTCCGCCCCGGAAGCGGGAGGTCGTCGGTTCGATCCCCGGCCGAGTCATACCAAAGACTTACAAAAATGGTACTAACAGCTGCCTCGCTTGACGCTCAGCATAAAGAGTTTAGTGTTAGGACTGGTCGGCCTGGTGTCAGGATAATGTGACTGGGTGAGACATCATGCTACATGTCTGCGGCATGATGTCTCAGTGCTAGACATCACTATAAACTGCCTCACTGCAGACATTATAGCGATATGACTGAAAAATTGTTAAAGCTACGTTAAAAATCCTAATCAAACAAACAAACAAACTAAAGACTAAGTGCTATACAAAGTCCTCATTATAATTATTATTATTATGACACCTTTCTCTAGTGAGTCATGCAGTTCTTGTTGATTTTGAGTGGCTGTGTGTCAGTGAATACCATGTCTTTGTACTATTCATTCTTCTTTGAGTTGTGTTGAAAATGATAGAAAATGTCTACGAGAAGGTCTTCTACACTCAGTGGAAGTTTTTTCACAACCGACAGAACCATTGAACTGGTGATGTGACAAACACATTCAACTGGTAGTAGTTGATAGATTATGGAAAGCATGGTGTTGTGTTTTACCAACCATTACACTGGCATTGTCAGATACATAGCTGATACACATACTCTATAGAATGCAGGTGGCAATCAGTACATTATTGATTGTATTGAAAAGTGTCTCTCCAGTGACAATGTTATAGATAAGATGACCCAGAACTTCATTGTAGGTATTTCTTATATGTTGTCACAAACTTGTTCTATGATCGCCAGTCTCTTGATGTCACCATTTTCAGTGACTCATCAACCAGAATATTTATGTTTCTTACACAGCATGGTTAACATGTTCATCAAAGCTTGGTCCTAATGCCACTTTAGTGATGCATGTCATTTTTGTTTTCTTATGTACCAAGTTCTTTGCAATGTCAGAATCGGTAAATGATGTTTTAATCGATTCACTGAAATGATCTACTACTGCAAACAGGAAGTGAGTTGAAGTGAGTTGTGAGACACATGATTGGCATGATCTTGTCATTCTTGAGCTGCACAGAACTGATGCCGCAGTCGCCTTGTGTTGTTCATTTGTTTCATTCTTCCTTACATCCCTTACTTCGGCTAGTCCGTCAATGCCCTATACTCGTGTCTTTTTTACATACATGCTTCTTCCTTTTCAGTCGCTTCATATTATTGTCAGGTCAGCTTTTTTATATTGAATTAGTTTTGGGATGGCAATTGTGTTACATGATTTTTCTCATTCCATCATGATAGACTACTTCATGTTTTGGTAGATAATAACATATAATGGACTTTACATATAAGAAACATATCAGTAAAAAGTTAATTTAAGTTTATGGCTTCTCAGTAGGAAAAACATTTTTTCCTGAAAGGCACAGAAAACTATTTTATAACAGTTACAAACAATTAGACTACTTAATACACTATGCGGGATTTCAAAATCATAAAACCATAGCAAAGCTAGCACATCTTTAAAAAAGAGCATTGGGGCTAATATCAATCCAGAAGAAAGCAAGGAAAATTTAGCTGGTAAGTTAAAAATATTACCTATTAAAGACCGAATCTGTTTCAGAAAAGCCAAATTAATGTACAGGATATCCAATGATAGTGCTCCTGAATATTTACAATCACTATTCCATTATAGTCTACCTGGCAATACTTTCTACCTGTGATCCATGTTTACCAAACAGTATTAAATTCCCGAACCAAATAAGGAATTATTTGTGAAAAATTTCCCATACTTTGGAACTTTGCCCTGGAATAGTATTCCAGTTGAGATTAGAAATGACCACTCCATTTCCTTCTTCCAAACCCTGTATATCCATTGGGTTCAGGGGGTTCAGAGATGCATATAAAATAAAAAATTCCTTTGTATGAGTGCCTCAAGGTAGATTACTTCTAAGCCGTTTGTGTTACCCATTTTAAATTAAGTCATTATAATAATTATTATTCTTTCACACTTGATACAAATTTTGCTTTTTGCTATCTAGTGAGTAAATGTGACAATCTGTTATCTCTTCAACATCAACACCTTTCATCTCATATTGCTGACACATCCAGACAAAATCAGTATAGGTTATTCAGTGCTTTATGATTGCATGTCGATTTCTAAACATATATATTATTCAGTTCCCAAAAGCTTACCAGCAGTCATCTCTTCTGGCAATTCCTGCATAGCAACTCTTTTCCCTAAATTCTTTTATTGTTGCAGACTCGTTATCTGTGTCTTTTGTCCACGTCTGCTGTTTTCCCTATCATAAGAATTATTTCACTGTTTGATGTTACTTTTATTCAAGTTTAGCTTTTCTCCCAGTGGTTAAACATATTATAAAATCTTTCACATTTTTCCTGTATTGAAATGAGGGATTTAGATTCTTCATTTGAAATATGAGACCTTGAATTTAATTGTTCTAACCTTCAAGAGGTGGATTTAATATTAGGTTATTTATGCAGTTCTGAGGAAACATGTACATCATTCCATCATTCAGATCTTTGAAAATTTCCCATGTAAGCAAAGACAAATGCTGTTGACAGCTGAAACTTACATAAAATTAGGAGTCCAAGTTAGAAGTCCAACAGGAAAGTGAATAGACCAGCATTAAAGTTAAAGGAAACTTACCTATCCACCAGTTACTAATCCAGCAAGAAATTTGAAAGTCCAACAGGAAAGTTAGCAGTCCAATGGGAAAGTTACTAGTCCAACACGAAAGTTAGCAGTCCAGCACTAAAGTTACTTGTCCAACAGGAAAGTTTCTAATCCAGCAGGAAAGTTACTAGTACTGAGCTAGAGGAATACTGCTAATTTTGAGCACTGACATGTGCCGCATATTGATATATATTTCACTACACAACATATGACAGATCAACAATACACATATCGACATGAAGATTTTGTTATCACTTGAAGGACTGTCAGTGTTAGGATCGAGCCATTTCATGCGTTAACATATTGTTATATTTACAGGATGCAGATTGTTAGACTAAACTTGCCATATGGTCATATGCAGTTCCTGTCCTAGAGAAGATAGCAAACAAATATTTTCAAACAGACTACGTACTTGTTGGCAGTGATTCTATTTCAATGTTTTCAGAATCATTTGCATGGTCAGAATACTTTAAATTCATTGTACTTTCAATTTAATTGGATGTTGTTTCCTAATTGTGTGTTATCTTTTTTAACAGAAATACTAGCAATTGCATCGTGTAAGGAAGATGTCTGGGTGCATGATTAATTAACAGAACCAACAGACCATAGATTCTGCAGATGTAAAACAACTTGCACTCTTTTCTGTTCATCAAGAAAGAAAACATACTCATTTATCTTTTAAAAGTTAATGCAATTACCTAAGGTAATTTATGATTTGTTTCACCCCTGTTAATGATTTTTGAGTGTAACTTTTGATTGGATGGGTTTCTCCGAACAGATGGCAAACCCAATACATTTCACAGAGCATGCATTGCAACCACCCCCACCCCTGCTTGTTAATCACCTAATATTAGTGTGATCCATCATGTTTTCCTTGTAGACTATTATAATATCATGTACATGTACTCCTATCTTGCATAGCTTTCCTAAGGTATTTCCCAGCAAATTGATTGCATAGCTGATTTTCTTCACGTTTATCTCATTTATATAAAACCAAAAATAGTTTATATTCATAGATGTCATGGAAAATGATGGTTTTTGGATTACTTACCATGAACAAGAGACTTTTTTTAACGAATCTCGTTATCATCATTAAGTGAAAATGATTTAAGGTACACAAATGAAATTTGGTATCCATATAATTCAATTATCATGTCATTTAAGCACAGTTTAAAATTTTTCTTTAACTTTTATTTGTTCATACTTTGGTTGGTTTTCATTGGGGTCCTACATGTTTTACAAACACAATCAATTTTTTTTTTTAAGTTTCCAGTCGATTTGAATTTTAGTGATTTCAGCAGAGGCTTAGCTAGAGTGTTTGGCGCCCAGGGACAATAGTCATTCCCCCCCCCCCCCACCTCAACTCTGAAACCCATTATTTTCATCAATAAAATCACCATTACCCATTACAACCTATTTCAAAGCCCATTTTGGCGCCCCCACTAGTATGGCGCCCGGGGACATATGTACCCCCCCCTGCCCCCCCCCCTCCCAGCTACGCCTCTGGATCTCAGTCAAGAAAAAGGTTTAGGCCAGTATAAAACAAATAAAACTCAGTGATACTGTTGAAAACGTATTGGATTTAATTATGGGAGTTTTACAGTACTTTTTTTTTTCAAGCTATTTGCCTGATATCTTTTATTATAGCATAATTTATTATCAGATACAGTGACGTGTTACAAACTTTGCTTTTCAGACCAAACACAGGACTCGCATTGTTTGAAGAAGAGAAATCAGACCTGCTACAGCGTTATGTTCCAGTAACTCCAGAAAAAGCTGGTAAGTTAATTCCAGGCTAAATGTACATACATGTGAACATTTAGCAAGGGAGTGTTTTTCTCCAGTATTTCCTGTCATGCAATGAATTGCCCTTGTATGCAACATTATTCATGACAACTCCATATTATTTTTTCATTTTTATCACATTTTGGTTTCAGTATATTGTGATTACATGACAACATGACTGAACTAACTGAAACAGGGTAAGACCATGTACTTTGTAATTTCAACGTTTGATCCTGTCACCAAGATTGGTTGGTTTCTTGGCCTGAATTTTATCAAGGGTTGATTCTACTAGTCGGATGTTATT
Source organism: Unio pictorum (assembly GCA_030141615.1). Lineage (NCBI taxonomy): Eukaryota > Metazoa > Mollusca > Bivalvia > Unionida > Unionidae > Unio > Unio pictorum. The sequence continues at coordinate 2,380,566 of JARLTB010000327.1, read as the reverse complement.
CGGAAGAGATCAGAACTGTTAATTGGTTATAGTTGGGTGACTAAGGAGCCAAATTAGCATGCAGGAATAAATCTTTTTCGGGGTTATGGTGGATTCATGTCTTTACTGTGTATGGTCAAAGGTAATTATACATTAGAAGGAAGTTAGAGATTTCTAAAATTGCAGTTTTCTTGGGAGCACAGGAAAAGTTTATTTTCTACATGTACATTGTATTCCAGGATTTACTGCTTGATGAACATACATGTTTATCAAGCACACTTGAATATGTACTGATTTTTCAAATGAAATACAGGAAGGTATGTGTGCATTACATTCATTTCCAGCAGCACACTTAATCACATTTGACAGGATCTTTTCATTTACTGGTACCAGAAATTTAACCAGAAACAGGCAAAAGTACCCGAAATTTAACAAGATACTGGAAAGGTATAAAGTTAGTGTTCTATCACTGTACACTCAGTGTCCATTGTAAGCTGTTTTATTACCATTATTTTCACCTGTTGTTTTTAACAAACGGAAAATGCTAAATTGGGCCTGTGCATCTGTTCATTCTTTTATATTTCCTTCTATTTGCCCAACTCAACCATTCCACTTCTGTTTCTGAACACTAACTGCATTGATTATTATTGGATTTCAACTATCATACTTTATGTTAGACCTTACTTCAGTTTGATTTCAGTGTTTTGAATCATTTAGCGAAGTTATGATCCATTATCATCAGACCTTATCTTTCATTCTCTATAGTGACAGTAATAATTATTAGGTTTCATCAGATTCGGTATGCAGTTTGTTATATTGACAAGACCTTGGCAGGGTTTGATTGCCATTTCTTAATTTTTTTTATTAGATATCAGCTAAATTCTATTGGAAACTTGATATTTATTAGGCTTTGGATGAGACTGATTGTCAGTAATTTACATTTTCATTAGTGACATTATGGATTGTCAGTAATTTACATTATCATTAGTGACACTGGATTGTCGGTAATTTACATTATCATTAGTGACAATATGGATCGTTGGTAATTTACATTATCATTAGTGACATGGATCGTCAGTAATTTATATTATCATTAGTGACATTATGGATTGTCACTAATTTACATTATCATTAGTGACACTATGGATTGTCAGTAATTTACATTATCATTAGTGACATGGATCGTCGGTAATTTACATTATCATTAGTGACATTATGGATTATCAGTAATTTACATTATCATTAGTGACATTATGGATTATCAGTAATTTACATTATCATTAGTGACATGGATCTCGGTAATTTACATTATCATTAGTGACATTATGGATTGTCGGTAATTTACATTATCATTAGTGACATGGATCTCGGTAATTTACATTATCAGTAGTGACATTATGGATCATTGGTAATTTACATTAACATTAGTGACATTATGGATCATCAGTAATTTACATTATCATTAGTGACATAGATTATCAGTAATTTACATTATCATTAGTGACATGGATCTCGGTAATTTACATTATCATTAGTGACATTATGGATTGTCAGTAATTTACATTATCATTAGTGACATTATGGATTGCCGGTAATTTACATTATCATTAGTGACATTATGGATCGTCAGTAATTTACATTATCATTAGTGACATTATGGATTGTCAGTAATTTACATTATCATTAGTGACATTATGGATCGTCAGTAATTTACATTATCATTAGTGACATTATGGATTGTCAGTAATTTACATGATCATTAGTGACACTATGGATTGTCGGTAATTTACATTATCATTAGTGGCATTATGGATCGTCGGTAATTTACATTATCATTAGTGACATTATAGATTATCAGTAATTTACATTATTATTAGTGACATTATGGATTATCAGTAATTTACATTATTATTAGTGACATTATGGATTATCAGTAATTTACATTATCATTAGTGACATTATGGATTGTCAGTAATTTACATTATCATTAGTGACATTATGGATTGTCAGTAACTTACATTATCATTAATGACATGGATGTCAGTAATTTTCATTATCCTTAGTGACATGGATAGTCAGTAATTTACATTATCATTAGTGACATTGTGGATTGTCAGTAATTTACGTTATCATTAGTGACATTATGGATTGTCAGTAATTTACATTATCATTACTGACATTATGGATTGTCAGTAATTTACATTATCATTATTGACATAGATATTCAGTAATTTCCATTATCATTAGTGACATTATTGATCGTTGGTATTTTACATTATCATTAGTGGCATTATGGATCATCAGTAATGTACATTTTTATTAGTGACATAGATTGTCAGTAATGTACATTGTCATTAGCGATATTATGGATTGTCCGTAATTTTCATTATCATTAGTGACATGGACCAGAGTTACATCCCAACCACTTTTCTTTCTGTGAAATGACTCCCTTGTTGGATTTTTAAAACATTTAGATGTGAACTTGAATTTTCAAAAGGGTTTTTTATTGATTTAACTTCAGCACTGGTAGATGATCATCTTCCTATGTTGTTGTTTATGTTAGTTAAATGACTGTTGACTTTTTATATTGTTTTGACTTAGCTGCATTCTGTTGCCAGTGTTTTACGTTACATTTTTTATATCATCAGTTTTAGTTTTTATGTTGTCACTGTAAGTGTTGTTTATCATCACTGTCAGTGTTGTATGTCATCAAATACTTGTTATACAGTAAGATTGGAAAATAATCTGATTCATTTTAAAAGATATACATCCAATATATTAGCATCAGTATCTAGCAGAAGTCATTAATATTTCCTATTAAAAAAATCTTAGTTTAGTAGACCGGATGCCAAGAGACAGACTGACAGACAGAGATTAATGATTACTCGGCTGATTAAGGTTCGGTCCATTTTCTTGTCAAGATGATGTTTGAGTTGAAACAACAAAACGCTACAGTCTTACTCTCTAGTCATGTGTGCTGCTTAGGTAATTATTCCGTAAGTATTAAATAGAACTGCACTTCTTAGCTTGTCTACTGCCCTGATGATCCAGTAACATAAAATGTAATTTTGAAAATATCAGAATTATTGTAATACAGACAGAGGTGAGATGGCAGTGATCTGGAACAGTAAGCGCTTTAGACCAATCGACTACTCGAAGCTCCAACTGTTAAAGTAACTGAACTTATCTCAATGTTTAGCACTGCATCTTTATCCCTTTAAAATTGTGTTTCAGAAAAGGAATATACTCAGCATTTATATCAAGATATATGATATAACTTTATGGTAATGTTGTGTTTTCTTCTCCTGTTCACAGAAAAGCATTGGAAAGAATACTATGAAATGACAAAGGAAAACTGCATTCACGGTCCAACCTGCAAGAACAAGCCGTTCTGCAAAGGTAAATAACTTGTTTGTGTTGTGATCCAAATATTTTATCTATTATTGCAGTACACATTGACTGAAAATATTTTAACCCATTCATCACTACAGCCCAGTGTACTGGTCTGGTCTGGGGGAAGTAAGTCTGTAACCCTGCAGACCGCTTTACCAGTCTGGGGCAGTGTGTTTATTTAATTTCAGAGTACCAGACTACATACGTTTTGGGATATCTCTAAGAACTTCCTTATTTTAATGTAGATATTATACTTGGATTATCTCGCAAGTTAAGCTTGAATTCAACTAGAAATCTCAAGGCAAGCAGGCACATTCTAAGCGTGTTTTCTGAATGGTGAATTTCTACTCAAAATGGCGGACTTTGATGCAAGATGAGAATGAAGTGTCAGACTATGAATTATCAAAATATTTAGCTGTTGTGACCTAACACAGTTGATTGAAAATGAGAGAAAACATCTGGAGATGCATTTGAATGTGCTTTTGGGAGACAGTGATGACGATAAAGAGGACTTTGAAGGTTTTGGACCAGACGAAGTGTGAACTCCACGTGTTTTTGTTCTCGACGAACCAAAGTGATTTATTTCAGTTTTCTGAGAGAGTTGGACCCACTGAAGTGTTAGATGGCTCCAGAAAAGCTTTGGAATACTTTGAAATCGTTGATTTAGTCAAAATGTTTGAAATTATCATTCATGTAATGTTGTAAATAAATAATTGCTTGTGCATTTTACCTGTTGTGTTACCTGTATGCGCCTGTATATTAAACGTTGTAATATATATGCACATTTTGTTGAATTATTCTTACAAGATTACTTCTAACCATTGTTTTGATACCAAATACAGCAAGATATCTTTAAAATCGGCAAAGTTATGTTCTTTCAAAGTCCACAGTTCATTCTACTTTACAAGCCCAAAGTTACTTAGTGTTTGGGGCTCAAAGCCTGAAAGTTACTTAGTGATGAAAGGGTTAAAGCTGTGTTCAAAATCCAAAACATGCACATAATCACACAGAGCAGCAGAGAGGGTGAACCCTACAACGTTTTGAGACAAAATTTGATTGAAATCCTAAAACGATCCTTCCTATAATCTCATTTTAACCAAAAAGAGGGTGAACCCTACAACGTTTTTAGACAAAATTTTGATTGAATCCTTAAAACGAGCCTTCCTACGATCTCATTTTAACCAAAAAAAAATGTCTCAGGGGCAAACCCTACAACGTTTTCAGACAAAAAATTTATTGAAATCTTAACGAGCCTTCCCTACGAAATCTCATTTTAACTAAAAAAATGAAAACGGAGACTTTTACGATTTTTTAATTAATTTTGGTCGCAACTTGTTGTCATCCACCCTCTCTGCTGCTATGGGTTAACAAAAAGTAATAAATGATTTTAACCGAATATTTGATCCAGTCCGATACGATATCGTGTCCGAGGATCATGTAGATTTATTGTTGCGAATCCGTACGGGGTTGACTGAGCATGACTAAAGAAATCTCGAAATTGATTGAAGTCCATATCAGAACACCATGTCTGCCATATATTTCTAAGAGTATGAGTATCAACTCCGTTGAATACAGCAAGAATATTGCAGTTATCTCTGATGACTTTTGGAACCTGAGTGTAGCGTTGAGTGACATATATCACGTCAGTGTTTTTGTGACGCCCCCGGGAAAAGATCCTAGCAGGATTTTTTTGTTTATCTAACATTATATCGTCGTATACGACTAAATTGTTAATATCTCCATCAATATCATCAATGCTCGGTGCTTCATCGATATCGGTTATAAACTCAATAATACCCTCTCCGGATTTTTCTACCGCGCTGTCGTTAAAATCTTTTAGCACTTCATAACATCGTTGATCATCTACGCTAGGGGCAATTAAATACAACTTATCCCACTTCATCCATCTCATTATTAAATTGAGTAACAATTGCGTTTTACCGGATCCAGATGGCCCGATTATAATCATCCGGATAGAGTTTGGTAGCGCTGCATGATGCTTAACTGGTTCTCTTGTTTTAGTCGCTGAAAAATCAATTATATCCATATCTCTATACATAAATTATGGATCTATATTGTGTGAAGTGTAAAACGCGTACTGGCACAGATGACTTGACGACGATTACAACTAAAAATAACCGATCAGCGCTTTCTGGTAAATGCGTGCAATGTGGTACAAAGAAATTTAGATTTGTGTCTATGAGATCTGATTTTAAAAAAAACGAGGAGGTGATATCGCAGCCAAATTGGCAAAGCTCCCTGGAACCCCATGGGCAAAGTACCCCGGAGAAAAGCACCTTCCAGGATATAGCTACTGTGGACCGGGAACCAGACTTGATATCAGACTCAATAATCAAAATCAACCCAACCCCGGTGAAGAACCAATAAACGCCATTGATAAGGCCTGTCACCTTCATGATGTTGCTTATAAAAGCAGCAATCTGCAACACAGGCATCTAGCAGATGTGAAATTAATTCATGCGTTAAATGCTATTCCTGATAAATCCTTCAAAGAAAAATTGGCTTCCTTTTTGATAAAATCGGCTATGAAAAGTAAATTGATGTTAGGTGCCGGTAATTAATAATATGGAATCAATTTATTATTCCCCAAGAGGATACTGGAGGGGTAAATCAGCAGTCCATAAACTCGCTAGTGCTGCAAAAGTGAAAAAAACCACTGCGGCTAATTGGTTATCCAAACAGGCACTATGGCAAATTTATCTACCACCGCCTAAACAGATTAATTTCTCGCATTTTGATGTGACCGCTCCTAATGAAGTTCATCAGGCTGATATATTATTTCTGCCACATGATCGTGGTTACAAATACGCTTTAACCGTAGTTGATATTGCAAGTCGATACAAAGAAGCAGAACCGTTAAAAACAAAATCAGCCACTGAAGTCGCTTCTGCATTTGAAAGGATTTATCGACGAGGTCCTCTGCACTGGCCAAATCTATTGCAGGTTGATCCTGGCAAGGAATTTCAGGGTGCAGTGTTATCTACAATGAAACATCATAATGTCACTATCAGACGGGGGCATACTGCGCTACATCGTGATCAGGCAATTGTAGAACGATTTAATCGGACGATTGCTGAGCGGTTATTTGGATATCAATACGCAAAAGAATTCATTCAAGAAAAGCGATCCCGTGAATGGGTCAAAAGGTTACCAGCTGTGATTACCGCACTGAATAATGAGATTACTAGAACAATCAACATGAAACCTAGCAACGCTATTAAAAAGAAGTCTATACCCGTACAACCACAAAAAGATTTCAAAGAACCAATTCTTGGTAGTAATGTCACTGTTAGGTACTTATACGAACCAGGAGAGCTTGAGGGTGGTAAAAAAAGGGCTACTGATCCTATTTTGAGTGTTACTGCACACAAGATATCTAGTATAACACGATCTACGGGTAGACCTCCAGTCTATAAACTGGATTCAACTGCCCCTCAACGAGGATTTACTCGACAACAACTACAGGTAATTCCCGAGGATACTCAATTGCCACCGCATGGTCTTAACTAGCGCCGTTGCGTCTATTGCACTCAAGACAAGTCAACATCACATTATTTCTGACATGACCGAGACTGTTATTTTTTCTGTCTACGGTAAATTGGCGAGGATCTTTATCCGAATACTGCCAACGCATTATACAATTGCAACTCGCGCAGTGATTATTCTGTTGTTGTTTCAAAGTGATTATTAATTCAGCATCAATATCAAATTCTCGTTGTTTTTTTTTGTCCTGTTGTTTGTAACCGGAGAGTTTTTTATCAATAATTTTAACATCAATATCATCCATTGTTGTGTCATTATCATCGAAAACAACTCTTCGAAGTTTATTTATTTTTCGTGCTCTGGATACTGCGAGATAGACTAAATTCGACCATTCGATGCGATTATCTACGATCCAAACAATTGTATCCGATATAGTCAATCCCTGTGAAGAGTGTATTGTTGCTGCGTATCCTAGCGTCCACGGGGATTTATTAGCACGCAATGCATCTTCAACGACATTGATATCAACCAGCACAATATCATTTAATACGAGAATTTGTTTTTCACTCTGTCCTGGAATATCAACTTCAATATTCTGTTTTCGTGTATCCGATGGCCTATAACAAAGGGGTACTGGAAGCGTTGCAAATTTTTCTTTATGCAATTCAAATAACTTCATCTGAAGTGTGTCTCTGACTATTTTTCTACTTGCAATTATCAAATCATTTGGTCTCCATGTTTCCCAGAAATCATTCATTGGAGTTTCTGAAATCACTTCACGCGCTATTTCGCATTGGATTCTATCCGGTTGTAATCTAATTAGCGCTTTGAATTCTCGTAATCGTTCATCAATTGATCTATAATCAGTGGTAATTTCTTCATAATAGTCTACAAAACCCCTTAGCCATTCATGTGGAGATGCACCGACAAATGGTGGTGGTTGGCCGTGATCACCGCACATGACGACTTTTGTGTTTTTGTTTAACAACCACTCGAGAAATGTTTGTAATACATCTAATGACACTGTGCATATTTCATCCCAAATTATGATTTCAGGAATGAATTTATCACCCATACGCTCAGGAGTCCATTTGTCACCCTTCCATCGAAAGAAACTATGGTAAGTACAGGCATTTACCCCTCGCTGTATCATCTCTCTGGCGAGTCTGTGAGTCGGTGTTAGCACAATCATGTTTGTGAAATCCGTAGGATTTTTCCCACGGAATAATTCAATTGCACGAGTTGTCTTTCCTGACCCACCACAACCGTTTAAATAAACTGTCTTGTATCTACATACTGGATCAGATACCGGTGGTGCATTAGAAAATTCTGATTGAATTTCAATACGATTACAACAAAGATATTTATCATCCATGGCAACGTCTGCGGATTCACAATACTCATGTAGCATCTCCTTTTTAAATCGCCAACGCCCCCAATTTTCTTCGGGATCTGTGAATTTAGCTACAGCTGATTTGTACTTATTGTGTATATACATCGAATCAGTGGCCACTCTAACCGCGGTATTAGGAAATCTATTTATCATCGAAAATAGATTAATAGAAGCATAGGCTAGCATTGAAGTTCTCAAATGTGTATACTGGGAATTATATCCATCACAGTAGGTAACAACCGTACCCATTTTCTCACCATTGGATAGAAAAGCATCCTTACGGGATACAAGTTTTCCCTGTTTCATTAAATCCGTTACAATAAAATCGTATTCAGCGACGTTTATGATCAACCGCGAAGAATATTTTGCATTGTCGTATCGTCCACCCTGGGTAAATTTACCGATTATTCTTCGTCCAAAATCTTTTGCTTGTTCTTTTTTAATTTCAAATAACTTCTTAGACCGATTCATGATTTGTTCTTCATTGAAATCAGGGAATTGTTTTCGCTGTTCGCTGATTATTCTATCTAGATCGGGTTGTGGTAGCCAAACTTCTTTCTGAGCTCGATAGCATATAATAGCCTCGGAAACAATCAACGATATTAGCATACCACAATCAATCATATATCTCAATAGCACTATTGGCATCCAGTGTTTTTCAGATAGGTGTCTACCGAGCCAAACATAACTACACGGATGTAATCCTGACGCTAATTCAAATGATATCACACGAGCGAATCCGGTTAAATCAAAATCAGGCAATGGTCCATTAATTGCAACACGAGTCATTTCATGCAACAACGACAACAAGCGCAGACTGACTTTTCTGTGTCAAGTGAACAACTGTTTACTCCGATAACAAGTGCGACCAAAGATGTGAAAAAGTTAACTGAAGCAGCGATATACGGAGATATTCCTGAGCGAGAACGAGTAAAGAAGGCGCCGCTGCTTGATACGCTTGAAAAGATAGCAGCAGAGACCGGACAAACACGCGCAGGGATACAACAGTTATCCAGTGATATAAAAACTCAGCGCGAGTATGAACGATTAGCTGATATTGATGATTCTGCGCCTGAAACTCAAAGAGTTTCCACACCTGAACCACAACCTGTTGATTTCGTCACCCCAAGAGGTATTCCCTTTATAGACAAATTCACCGAAAAAGCTATAACAGAAATCAAACAACATCAGTTGGATAAACTCGAAGATTATGCGGATTTTGGCGTTTTCGCTGCCCAAAACTATTATTCAAGGAGAGAGTTTTTAAAAGACGAGTATAAAAAAAACACAATTAAACGAGACGACTGGGTAGATTGGTTATATAAAATAAACAAGGAGATTACTGGTAATTTGAAAAAGGATACAATTAAGTACAGAACTTTTAAAGCAGGAGTTGATAGTTATGGTATACAAAAACAACAAGGTCGAGGCCGACAAAGGCAATTACTTGATGATAGTGAGGGCGCAACTGGTACAACTGAGGAAACAAGCGGAAAAGGATATTCGATTAAAAATCCAAAGGATTTCAACGCTGGAGTCTTTGACTCTACCATGACATGTCCTGGTAGTGTTCTCAGTGATATATCACGGTTAGAGGTTCTCATCGGAGGAAAACGAGACGGAAATAACTCACCGGAAATAATTAATGAAGCAGCTGATATCTGTAGACGATTATTTCAGGGTGGTATCATGGATATCAGCACATATCGAGATTTCATTGGCGAGTTAGTGGAAAGTGGGTATCATAGTGACTGAATTGAAAAGTCAATTGAAAAATTGTTTCTGATTTCAAATAATGATCATACACTACAATCATGATAAACCAACCCCCGTCTGCGTAGTTAATTCACGGTTTCCAGTTTATAGAGCATACTACGGAGATGGTTTAGGTAATACCATTGCAGGGTTATTTGCGAGAATGGCTCCAAAAGTGATGCCGTTGGCTAAACAATTAGGAATGAAAGCCATTGATGTTATTCGTGATAAGGGTATTGGTGCTGTTGGAGATCTTGCCGGAAAAGCGTTTTCAGCTGCGAAGAATAAAATAACATCATTAGTGAGACGAAAAAAGAAACCGTTACCGTCTACAGCGGAAATGCCTGCAAGTGTTAGTAAAATTATAAATAACGCAGTAGATGAAAAATTAGCGTCGATAGTGACTCCCTTGATAAATCAAGGGGACCAAAATAACATGATAGCAAACATGATAGCAGGAAGTGGCTTTAAAAAAACACGACGATGAAATGGAAAATCGCGATTTAGACTCTGATAAATAGAATAAAATGTTCAAAAGGTCACCTGATCCAGCATTTGATATGGATGCCCCAGTGCGTAAAGATGATTCTGTACGCGATTTTCAATTTTATTCTTATCACGCAGTACAACCAGATCTCCGATCGCGAATTGAACTTCAAGTTCATGATACCAGTAAATACTTCCTACCGTGTGAGGCATTTATTGAAATCGAAGGAGAACTTGTAACAAATGATGCTGCTCATGATGATCCACCATATGACAATAACCCAACTATCAAAGTTGGTTTTGTTAATAACGGCATAATGGCGTTATTTGAAAGCGCTAGATATCTCATTGATGGAAAAGAAATTGAATCCATTGACCGTGAAGTTGATGTTGCAACAACAATAATCGGGTTAGCGAGATATTCTGATGATTATACAAGATCAGCGGGTCCATCTATGATGTTTTCTAAGGATATCACTGATCACCCTGAACACGTCCAGTATTCTAGAGTCAAGGCAACACAAGCTACCGCAGTTGATCCAGCACCAGCCGGATATACAAGACCAGCTGGTACTTTTGATGTCATAAATAATATTACTAACTATAACCTAGGGTTTGCAACACGCGTATTAACGTTGCATGGACAGCGTCGACAATTTTCATGTGCGATCCCACTGCATCATATATTTGGATTCTGTAGAAATGTCCGAAAAGTTATTTATGGAGCGAAGCATACAGTAGCACTCGTGAGAAAGGGTACTGATAATGATGCAATCTGGCGTGATGCTGGTGTTGCCGATGGTAAAGTCCATTTAACAAAACTATCATTGTGGATGCCAGTGTTAACTCCATCGATCACCGAAGAACAGCGACTACTATCATTTATGGATCAAGGAGGAAAGTCGTTGTTGAGTTGGTTATCAGTGACTACGGATATTAAACAGGATAATGTTGATGATATATTTACTTGGCATCTGGCATCAAAACAAGGTGTTTCAGCTCCACGTCATATATTTATTGCGTTACAGAATACTGCGCGAGTTGGTAATCAAGAACGAAGCCATATGATATTTGATCAGTTAGGTGTTAGAGAAGTCTCGCTGAGAATAAACAGCCAACAGGAACCATCTGAGGATGTACAACTCGATTACACTCACAACCATATTGCACGTGTCTATCATAACCTATTGTCGTTTATGGCACGTGATCAAAATGTGGATACTGGTTTGCAAATATCACAATTGGATTTTAAAAGCCTCTATCCGATTTATTACTTTTCACTGGAACATCTCGATTTGATGAGACAATCTGTCGTTGATATACACTTTAGAGCCCGTGTAACCCGTCCTGGTGGTATTGCTAATTACAGAGCGGTTGCCGTCATTCTCAGTGATAAATCAATGCTACTTGAAGGTGTTGGTGGAAGAATGAGAGTGGTAGATGCACCAGTGGAAAACATGTAAACGATTTAGAATCAATCAATTATGTATAATGTCATATAGTAATATTAGTGTTGCGTTAACTCCTGGTCAAATCAAAAAATTGCAATCGGAATCAGCTAAAAAATGTGGAACCACAATCACGTTGAAACCCAACCAAATGACTGGTGGTGCAAATAAACTATCGCTGACAACTCGTCAGGTGAAACATTTCAATGATGCACTAGTAGCAAAAAAGGGTGTTCAGATTACTCTCTCTGCGGCTGCTATCAAAAATATGATTAAAACAGGCGGTATATTTCCGTTGTTAGCTGCGATTCCAGCATTGATTGCAGCAGCAGCCCCAGCGGTGGCTAAAGCGGCAGCGTTAGGAGCCGTTGGTACTGCAGCAGGAATGGCACTAAAGAAGGCAACTGGGAAAGGATATAAAAAAAAGGGAAAGGGTCTAAGACTACCAGGAACCCCGTATTCGTGGTACAGCGGAAAGGGTCTAAGACTAGGACCGGTTTATTAATTGGAGAGTCTATGATGGTTCCCATGTCCAATTTTGATTTACTCGATGCTGCTAAAAAACTCGCGATTAAAAACTTCAGAGGTGTCTTTATGAAAGATCAATTACCACATCAACCAAACAGCGTTGAAACCGGAATCATTAATTTAGATAACAGCACCGGACCCGGAACTCACTGGGTTGCATACACTATTGATCCACGTGGGATTGTCTATTTCGATTCATATGGATTAGCCCCACCAAAAGAGTTTATGCGTTATATAAAAACCCTTCCAATGAAGACTTTGTATTCTACGCTACCAACACAACAAATCAATGACCCACCAATATGCGGCAGCGAAGTATTAAATGTCCTTGATGCTACGGTATTTCAGCATCTAGAAAACCACCACATGTTGTCGTGAATGAATACACTAGTAATCGCTTTTTAGAGAGAAGTGTATAAAATAATATGATCGATATTTGGGGGAGATCTTTGAAACCCAAACCCGATGACACTGCAACCGGTGATGTAAAAAAACTAATCAAAGATGAAATAGCTGAGACGTTAAATTTAACAAGTGTTGACCCGAATGAAATAGTTGTGTTTCAAGACAAACAGGGTAAATTGAAAACCAGTGATGTGTCGTTGGATGATATATTGGTTAAACAACGAAACGCAATCGAGGATACTATCGCGTTATTTTCCGATCAGGGTAAACTCAAACCAGGCGCACTTGTGTCTACAATCACCGATGCGATTGATACCCATGACAACAAGATTGCCGCCCAAGACAGCATGATTACCACCCATGACAACAAGATTGCCGCCCAAGACAGCATGATTACCACCCAAGACAACAAGATTACCGCCCACGGCCATGAGCTGGATGATCATATACGAGGTTATAATTCTTTTCGCAAAAATGTCATACATAAATTCTTTGGAACCCCGCTTGTGGTTGGCATGACTCTCGCTGAAATTAGCGCGGCCATCAATAAAATAAAAATTCCACATAGTGTAAGCGCCAATAACGTCGTGTACACAATCCAACACGGATCATTTGAGTGGACACCTACAAACAACAAATTAGATATCACTGCAACCGTTAAAGGTATTTATCGATTAACACTGGTGACAACGGCTCAATTTAATATTTCATCGTCGAGTTCATCCGTTGTCAACAATACGATTTCAACGATCATCGACAAGGATACAACTGAAAAGTTCACTATAACAGCTACTGATAAAAATTTGAGTAAGGTTTCAGCAACCTGGTATGTGGAATTCGTAGCGGATTTAAGTAAATAACTAAATTGAAAGGAAAATCCTTCGGATTTCACAATTGAAAACGCTAGCGTTTTTAAAATAAAAATGATTTCATCAACGCAATGTCGCTATTATCAGGTCAGAGAATTTCAGACTAGACTCAAAACCCTCACTGAGGAGTATCAAATAAAAATAAAAAAATACCGACGAAGAATCACCGCAATTGATATTACTATGTACTCGGTGTCAAGCGTTCTCGCTGGCGCCGGAATAATACTTGCATCGGTTACAATGATTGCCCCGGTCGTAGTTCCAATTTGCATTTCTGCGGTGGCTACAATCGGGGGTATATCAACCGGGATAGCAAAAAAGATATCATGCAGCCAGAGTAAACTGCAGAATTACTTACTTCAATTTCATATTGCATCAACGCATATTCGCAGTTATCCCTGATGATATCATCGTCACTCGATAATACGATTATATCAGATAGTGAATTCTCAGCGATGGTCAGTATTTTTGATTCCGCGATATCGAAATTAGAGCGACAACATGAATATAATAACAATGACAACACCGATGGAATTGGAAAACACGAACCCAAAAACCAGAATGATCTCAGTAACCTCAACCATACCAAATTGTGAGTTCTCAGTGATGGTCAGTATTTATGATTCCGCGGTATCAAAATTAGAGCGACAACAACAGTATAGCAACGATGACAACACCGATGGAATTACTTCAACAAATAGTGGAGAACACGAACCCAGTACAAACAAGCATGATATCAATAACATCAACGGAACCCGAGTTTAGTGTGAATTTCCCTAGCCCAGTCCCCGTGAAGGAGATAGCGCTAGCAAAATTACGAGTATACCACAGTTGGCCTAATATCAGATCAAAATCATTTGGTGGTCAACAACCCAATAATTCACTGGTATTTGCGAATAAGAATAAAGATGACGGGACTCCAGACTGGAAAGTTGTTTCGATACCAACAGGGTCATACCAAATCGAACAAATCAATAATGAATTCGCGCGTAGAATAAAATCGATTACTGGAACAGAATCGAAAATCGCTATAACAGTTCATGAACCGACGCTATCATCCGCAATTGAGATAAACACAGAAGGATACGTCGTAGATATCTATCAAAGTTCTATTAGAACCGTACTAGGATGGCCTGAATTACCACCAGGGGGAAAAACCGTTGATTTACCAGAACCACAAAAAACTGATTATATCACCGACAGAATAAAACCTGATAATCCAATAAGGAGTTATAAAGATCACACAATCACTATAGATTTTTTTGATATCGGATACAAACGAACTGGAAAAGAGAAGCCAGAGGAGAGAATAGAGGGATATCATTTTGTTGACGAACCTGAAATCATTAAAAATTTCACAGCAATGAATAATGATTTATCGCTGTTGTTAATATCTCTTAAATCCGGCTCTCTCACCCGAGATGAATTTATCAGCGTCGTAGAAACATGCAACAAAATTATCGACGATATGGAAACATTTAACTTAAAAATTATTCAGGATATATTAGATGACGTTAATCCCCTATCGAGAACAGAATTTGCATCAGAATATAAAATCCCCGTGAAGGATATCCCCACATTCAAACTACCGGGATATAACGTACCGGAACTAAAAAAACTTCTCAGTGACACCATCGATGTTGGTTTTAAAATAATTCATGATGCATGGAAAAAAACAGCATCACAGGAAATAAAAATCCTCAAACATAATAATGATCCAGATGGTGGCGGTAGGCATATCGCTCCGTTCAACGTGAATATATCCTCAGTGATTGCGCTAAATTTAGTATGTGATGTTATCGAAGGAAGCTATCAGATTAATCTCGAACGATCAAATCAAGCTCAGCAAGGATATATTCTTTATTCGTTTGCACCAATAGCCCCTCCAGGATTTTTAATAATTGAGTCTCCAGTTAATCCAGTCTATATGCGGTGTCATAATAATTCATTAACCAGAATTAATTTCAAACTCACTGACCAGTCCAATAATCTAATTGATCTACAAGAGGAGGTGTTAGCGATTAGTCTGTTTGTGAGATCCTAAAGACTGGATCAAATCATTTATTATTTTTTGTTAACCTGTAGCAGCAGAGAGGGTGGATGACAACAAGTTGCGACCAAAATTAATTAAAAAATCGTAAAAGTCTCCCTTTTCATTTTTTTAGTTAAAATGAGATTTCGTATGGAAGGCTCGTTAAGATTTCAATAAATTTTTTGTCTGAAAACGTTGTAGGGTTTGCCCCTGAGACATTTTTTTTTGGTTAAAATGAGATCGTAGGAAGGCTCGTTTTAAGGATTCAATCAAAATTTTGTCTAAAAACGTTGTAGGGTTCACCCTCTTTTTGGTTAAAATGAGATTATAGGAAGGATCGTTTTAGGATTTCAATCAAATTTTGTCTCAAAACGTTGTAGGGTTCACCCTCTCTGCTGCTCACAGAGTACAAATTGTAAACTTTTGTTAAATGCCCATCTCATGTTTGGCATGTTATGTTAGGACATTATCCATCTGTCTGCTTACACTTGCTTGTCCAGCTCATAATGTAACAGTTTGAGATGTCCCTTGCTGCAAGGTCAACCATTGGAATTTTACCATAGCTGTAAGGACAACCATTGTTATTTCACCATAGCTGTAAGGCCAACCATTGTTATTTCACCATAGCTGCAAGGCCAACCATTGCAATTTCACCATAGCTGTAAGGCCAACCATTGCTTTTTTACCATAGCTGTAAGGCCAACCATTGCTATTTTACCATAGTTGTAAGGCCAACCATTGCAATTTCACCATAGCTGCAAGGCCAACCATTGTTATTTCACCATAGCTGCAAGGCCAACCATTGCTATTTCAATATAGCTGTAAGGCCAACCGCTGCTATTTTACCATAGCTGTAAGGCCAGCCATTGCTATTTTACCATAGCTGCAAGGCCAACTGTTGCTATTTCACCATAGCTGTAAGGCCAACCATTGTTATTTCACCATAGCTGCAAGGCCAACCATTGCTATTTCAATATAGCTGTAAGGCCAACCATTGTTATTTCACCATAGCTGCAAGGCCAACCATTGTTGTTTCACCATAGCTGCAAGGCCAACTGTTGCTATTTCACCATAGCTGTAAGGCCAACCATTGCTATTTTACCATAGCTGCAAGGCCAACCATTGCTATTTTACCATAGTTGTAAGGCCAACCATTGCAATTTCACCATAGCTGCAAGGCCAACCATTGCTATTTCAATATAGCTGTAAGACCAACCATTGCTATTTTACCATAGCTGTAAGGCCAACCATTGCAATTTTACCATAGCTGTAAGGCCAACCATTGCAATTTCATCATAGCTGTAAGGCCAACCATTGTTATTTCACCATAGCTGCAAGGCCAACTGTTGCTATTTCAATATAGCTGTAAGGCCAACCATTGGAATTTTACCATAGCCTCAAGGCCAACCATTGGAATTTTACCATAATTGCATGGCACATGTGTGACTTGTATCCTTGTCTGGGGTAAAATCTTTTAACCAAATGATGATATTTTCACCAAACGTTAGCATGGTGTATATTATTTTTAACATAGCCAAGCCCCTTCATTCAATGTACATCATACATGTTACAAGAAAGGTAATTAAAATTCTACAACTTGTACCCATGTCTAGTGGTCAGTGTGGAAGATATTCTTGTCAATTGTGTGTTGACCTGTGGGGCCAAAGTATTTGATGGGAAGTAATCACAGTGAAGTCAAGTGTGCTACTAGTATATGGTCAAGATCAATCTAACAATAAGAAATGAAATTAATAGGTAAGGATATTTATTTTTTATCAAAGTACATCTGTCTGAACAAGCTATGGCCTCGGTGGACATGAAAAAACCCAATACAGTACTATGGAACAGTAAATCTGGCATAGTAGTCAGTAATGTATTAATTCAAGAAAGTGAAGCTTTGGCAGAGTGTATGTTAGTGAAAGAAGCCTTATATTGGAGCAGAAGTATCGAAAAAAACAATTCCTGTGTGTTGTGGAAAGTTGTACATAAAAGCATAAACAATGGTTGTTCCAGCTATCTAAATTAGCTATAGCCATTCAGACAGTAAGGAAAAACTAAAATAGCTTTTTTCATAGAATTAGGCACATGTGGTTGTTGCAGGATAAATTGATCCCTGTCACCATTCACTGTTATCTCATTTTGAAGGGAAATATGATATAGTTTGCTTTGATAAAGTCAATGATGATTCATTGCATGCATAAGTATGTTCATCTTTCTGAAAGGTTTATTGAGTTCTTGTGATGAAGGTTTGAAGTTTACTTTAATCATGTGATTTTTAGAGACAACAGTGTTCTCTGACAAAGCTTTAAAAAATCATTTTAAGACATGATTTATATTTATTTTCAGTGGGAAGCAGGTGCTATGGGATCCATTTACTATGTGGCAGTATAATGACTTTGATGTCGGTACTAGAAGCAACCTTGAATAAATACGCTCTTAAGCTGAACTTGACGTAAGTCATTAAAAGCAAAAATAAGACCTGTAGCAAAAAAAAGAATCACTTTATCAAGTTTTACCTCAAAGATCTCAGTACAGGTAAACCAGTAGTTTTGTGTACATCAATTAAAGTGATTTTGTTTTAAACTTAATTAATCAGTAGATTTAAGCCAGATTACAAAGTGATCTTTCAGGTCTGATCATGTTTTGGCATGAATATTGATTTTTGAATTTTGATTGAGGATAAGTTGTAGAAATATCAGCATACTTTGCAGTAGTAGAACATGGCATATTGCTTTTCCTGCTATCTATGTGTGTTAGATTATTATGTATGTCCGAAGATCATTTTAGCACAGTGGCACAGAAGCTGTTTTTTTACACAGCTGTGAAATATTATGCACTTAAAGGTCATGAGAAGCTGACCATTATTCGATTTTCAGGCCATCACAGCAATTTCCATTTTGTTCAAAAATACATATTTTGAAACTATTTAGGCAAAAGCTTTGTTTACACTGTTTAGAAAGTTGTTGTTTTAGTGTATAATGCCATTTTTCAGCACACAATTGGCTATACATGGCAGCCAGTATTACAGGTGGAGGAAGAACCTGGGAAATTTAGAAATGTATACTTTTGATAATAAAGATCTTAGATGAATTCTGTACTGAGCAAGATCCACAAATACTAATTAGGTGGACTTGTATTAGATTATCAAAACATTATATATGGGTTTATATTATTACTGTTTTGGATGGATTATACAATGGGCAAGATCCACCATTTTACTGAGGTAATTTACAATAGATTGACTAGCCTTGATAGCACTAAGGAAGGCAGTTTTTGTATCTGATCTTGATCAAACTTGGAATATTAAGAGCTCAAATGAGTTTGATGATGTCAAAGACTTGCATCTGATTGACTGAGTTTGTTAGGATTCCGGAGGTTGTATTTCTAATCTAATTTTACATCAAACTTAAAATAGTTCCTTGTATCATCAAGAACATGTACAAACTTGATATCCGGTGAGATGCACACATATTTGGAGTTGATATTGCATCAAAATGGCTGATCTTGATACTAATGTGAAAGCCATATTTCTGATTTAAATTTGATTAAACTTGAAATGTGGGATCAAGATCTTGGATTGATTGGAGAATAGTTGAGATCCTTGCCTTTTAATGATGTACTCTTGTATCTGATTGGCTGAGCTTGTTACCACTCCGGATTCTCTGATTGAGCCGATTTTTTTTCAAAAACGGATTAAATGCCTAAATCATCAACAGTTTGATCAACTACAAGAACAAACTTTCCACCTTAAATATTTTCAGCATGTTTTTATGTTTTCTAATTTTTTGGGTTGTTTTTGTTGTTGTAGTCATATCATTATATATGTTGTAAAGCACTTAGAGCTTCTAAAGATTAGGCGCTATACAAAGTCCTCCTCATTATTATTATTATTATTATTATTATTATTATTATTATTATTATTATTATTATTATTATTGTTGTTTGAACTAGTTAATAGTGATGAAGATCCATACATATCTATGAGGTGAACTTGCATGTACTATATATTCAAATTGGAATCTGAGCTTACATCGTCCTGATTTTAAGCAGCTTTATAAATAGTTCATGCATAGTAATTAGGTAATCTTGTATCTAATTGGCTGATCTTGTTTATACATTAGTAGCTATATTTTTATCTGTTGGATTAATCATCATCAGGGTGCTGTTTTTTATAACTCACTGTTCAGTCCTATTTTTTATAAAAATCTTTGTGTATTTATTAAATGTCATTTTTTTCAGTAAGTCAGAATCAACCATAAGAGTAGTGAGAGTTCGATTGAACAATAATGAACGTGTAGTTGGGGTCAGATACCCCAATGTCCTGATTGCAGAGGTTGAAAAAGCTTTGAAAGAAAAAATGTTGATAGAGAGTATTCAGCAAGCTCAGATAGAACAGATAGAAGCTCAGGCAGTAAGTACAGTTATTGGCTATTCATCTTTTAAATTATTGAATGTACAGCTTTGAGGATTTAAATTTGTTTTTTATGAGGGCTATTCCATTTAAACATACCCCTTAGTGGGGGAAGGCACATTCAAAAATGGGTGATCACCCATAGAAGTGATTTTTTTCTACCACCACCAGTCATAGCAGTGAATTTTGGACACCCATGCCCATGCATAGAAGCAAATTTTCGAAATTTATTACCGTGCTTACAAATTACTTTAATAGAAGTGAATTATATGCTGCTTAATTTTTATTATTTGTAACTTGAATAGAAGTATTAAACTTCATAGTCAGAAATAAAATATATTGGCTCTAATTAATATATATAATTAAAGATAATATGATAAATAAAAATCATAAATAAAAATCATTTTGTAAATAGTAATAATAAAATGAGTTGTTCATTTTTTAAATATGGTAGTTTTTCACCATTATTTTCACAGTGATTTGTGAATAATGTGTCCAATTTTCAATAATTTATTAATTCATATCTAAACTTTACTCTCTTCAAATAAGTGAGAACACAGAGGTATCGTTGTTTTAGAGGAAATATTTCAAAACTCGAGACTTTTCTTTGTTTATATTAACTGGATGGAATTGGTTTTTTATCTAACAACTCAGGAGATTCAAGTAAGACTGCATTATTTATGGAGAGTACCAAACTGTATTTGGCCAACCAATGGCAAAGCCACAGTGAGTAATAAGATAAGAACAATGTGCTGGGAACCAGTCCATTTCCGGCTTACATAGACAATGTTCAAAATACTAGTGTAAATGTGTTTTTTTTTGCAGCTGTATCAATAAACTCTCTTGTCAATCCTTTATTTAACCCTTACCTGCTGTAAATGAGTACAATGACTTCTGCCACCAGTGTAGACCTGGATCAGTTTTCAGCTCGGTCAATAAATTTTCCAAAAATGCCACTATGAGCCATTAACAATTTAACAGATTGATCCAATTTCAAAGAAAAAACTGCTCATTGTTAAAATACCATAGGGTAAGGGATAAGGGTTACTTGGAAACGCTCAATGAAGTTTCTTCCAAACTAACACTATCTTGAGCTTAATTTGTAGTTTTGCTTTTAGTTAAATTCTGAATAAAATGTTTATTCCATGTTGATCAGAGTGAATTTCATAACATATCCACACAAAAATCTATCAACTATGAGTTCAAATGATTAGATACAATGAGCATGCCAGCTTGCTTCATAAGAACCAAGTATACAATGATTTTTAAAAATTCCCTCAATGTGTACGTTATTTTAGAAACTTGTCTGATTGGACAACAAATTAAAAATATATTTGTTGAGCAAAAATCAATTTCTTCAGTTTCGTTTACCTTTTCATCACCAAGAAATATATAATGATGTCCCTCCGATTCTGTCTCATGTCAAGATGAAAGATTTGGCAAAGAAAACAGAATAAATAGAAACATAAATACTTTATTTATATATACAGTGGGACCCCGCTATAACACGCCCCGTTATAACACGAATTCGGATATAACATGGTCGTGGCATGGCTCCCGAAATTTCAGGTAATTTATTACAGGTATTTTTCTCAAAGACCAAAAAAAAATCTTTTAAATATGAAAATTAAAATACGTCAAGAGTTTAATTATCATTCTCATACTCGTTTAAAAAATGCAAAAAAAAACCAGTGTAGGAAATGTATTATCATTTTGAGGAGGAAATCACACACAAAATCGAATATAAAATAATCGTTGTATGGCTCCTAAATTTAAAAAAAATTAACAAATTTCTTCTAGTTTTGTGCCAGAATAAACATCGGAAATACGAACCAATTGCTGGGCCTACTGAGCACTTTGATCTTTGTTTATTGTTGAAAAATGACAGCTCATAAGTGTCGATATTATTATTACTGATCCCTGAGCAATGAAGCCATCGTGTTTACTTTGTGTTTGTCTTGAATGCATTCCGAATACAATCGTTGCGCTAATAATCTCCGATATATGTTCTCTTAATTTCATACACAACTAAGTAACAGCCAATGTGGGTGTTGATAAAAGATTCTCACCAGAATGTATAAATCAATTAATTTAAGTACATTGTTTATCATCAAAAAGAACTGCCGAGCTAAACTTGTTCAAATCAGGGGGAAACGATTTATACAGCATCAAAGGAACAAAAGCCGCCAAGATGTATGCGTGGCTTGGCGGTGTTGTTTTATGCAATCTGTTGACTAGTAAATTCGAATTCTGCAACTGAGAACTATAATTGACTTTGCCAAGAGCAAACATGACATTAGCAGAAAGCAGCTAAAAATCAGAGTTTTTCAAAAAATAATAACTATTGACAGATGAGAAATGTAATGGTATAAAATGTATTCGACACAAAGGACTTGGAAATGCGTAATTACGCGTATTTGAATGCAAATATTTGATCTGGGACACATAAATCACTCCATGCAGGAGTCCTCCATATGCATGCAAATAGCTGGGAGACAAAGTTAGTGTTGATTACTTTATCATTTTAGCTGTGCTGATATTTACAGTGACATAATTCAGTGGTTAAAATACGGCCAGTTCTGCCTGCTGAATTTATTAAAGTACATCAAAAGAACATGACGCAATAGCTGGGCGGCAAGTTCAAAGGACTTTGACTAGCAGCTTGGGTGGGAAAATGTGCTGAAATTTACAATGACTGAATTCAGAGACAGAAAGATCCTGAGATGTACATGTAGTTATTATTATTAAGACCAGTTGAAACATTTTTACATTCAACTCATTTCCATGGTGACAAGTCCAGGTTTTTCATAAAGTAGCTCAACAAATGAGATTATTAATAAAGTAACTCAACAAATTTGGGCATAGTAACACCTTGGGGCATGAGCAAGCTAATTTTATATCTCTCCCATTTGATATCTGGTCAATATGAAAGATTGGGCAAAGAAAACTGCATATACAGAAACAGCAATATTTCATTTATATCCACTAGCTACGATGTCGTAGCCTCAACTTGATTTACGTGTAATCCAAAATGTTAGCAAAGGGGGGGGGGACAGAAGAGACAATAAACACAACGGTGAAATTATAGAAAAATATTAAAATAAAAAAAGGCACCACCAATAGAAGCATTTATTCTTTTGATATGATATGGCACAGAAGTGATTACTGTTTATTGATGACCATCCATGCATGGAAGTTTTTTATTTTGCCGTCCGTGGGATAGTAGTAGGTTTAGATGGAATAGCCCTGAGCTTATAATTATGAAGAATGATTTTATGTTGTTTAGACCTTAATATAGGCAAATTTGTTCCAAATTTTCAAGACAGCAATCTAAAATGAGATCTTTTTCTAATTGGTATAGTAGCAGGCAATTTATTGTATTTTAATATATATGTTTTTTAAGAATAGTTTTACAGTTGCTATTGAGAGAAACTATGGCTGAACCAAAATTTTGCTCTGTATGTCCGCCTCTAACACTGATTTGATTTACACACTGATTTGATTTACCATTTGGTATCACATCTTCAAAATTTCTTCACCACCAGGAAAAAGAAATGTATTGCACAAAACGTGAAGTTTAGTTTGGAATATACCAAAAATTGGCTGTGCATTCAGCCATCAAACACCGATATACTTCATGCTTTTTGCATGCAGAGTGCCACAAATTTTAGCATTGGGCATTATGGCAGAAACATTGTTAGGAAACACATTAGCAGCAAAATGCACAAAGTGGTTGGAAAATTATGAACTCACAGCAGATTTCAGCTCTAGAATATTTTAAGTCATTAACTTTAAAGCTGCCAACTCTGAAGTATCGCTTGTGAGTTTTCTTGTTGAACACCATCTAACTTTATAAGTTGGAAACCATGCTAAACATTTGTTATGACGGATATTCCTAGACTTGAAGATCGCTTCATGAATTCATGTCAAAATTCACTAATTTGCATCCCTATTTTTTCTAATTGCGAGCCTGGAGGGTTGACACCTATGCTCACAACATCAGCGCTGTCCCTCAGTTATTCAACATCAGTGTAGTGCACTTCAGTCTGGGCTTGATCATCCCATACCAAGCTAAGTGATGTCTAAGTGATGTCAATCTGTGGAACACTATGTCCTACTAATTTACCATAGCTGCCAATACTCAGCAACATTCCTCCTCAACATCTCTGTTGCCAGGAAGCAACCACAATACTGCTGGCTAAGGTTTATGCCAGTGAGAAATTTTCACTGTACATGGACCTCACATCCAGTAATCCACTTTGCTTCGAGATGTTTCTGGAGGATATAAGAGCTATTTCGGTATTAAGTGTTGAACGTATTCAACAGATGTTTACCACTCCCTCATAGCTTAGCCATCTGTCTTTTCTCCTGGCTTCAACCTTCCGTGACATTTGTGGACCACACAGAACCATTTCTGGACAGGAAAGGATCGCTGTACAGTCAGCCTTCTCCAATGGGGCCAGTCCATTTACTCGTCCTGTAGCTGTGGTGGTCTAAAGACAATGTTGCATGTAGTGAACAACTCTCCACTGCTGAAGTTCCTTGGTGGACTGCAGGCTCTGTACCTTGTTCATGATGACGCTGTTAAATGGAAGGGCTTAACTAATAATAATAAGAATAATGTTATACAAATGATGTCAGTCCACCTTCAGATTTGGTCACTGTTACTAAGAATAGGGGAAACAAATTAAATGACTTCCTAAAAGAGATAGAATTTGACTGATACTGTCCGTATATGAAGAGCTTTTAATTTTGTATACTTTATTCCAATTTGCCATCATATGATGTCATCATTAATTTGACTTAATTTGACAGAAATAATCCTTATGGTTTTGAAGTTTGTACAGATGGTGCTAAGCCATACTCAAATATAGTCACCATTTCTAAAATTAGAAAATATTACTTCTTCTGAACAGCTCTTAAATAGGCCAACTTAGTAAAAAGAGAAGAAAAAATCCTTTAAATGACATTAAAAACTGCATAGCAGAATTTTAGCAGGTTTAACCAAAATCATTTTGGGATGAAGATTTTTTAAGTTTTTTTTTATCAATACCAATCCAACATCAAATCTGGGTGCTTTACTAATATCAGACAATTCTTTAAAGGATTTATGATAAAAGAAAGTGTCCTGGCTTGGCTTTCAAATTGATAGAAATGATGTTAGTTCATCATCAAATATGACCACTATTTTGTTTTTAAATAGTATAAAAATTACAAACAACTTTTTCTCAATAAATGAATTCTTGGAAACTGCTGACCAAATTTAACAAAGACCAATGTGACACTAGGGGCTTTCAGATATATATGTTTCATTCCATTTTGCAGTTATTCATGACCATAGTTACTATTTTTAAATGACTTTGTCACAAACCAGTCAACATAATTCGGCAGCATCTTGACAATCAGGACATCGCACGTGGTAACTGTTCCAAAAAAGAAGAGAAACTACTTGCACTTGTTTAAAGATCTTTTTATTTGAATTTGACAGAAAGAATCCTAGTTTGAAGCCTTTTCATTTTGTTAGACATTGTTCAAATCCAACATCAAATTTATCCACCAATACTAAAACTAGAGAAACAGTCATCTCATTAAACAGTATTTGAACAACTCTGACAGACAGCATGATGAGAAAAGTCCTTTCAAATGACATTATATTTTGGCTTCTGCTCTTGCTTTTGTCTGTTCAATACATGTCAACTGGATGAGTGCTGTCTGATCCTCTTTGGCCTTTTGTTTCTAGCTAGTGCAGTTATAATTATATTTGTATTATGACAAATTCAGTACTGGCTTTTATGCCAGACATGATTTTTCTCTGTTTTCAAGTGAGAATCTGCTTTTCTCTTGACCTGAATCAGAACTCAGATCCATATTTTTGTTGATGGTCTGTTTGGTCCCATTCCCGAACGACTTTTGTAAAGAGTAATCTGATTGGCCAAAAGTTTAAATTCATCACTGAATCTTTATGTAATGGAAACTGATGGAAATGTTAAGAAGAAGTATGCTTGCAAAATATGGCATCCTGGGTTTTTGAAAGTGAGCATGACATGACAAAAGTTTAGATCAAGCTTTAAAAACTGTATGGAAATGGAATGGCTGGAGGGAAGTTTTTTTGAAATTTAGTTGCTCAGATTATAAGAAAACTGACCGCTGAAGAACTGACATTTTGAGGTCTGCAAGAAAGATCTGAATTACGGTAATCACAGTTGGAATGGTTTGGAACAGCACCTACAAATGAATCTGCATATATAAAAATTGAAGTTTAGAAGGCATCTGGAAAAAGTGCAATTCATTACTATAAGAAAAAAGATTTCTTGCATGTCAGAATATGCACACTGCATGTTGCCAATACAAACACCAGCTTGAAAGGAAAAATAATTTCATTGAGATGGAAAAGAAATTAAAAAAATGCCACTGGTGACAAAAAGGAAGGCGAATTCAATCATTGCCTAAGCTGCATAAAGAGCTCCTCACCTGGCATATCAGAAAGCAGGTTGTGTCCATTGGAGAAAAAGACAAGTGACTGCATGAGATTGTTTGTATATGTACTTAGGTGTTTATTTAACAGATTTGTTATGAAATGCGAGAAATATAATATATTTGCTGCAAAAATTGACAAATTATTGTGACTTAATTATGGTGTGAATACTGACATGCAAATTAAATAACTTCAGCATCAATAGTATTGGAGAACAAATTCATTTGACAATAAATAATGTAAAATTATTGATGTCAAGTTGAACATTTTTGGTAAGTTTATTAGTTTTTCAGATGATTATTTTGGTTTATTTTATGATCATAAGTTGCACCAGGAGCAGTTTTAAGTTGGTGTTATAGGGTTAAATGACATTTTTCAGCACAAGATAGGCTATTCATGGTGGCCAGTATAAATGGTGGAGAAAGAACCTGGGAAAACCTGGAAAGAACTAATGACCTATGAGAAGCTACCACCAATCTTTCCCACATACCCACATTGGGTTTTATTAAATTTAATTTCCTTTCATAACCTTCAGACATAAATCTACTTGAACTTGAGTTTAGCTAATGTAAAGTATGTAACAATTAATTTTTGCTGTTCCACAGAAGCAGGCAATTTCATCAGTACCTGAGGTCAATGGTCAGAATGATGTTCCACTTGATGCAGACGTTCTAGTCAAGTCTTTCAAAAGGTCTGTGATAGAAGAGGTGGCTTCTGTAAACCCCAAATGCAAAGCTCGAGCAATGAGGCCACCTGTGACAATAAAAAATTTCTTCAAGCCATCTGTTAATGACAAGTCTTCAAATTCTGTGTCTTCAGAGGACTCCGAGTCCCCAGTGAGGAATTCTCAAGAAACACAGATGAAGGAATTGAATTATGAGGACTTTATTTCTCAGACTGCAGAAGTTACAAACGAGGACACATGTAAAGTTGAGGGAAACCTAAGGTCAGATAATACACCAAAGCCTTGTACAGAGAAAGCAGACATTTTTGACTGCACTATAGTGAAAAATAATAATGATAGTGAAGATTGCAAAAGTGTATTTACATCTGCCATACATACAAAAATCGTTACCACATCATCAGCAGGCCAGAAGAAGGATTTACACAGTAAAAATTCAAAATCTAATCATTCCAGAAAGAGAACAATCAGCTCAGCAAGTTCTCAGCCAGCCAAAAAGCAGAAGCAGCTTAGCTTGATGACCTCTTTTGCGAAAGCTACAACGAAGAAAGAGGATTTGGAACACCAAGTGCTGTCGTGTCCAATTTGTGGCCAGCTGTTCGAGAAAGGGATATCCAATGCTGATGTGAATTCACATATAGACAACTGCATTATTGACTAGAATGATATCACTTGAAGTCATGTTGAGGCATTCTTATTCATTCTCTTAAGAGACATATATTTTATTTAAGTGTTTGCTAGATACATCACTTCCTTGATAGCTCGAGCCCTAATAACTCATGAACCTGCATATTTTAATTAGGAAAGAGGATGAAAATCTTGCAAAATTGGTATATTGATCATTCTATCGTCAAAAATGGTAGATAGAACCTGGAAATTTGAATCAACATTATGAAATTAAATCTTTTATAATAAAAGTCATATTTTGTTAATTTGTCTTTCTAAACAATATTTTTAGTACACTCTCAATAATAGTATTTTTTTTTTAAAATTGATTAGTCAAAATTGCCACTTGATGACCCCCACCAAAAATGACAAGTCCGTAACTTTTTTATCAAGTGAAATTTGTGTTTTATTTGTTCTCTTAAATTAGGTTTAAGTGTAATCATCATAAATGCATGTTTTAGTTGTTCTTTTAAATTCAGTTTAAGTGATAAATGCATTATGTCCTCTTGTATTCAAATAGTAATGTTGTGAATCTGCCGTAACAGAATGTCTCAGAGTGCCTAATTAAGTTCCTAACGTGTTTGATATCTGACTTGCAGTAGTATTTGTTTTGTTGTTGCACTGAACTATTAGTTGACCTGTATTATCACATTGATTATGTCTTATGCATCAAATAAAGGGTGTGGAATAAAAGAAGTATTAAAAGTCATGAAAATTGTATCTGCAAAGAGATGGAGGCTTGGTAGTATATCAGGTGAACTTATTATTGATCAACTGAACACTGGAATGAATAATATTGTGTACTTTATATATTTATAAATGTGATCAAAGATAGCTAGGCAAGCAAGTGAAATGAGTACTTGGGAGAAAATGCTTTGTTTTACATATGTATTTCATTGTGGATACTCAATTTTCTGAGTTTTATGTGAAGTAGTGGCATTAATAGTGCAGTGAAATTTTGGCAGTTATATTTTACTAATGGAAAAATAAAAACATTGAGTTTCGATGTTGACCCTTTTAACTTAGTAAATGTCAGTTTTTTTTGCAAAACGGAATCTTTTCGGTACTAAAGTTTGATTTCCTGTTTATTATGCTCCTTGGATTGCAGGAAGCATATAAAGCATGGAACCATACTAATCAATGTGAACTATAACCCATACAATGGAAGGTTGTTGGAACCAATTGGAATAATGTTAATGATTATAAAATGAGTATTCAGCTCTTAAACAGCCCAGTTGCTACCCCCCCACCCCATGGTTTTCTTGATGTCCATTTAAGATAGCATCACTCCTATTTTTGGAGGTCCTTTGGTAATTTGTGTCCTACGCTTATAGTGCTGTATTTTTTAATCCCATTGTGCTTTCATACGTCTCTTATCAGAGAAACACTGATATGATATTCTGACATTGCAGTATGGTTTTCAAAGTGTCAAGATGAGTGTGATTCAACTGTACACACTGAATTTAGAGTGATAGCCATGTACCAAAAAAATAGGATTTTTCTTTGTTTTTATTCTTCGTATGCTTATATTTCCTTTCTGATTTTCTTCATGCCTGGGATGAGACACTATAAAAATGAAGACAGTTCATTCTGTGAAAGTGTGAGACCATGACTCCAAGGTTAAAATGTTGAGCAGCAACCATTTGACATTAATGCCAAGTTCACATTTTACTTTACTGCAAATCTTTGATCATTGGCTTGACATACATGCAATGGTCCACTTATTATGACATTATGTTATCATGGTAACAAGGAGAACATTATGATAGAAGTGAAATTTGTAATTCAGTTCAGTTTGGGCTATTCATTTCTGTTAGCGTATGGTTTTATTCAGTATGGTTCTGAATTTTTTGTATCAGATGCACAAATGATCGAGACGTTTTCAGTCTCTTTCCACCTTTACTGCACATAAATTTGGAGTTTGAAGAGCATAATTTTTCACAAAGTGATACCATTTAGCGACAAACTTAATGTACAATAATAATTCTTTTTTACATGATTCTTCCAAATTAACTTACACATAATTTATACATGCCAACCATTCCACCTTTGGCATAATCATAACGTTTTGTTTCACTAAATCACACATTATGCCGGACTTTATATGGATCACGACTTAATGGTGCATTAAAAAATAAAAAATGAAAGCAATAAAAAGTTGCTTTTGTCATTTTTATTCTTATCTCTTTAATTGCACTGATAAAAATTTGAGTTTTATAAAATAAAAAAAAGCTGACTGCTGCATCAGAATTGTGCAGAAGTACTTTCCAGATTTGCTATTTATTGCAACTGTGTGGGGCTATTTTTCTAAGAAAACAGTTGGGGAAGTTGTGTACCAGCCTGTACTTTAAAAAAAATTAGCACGGGATTTAAGTAAAATGCTTTAAGATGCAAGTTAATATTATTTGATGGAAAATCTTAGAGCAGACTTCAAACTTCAAAACATGTCAGATCAGAAGAAAAGTTTAAGTCAACACCAGTTCTGCAAAATTTAAAAGAAGAATATGAAAGTAATGATAATACATGATCATGCTTATTTCAGGTTTCTAGTTTACATACATTCAGCGAAAGTTACACAGTTAGACTAGATACAGTGAGTGCTGAATATAAATATTTTTTAAGTATATTCTGGTTCTAATCCTTATGGAGTTTGACCTTGCAACTTTCATGTGTGCTGTAATTTTGGCATGTAATGTATAGATTCCAATTTGTATATCCAAATTATGCTTTTATGCTACATGTTCTTTTAATAACAATAATTAAGATTATACCTCTCACAGAGTAGGCATGTATGATAACAGGGTCCTAAAATGTAGACTGCAATATAAGTGAGGGCGCAAGCACCTTTGAAAAACCAATAAATGGAAGAACATGGATAGAGAGAGGCATACATAAAGAGGGTTTGGTTGGCAGTTAACATTTGTTATACTTGTTTAACAGAGCTTTTGAAAATAACGGAAAAAATAGCTTTTTATAATCGAGTCATTCATTTTTTCTTTATCAATTACCTTTAATTTCAAGATAAATGATCTTTGTTGAAAATATCATTTGCATGTGAACTGCTAAACACATTGTGTATTGCATCATTTGAATGGAATTGATTACATTCTGGTTTTATTGTTATTCAAAATTGAACAAGATTAATTTTTTATAAAAGATTATGAGAAGCAACAAAGAAATGTTTTCAGTCTGATTCTTCTTTTGCATATACTTTGTTACAGCAGAATGCAAAAAATTAATTCACAAAGGTAAACCATTAACAAACGTGAATTTAAAGGGTCAAATCTTCAGAGAACATATGTTTATAAAAACCCACTTGAATGAGAAGAGAACAATTCTTGCAGTTTATGATGACGGTAACAAATTTCACTTAACATCAGGGGCATACTGAAATTATTCGGCACCACAGCAGATCCTTCCTTTTGCACTCCCACACATAATTAAAAAATATAAACACAAAAAAATATTATGTTTGCTAGTATATTTTTATACAGTACAGTACTATCATATGCAAATTTGAAATGTACTTTTGCGAATTTTTCAATTGGTTTGAAAACCTTTACTGGTACATCAACTACCCCATGGCACCCCACCCCCTATTTTCTGGCTGTCACCCAGGGCAGACTATCATCCTTGCACCCATACATAATGTCACTTCTTCGCCTTTTAAACAATTTAGCTATTTTTTATTCTTATCACATGCATTTTAGGCTGCTGAGCACGATTAGAGAGTAAACTTGTTGGGTCTCCAGCTGCCATATGGCAATATTACATGATTCTGTTACTTCCTGTGTGGGCGAACAACATCTGAATCAGCTTCACTCAACACCAGTGGTGCTTCAGTTGGGATTGTTCTCCAACTTGAATTTGCTTGTTACTGAATTGTTGATTTGTTCTTCTGACATGTATAAAGCTTTGGGATTGTCATTGTCAGCACACTTCCACCCCTTTATATTGTCGTAACCTTTATCTCAACACCATGGATCTTTACAAATTTCTCCCAAAAAATTATATATGAATGACATCCATTGCACTATGTTTTTACAAGTTGTTCTCATCATCGATATCTCCAACGCTTTGCATCATGGGCAGTGACATGAATCCTCCTCCAGCACCACAAAATTATCTTGGGTGGGATTGCTCTGCATGCCTTACTGTCTCTTACAAACTTAGATTCTTATGCAAGGCTGTAATAGCTTCTACACTGTCTAACACTGACTCTATTGACAGCTGATGGTATTTGTGTAAAAAGGTACCGATTATTCCATGCTATATTGTCTGGATTAAAGATGTTATATATTTTGGGAGCTATTCCAGCCAGAGATTTCCATTTTATGTTATGACTGAATTAGCAGGGGTGATGTCGCACTTTATGCTCGATTCCCCTGGATCACATCGTTTCTGACAGCAGGCACAAACACTTTGCAAAACCACTATAGAGGTATACTTCCAGTCATTCAATCATTGTTGCTGTTTCTGTAGCAGCGTTCTTCGAACGTACTCCACCTCCACGAGCCTTAGCCTTCTGACACTTTCAGATATCGCGTGGATAATTTAATGATTCATTCTTTGCGATGTCTGTCAGTTTTCCATACACCTCCCTGGTTTTGTTTATGCTAAGTCTCTTTCCGAATAGTTTGAAGAGTTTAAGTATTTGTTCATTCGTATGTTTTCGTGCATATTTTTGCATTTCCGTGTGGCACTTCCGACGTAGCACACTGTCCAGTATACTCGACAATGGCAACATCTCTGTTGAATGAACAGTGAACGTGTGTAACCCACTTTCTATACGATGGTTAGCGTTTTAATGCTGTGTAGTACCTGGTAAATATGACTATATCAGTCTTCTCTGATTTGAATTGTCCCAATAGTGCTTTGGCTGTTTTTCAGATTTACTTTCTGTGTTTTCTGAATTGTCAAGCTCGATATACATATTCTGTTTGACACCTAAAGGAATTTTGTTCACGGCCGGAATTTCACTTACAATAATGCCCATTATTTACTCTGAAGTCAGCAGTCGACCGGCTGGTAATGAATATGTTTCTGCGATATGTTGTCACAATCATCCTAAGTATCATCACTTAAATCACCGATGTTGCTACTGGCCGTGGTGGGAGAAACATTGGCAACATTTTCTTCATCGTAAAATATTGAATGATTATTTATGCGAGATTCATCACATGTAATGCTTGCGTCATTTATCGATCTGGCTGGCGTACTGACCTCTGGTTTGCGTGACATCAATGGTACAAAATGATTTGGAAGCCATGTCCT
Source organism: Unio pictorum (assembly GCA_030141615.1). Taxonomy (NCBI): domain Eukaryota; kingdom Metazoa; phylum Mollusca; class Bivalvia; order Unionida; family Unionidae; genus Unio; species Unio pictorum. The sequence goes on along the minus strand of JARLTB010000327.1, from coordinate 2,347,266 downwards.
GCCACTGCAACTTAGTCAGCCACATTACACAAAGCGCTTCAGACGAATTTATTTTCATTATGCCGTGGCTCGTGTGTTCTTGTCAGCAATTTAGCTTGTAAGTCCGCTTCGCCATTCACAAACGGATACAAAGTGTTTATTGTACACTGCAAAACATTGGATGCGGATAGAATAGTCCATGCAATTGAGTACCCACCAAGTTTCGCACAGTTCGCAGGTGCTTCGGCAAACAATGTCTTCGAACCCACGAAGACAGATGTGAGATGGCAGTGATCCATAACGGACAGCGCTTTAGACCACTTGGCCACTCGGGGCCCCTATACACAGTTGCAAAGTATCGGTTTCGTTGCGTGAATTGCATTCCAAGAATTCTAGAGCAGTGAAATCTATACGAAGACTTGAAGTGTCCTTAACATGGCTACTTGTTAGAGGCGGTAAAAACATTTTTCTCGACGGGCAATAACACGGAGATGATCGACACTCAATGAAGCAGCATACAATCATACATAAAGAAATATATATATATATATATATATATATATATATATATATATATATATATATATATATATATATATATATATATATATATATATATATATAACTGTTATGAAAAATAATAAGTTTCGTTATACAAGCGATATTGTATATACTTAAATATTAAAATGACAAATAACGGGGTTCCCTTACTATTGTGTTATTGTCGTTCTTGTTTATTTGTTTTGCGATTTTTGGAGCGAAAATATGTTTTTGCTTTTCAGAATTACTATAAAGAGACACACCTTTTGCGGAAATACGGAAATAATAAATCAGTTATAAGTTGTAGTAATGGTCAATTTTTTAAAATGTCATTGAACGTTTGTTTGACATTTAGCATACAAAGTTAAGACAGAAAAACGATTGGGAAATGATTTGACTAAGATGAAACAGTCGTGGGATGAACAGTATTACAATGAACAAGATAATATTGTTTATAAATAATGACAATTGTTATTGGGTTCACTAAGTACATGTATTACCATACGGAGAAATAAAAACAACACAACCTAAATTCTCAATTAAAAAAAAATTGTTTTTTTTTTAAAACTTCGTTATGCATTTAGTCTCATCTGGAAAACATGCTTTTTCTTCATATACATCTACATAAAGCAGATATACTACAAACAATACAATTATCACTTACTTCGTTCAGCCGGAAAAGAGCGTTCATGTAGCTATATTATTCACTATCATTGTTCTTAATGCAAAACTCTGTACATAAATTTGTAATGCCCGGAAAGAACATTTAATTCACTAGCTGTGATGTCTTCACACTATGCATGTACTCCACTTTTGCAATAACCACAATGGACCGAATCATTGGCACAATTATGTTTGCCAACAGCGCACGGGTACTGAATGAGTTTAACACGCTTACGAGTCTATATTATTGTGTTTCATCATGCATTGGCTGTTCAGTTCATATGTGTTTCTTCATCTCCTTGTTTTGGAAACGAGAAGAATTATAATTTTTCTCAGCATCTTGTTTTACTGTTAAGACGTCATTTGTTTTTTAATAAACCGCCATCACGTGATCGCCAGTCAACCCGTTTATGATATGATATGATGGACCCTCATTAATTGCTTTAAACGACCACTCCTTGGTTCTTCATACTACATTGTGCTCAGGACTAAACGATCTGGGACTACATTCATCATTACTTATATGTAAAAGGAAGCCAAAAAAGAAACGTAGCAGCAGGGAGGGTTTTGGTTCTTTTTTGTTTGTTTGCTGTACTCGTATCATTATAGATGTTGTAAAGCGCTTATATATTCTAAAAATTAGACGCTATACAAAGTCCTCATTATTGTTATTATTATTATTGCTGTTATTATTATTATTAATATTAGTAGTAGTATTAAATCTGGTTTTGTCACATTGAGATTGTTTTTTTCATACGCTATCTGTGTTAAATGACTTCATCATACTCTATTTACCTTTGTTCTATTAAATGTATGTATTTAACAATTTTACTTTCAGACAACATTAAATCATGCTTTTTACAAATTTAAATATCAAAGCAAAGTTAATATAGTATAATGTTTACAAATATGTACAAATAAAACAAAAATAAACAGACTTTTCCTGCCTTTGTCTGCCTTTGACTTTGCGGTGTTTAATATGACCGGGGTGGGACATTATGCTATATGTCTTTGGCATGATGCCTCAGTGCTTAACATCAGTATAAACTGCCATACTGCAGACATCGTAGCAATATCAATACAGATTGGTTAAAAGCTACGTTAAAAATCCGAATCACACATACAAATCAGTTACGAATATTTTCATTTAGTTATTTAAGGGCCATAATTATTTTCTTTAAATAAAGCCCAACCTTCCTCCTTCCCTTCCTCAGTTAAATTGTCTGTATCATAGCATTGTCAAACGTCGTCACATAAACACATTATGTACACACATAATCACATACATTGAATAAAAATACTACACCATTGGATGCCATCTTTACAGTTCGGTGTTATTTGTGACGCCGGTTTCATCAGAGTTCATCTACGGACGTATGAGAGACTAGATATTGCATTTGTTCAAACTTACACTAACATATTCTTGAATTTGTTCTTGGCATATAAAATGATCTGTTTGCATCTGCTTTGCTTTCGAGTTTTAAGCATGCATTGGCCATACTACAGTATAGTAAGAATGTTATACTGTGTTCATTATGTCGAGAATTCTGCTTTATTCATTGTCTTGATTCTGATTCTGATTCAAAAGACGTTGAATTGTACGATTGATCAATCTCGATATGGTATTTGCAGCTCAGCTGCAATAGGTCAACATGTAGTTTTACAATTTAATTTTTCTGGGCTTTGCTCATTTCTCCGAATCACAGCCGCGTTTCAACAATTTGTCGTCAAAAATGGATCATACTTCCACACTGTTCCATCTGTCATAAACCCAGACTTCAGAGGAATATTGCTGCCAGTATTGAACTGCAAGTCCTCTTTGATAAAGACCACTTTACTATTATCATGAACTGCAATAAAGGGTGCAAACATTTTATTGTTTCAAAACACATCTCTTACTATAAGAAAATTGCAAGACTCTCTCTCTCTCTCTCTCTCTCTCTCTCTCTCTCTCTCTCTCTCTCTCTCTCTCTCTCTCCACCACTGTCAGGCTTTTCGGCGCACGTTTGGCTTCTGTCACCAATATTGAAGCACAATGCATACCAAATTAGACCGACTGAAAATAATGTACTGCAATGTTTACCATTGGGAATGTGACAAGTGTCACTAGAAGAGATTCTGTTCAAAATAATATTAGTATTGGACACACACAATACTGCCCTCGTGTTTTCACGACTTGCGATATGTCGGACGTTTCTGGACATAGTTTTGAAAAGATGTAATGTTTATGCATTCAGCTATGGAAATGAATTGCGTTACTTTGGACTTTTGTTAGAATTTGAGCGAAGGAATTATGACAAGCTTATACCTGGTGTTACACAATTCAGTGCAACAATGCCAATAAATGGCATGAGATGTTAAGCAAACTAACTTTAACTTTTCTTGTATTCCACCTCTGTTTTATTATTCAAACGACGAAATTAACGTGATAGTACAAAGGAGGTCAAATTTTAATTCATTGCAATAATACAACAAGTACTTACGCTGGTCAGATATCGGTAGGCACTTTAGTTCTCAGGGCAACGATCGCAGACATAGCAGTTACGTTTAGATGTTCACATTTTCCGTTTAAATAGAAGAGAGCAAATTGCATTAATGATGATTGAACTTAAACGAAACTCAAAGATAGAACCCAAACAGACTTTTCATTTAATACTAAATAGTTTATTTATTAAAGTGCTGCCTTCACTAGGCGTAATTTACCAGGGTGCGTTTGATTAAAGTTGCTTAGCTTCCGTTGCGCTTTACATCTATAATGGCATGACTACACTACAGAAAAACAAATAACAAAAACCATTAAATTGGAAAACATAAAAACATGCTGAAAACATGTAAGATACTAAACATTATTAGGTCTCTAAGTTTGTTCCTGCAGTCGTAAAAGGTGAGTTTTAAGAGCACTCTTAAAAGGGACCACTGTCTTTTTATCTAATTTCAATGGGCAATTCGATATGGATATTAACTGATCTTTTGAGGTATCAAGAGCAAGCAAAAACAGCACGGCTTCAAATTACCTTCTAGTGTTCCGATATGTTATATATTTGTCAAAGTTAATGCCATGGAAACTATATCAAAGGGTCATCATTAAGATCTGTATATTTCTGGCAAAGATTTTAAAATTCGGACCCACGAACAAGTCTGGCGTGTACACAATGTTTCATTTCTGTATGTGCTTGACCAGAAATAAGTGCATCTCCTGTTGGTCCTCACGAACTTGAGACATAATTATAACACAGTAAGTAGTAAACTCCAGTGAGATATTTCTTTAACGAAACACCAGTGAGAATATTCCATAATCGAGAAGGAGTGTTTAGCTTTGATATTTGAAGTGTACAGGTCAGCTCCTCTTCCAACTGTTGATCCACTGATCACAAACGACTTACTTTCATTCAAAAATGAGAAACATTAGGATATGTTGATGTGAATCTGATGTTCGATGAATAAGGCATTGCAAATGGAACATCAAACGGAGTAGTTAATCTCTTTGCATATGCATTTTCACTTGTATGGAAGTAATATGGATTATGTCGTGTATATGTTGTGACATTACTATTACATTTTTCTATGGAGTTTTAAATATGATAGCATTATATGTATATTTGACTAATTTGTCAAAGAAAGCTTTATCATATAGTCGTTCCTTTTACGAAGAGACACTTTACGTATATATATATATATATATATATATATATATATTGTTACGTGCTTAGACTCGAATAAGCAGCAAAACAGAAAGAATGAAAAGAATGAAAACTAACAAGCTTGTAAAATTTAACAAACAAATTTATTAAGTACAATTATTTCATAAAAGAAAATATTTAAACTTACGGTTTTAGAGAATCAAATCCAACATTAATCCAATATAGAATTCACAAAAATAATCCACTAATGGAACTGCAAGAGTCCTGATAAATAAATGTTCTAATAGTTCCAGGTTCGAATCTTGACGATGTAATCCAAAATGGCTGACGATGTCACGTGATGCAGTTCTTGTTTTTATAATAATCCAAATAAAAATCTATGAGCACATATTCTTTTCCAGATAAATAAAATAATTATTCTTGCTCCAACGAATTGACACAAATTCCAATAGAACTCAAAACACAACTATTAATTTAAAGCCCAGAAATTCTACTGAATTGTTCTCTCCCAAACAATAATTTAAATACCTGTTTTTACGTAAACAAGGGATCACGTGATTTTCCAGAAGGTCACAGAAAGAACGTACGATCATAAAAACACGTACACATAAAATGACCCAGATGAAAATCATCTATTTCTCACCCCCAAGAACTAAAAACAAAAAGATGTCCTTGTATTTAGCCAATCGTTTTAGAAGCATGTTGACACTCTCTGAAGTAGGGTCAGAAATGAGGTCAACCCTGTTGTTTACAAATAGAGTCTAGGTCAGCCTGAATTTTCCAGAATAGATATCTCCCAATTAATGAATTTTAAACCCAAAATGACAAAACTCTTCAGAGCTACTACTTCTACAGATCAGTTATGACCAGACATTGTATGGATGCTTTTCAGGACAGGTATCACAATTTTATTCAAATAGTGGCTGCTCTAGGAATTGTATAGCTTCCTTCTAAAGTATATCACAATCACATTCTCGACTTATTCAGTTTTCCACACGTCTGTTCAAATGGTGTATATGTAGTTCCGACGACATTCCCTTTCAAAGTTCTGTCTAGGATGGGCCTTTTTTTCAAAGATGCAGCTTCGATCACAACCATGTGGAAAACCTAAAACGATCATTATATTCCATCAAGCATGGTTGTCAATACTAAACTAATAGCTGTCAGAACGACGTTCTGTCAATGTCATTCCATATCAGAACAAATGTGATACATATAGTTCTAACATAAACATCTTGTAAATTTAGGAAAAAGATGCGAATGTGCTATTTAGTTCAACGCAAGATACCTAAAGTAGAAACACGGTTAATCCGCATTTCGAATGCTTAAATTTATACCAAATACTGTGAGTATTACTAAATTTTGTGATGATCAAATTTCATGGGTTTGAGCGACGATGTATAACAAGTGATACCAACGTTCATTTACACGCAAACATTCCTTGTTCCTTCGATTGTAATCAGGTTAATACAATCGTTCATTGATGATCTTACCATAAGTATGGAGATCTTAAATAGCTGGTGTCACCATCTTTTTTTCACTCACATGTACAAGAAATGCAGTATACTTCATTTGCTTTGATTATGATTGCAGTTAGACTAGTTAGTTTCACAAAGGTCGGTATCGAAATAATGCTGCCGACAATTATGGATTAGGCGCATTACAAAGCCTATAGCAATAAACTATTTATTTTACTTAATAATGTATCTGTCGTGTCCATATATAAATCGTTCTATTGAAATTGAATATTACACTCACATATAACACTGTGACTGACATTATGGTCATAGATTTGAAAACTTCATGTTAAACCTCCTACCGTTTTGGGCCTGCAAGATCCTATGTATGCGTCTGTTGACCTTCTTCCGAATAGATGTGTACGAAACTTTCTGCCTCTTAGCATGTGTGAGGGCAATAAGGTTGCATAAGTTTACAATGCACGTCGCTGGTAGACGCTGCTGTCATGCGGCATCATCGCGATGTTTGTGACATTCACATGAATGGATACTTAGTAACTCCTCGATTTATCCGTCAAACAAACCTACAACGGAGAACCAAGATCATTGTTTCAAGAATGGCATTAGGCTCAGGTGTTTACCCAGTTAAATGAACTAAACGAGAAGGCTGTGGACATTATTATGTATATCTGATTTTATATATCAGATTATAAATATGACTATAATGTCTAGTGCTAGTGCATTAAGATGTAAACAACTTTTTATTCTTAAAGTAAAATTATTGGTTCTCGTCAGGGTCATGCTAGGAGTACGTGATATAAATGATCACGTGAGTCATTGCCCTTTTTTCTCGATTTCGCAATTCGAGTATTATTGTTCTCGAAACTGTTCATTAGAATACGATAATATTTGTTTTAGTAAAAGATTCTCAGTTTTTGGGCTTTTACATTTGACGTTAAGTCATTTTATTTCTTGTAACTAGTTTTCGAATCCATGTTAACCTTTCTTCAGTTCACTTGGCTTTGAAGGATTAATTTGTATGTATGGAATTATTTGATGTGCTCATATTGAATTCCTGGACATAGACAGTTTATAAAATTTGTATTCTGATTTCCAACACCGGAGTGTTAAATCTTGTGATTCTATAAAGGAACTGTTGATAAACAATATAGACATCATACATTATCGTCTTCAATGTTGGAGTTTCCAATTTGACTCGAATTTGACTCTATTAGAACATTTCGTTACTAGGACATTTTGTAATTTAATTCGTGGATGATTCTTAGATTTGTTTCTTCTCGATACGATTCTTGAAATTGTAAGTCAATTTTCCATATTTTTTTCAATTTTTAATCCAAATTAATACATTATTTTCAAACTTTTACAAAGTTTGTTGTCTTCACTTTTTCTGTGTAAGAGTTTATTAGAGCCTCAACAATTAACATCATGTACTGTCCGATATGGTCACCTTCTATGCGAGAACAGTAAATAGGTTGATTAAGTTAGTTATTCATTGCTAACACTTAACATAAGTCTGGATATATCAATACAAAAGATGTCCACATAATTGTTTGCACACATGTGCAAAGCAGCTTAGTTTGATCTTTCTGGTTAAGGTTGCAATTAGAGAATGTTTAAAAATCCCTACCAAACAAAGTTCCAAACAACTGACAATTAGGCGCAAAACAAAGCTTATGGCAGCAAAGACTTTCTTGTTACTAAAACAAGTATTAGTCTGTTTAGCATATAAACAGTTACGTAAAACTCACCTATTACAGTGTGACTGACACAGCAGTTAAAGAGAAAACAAAATTTCAAGTAAAACCTCTCACCGTTATGGCCTACAAAATCCTAAAAATGTATGTTTTGTTGATCTCATTCTCATGATATTTGAACTTTATACGCCTTATGTTGACGATTGGTGTGTGCGTGGGCGATAGCATTTTATAATGTTTCAAATAACATCGCTGGTGTAATCTTTCTTCATTAGACACCATGATATTAATCGTGCCAGTCGGAAATATGAATAAGTTTCAACTCCGATGTTTATTCGTCGAGACGTCGTACAAGAGTACTCAGATCACACTTTTAGAAGTGGCAGTCGGCTCAGATGATTGCTCATTTAAATGAACTAAACGTGAAGGCCGTGGAAATGTCTTGTCGAAAATATTCTCTTCTGCTCCCCCCCCCCCCTCAAATACTCAGTAGTAAATTGTCGCAAAGTAGATTATGTCCACAAAATCTCATCGGATTGCTATAAATTGATATATGTGTTTTGTGGTAAATAAATACACGATATCTGAGTAATTTTATGTACATTGTTATAACATCAGATAGTCGTTGCTTTCGTAGATTACATGATTATGAATTGTGCATACAAATGTAGCGTAATTTTTTTATTGTTTATCCTCATTCCTATTTCACATATCCTAATATATCTATCTGATGTGAATATAGCATTCTTTCAATGATGCTCTAACATTTCAAACGGTACAGCTTGAAGAGACACTCTGAATACCATTTGATTTGTTTGTGATTTTGTAAATTTTAGTCATGTTACAAGCATTTTACAGGAAACTACATTTTTAGTTGCCTATCATTATCCCGGAAAACGCATGTCTAGGACTTGGTAATAAGAAAACAGTCTTTGAAAAGATATGTGTCCAACATTTTGTTAAATCCTTCCAACGATCCAGCTTGAAAACAAGAGATTCTAAAGGGAAAAAGAAATCCCTTTTGAATAAAACATTTGGTCTTAGTTATTAATATGTATTGCTGTAAATAGCTCAGCGAGACAGAGACTCATTGCACAATTTATGTGACAAATGCCAGAAAGAGCCATATTTGAGCGTATGAGTTAATGTTGAGTACATCTGCTAAGTAGCTATTTATAGAAAAAGTCGATTCTCTGTAACAAAAAAATAAAACATAATAGCTACGTCAACAACAAGCAAGTAATTCCACCAATGTTAGGCGATCCAAGATCTTGAACGTCCTCATCATGGTCTTACTATTGTATCATAATTGGTACATGTGTTATGCATAAGCACTTGATTCAGGGGGAAAACTAATGATAGCACTCTCACCAATTAACACAAGGTAACTAAATGTCACAGGCCATAGTCTGACTCCTATGTAACTTCGTTCTAAATATGTCGATGTTATCTGCGCATATAGTCAGTCTTAATTTACACCACCGTAATGAATACATTAGACACTTTTCTTCGATGTATCATTTAAGTACCTTACTGATACCTAATGTAACTGTTACGCAGAGTTTATTTGTTGTTTCGTGTATCATACACTCTCAAAGATCACTACACTTTATCGAGGGGCTAGATTGTAACCTGTGAGAGTAAGTTAACTTGTATTTACTGGTAAGGGTTTTACATTGGTTTCATTCTGAATGTATTTATATTGTTCAACGTAAAAACGACTCTTATATTTAATGCTCAAATGGGAAAGTTCAACGTGATGTGGCCCATTTATTATTATTCAGACACATGAGCAACCAATTTTCATTTCTTTAAATCTGTTCTGTCTCATTAGCAGGTTAGGCTGCCTACATGCGCTCATTATAATTGAAAATGGAGACTATAGGTAAAAGGTTTATAATGATGAGGTTCCAATAGACTAACAACTCTGACGGTTACAACGGAGAGGGGCTGGATATATCTCTCACCCACCTCCACAGAAATAGCTATTTAACTAAGAGTAGCACACGATATGGATGTTGAACTAAGAGTAGCACACGGAATATATGTTCAGCTAAAAAACAAAAAACTATTTGCAACTAAGAGGAGCACAAATAAATGGATGTTCAACTAAGAGAAGCACAATTTAAAGATGTTCAATTAAAAGAAGTACAATTTATGGATTTTCAACTAAGAGAAGCACAATTCATGGATTTTCAACTAGGAGAAGCACAATTTATTTATGTTCAACTAAGAGAAGCACAATAATGGTTGTTCAATTAAGAGAAGCACAAACATGGATGTTCAAAAACGAATAACACACGAAATAGATGTTCAACTAAGAGAAGCAAATATAATCGATGATCAACTAAGAATAGCACAATAAATGTATGCTCAATTAAGAGTAGGACACGAAATAGATGTTTAACTAAGAGAAACACAAAAAGTAGATGTTCAACTTAAAGAAGCTCACGAAAAAGATATTCAACTAAGAACAGCGCAATGAATGGATGTTTAAGTAAGAGTAGGATACGAAATGTATGCATAAGTAAGCGAAGCACACGAAATGGATGTTCAACTAAGAACAGAAAACGAAATAGACCTTCAACTAAGAGAAGCAAAACAATCGATGTTCAACTAAGAGCATCACAATAAACAGATGTTCAATTAAGAGCAGCACAATAAATGGACGTTGTAATAAGAGTAGCAGATGAAAAAGATGTTCAAGGAAGAGAAGTACACGGAATAGATTTTCAACTAAGAGTGGTATACAAATGGATGCTCAACTAAGAGTAACTCAATAATATGCATCACGACCATTAATTTCGCAGTGATTTTTGGATTATTATGACCAAAATATGTTCTAGTCTTTTGATACAATTTAATTACGCCAAGCTTTCTAACTGAATCATCTTTCACAAGGTCATTTGCCATTAGATACTCCCTATTAACAACTATATTGCTACTAAACTAATGGGAGTGGTCGTAAAGGCATTTTTTTTAGTATGCTCGATTATCAAACTCGCGGTTTCATCACTTTCATCTCAGAATTTAATTAGCTGAGTTGGAGAACTGTCATAAATTTGAATACTAATGCAATACGGTGGATTCAAAATGATTTAATCAATTACAAGTATGTTCTAATTCTTTAGATGTCGTAGACACATTGTTTACACATCAAGGTATCCAGACGCATTCTTCATTTATATAGTCAATTTAGTCTGAAACTGAAGTGAAACAGGTGGAGATAATGAGATTTTCTAAACGTTCAGTCAAATTAATCACAGACACCCCCCCCTCTCTCTCTCTCTCTCTCTCTCTCTCTCTCTCTCTCTCATCCGAAGTAACTAAGAGCGAATTGGAGAAGACCATGCCTCTCATAGATGGATACTGGCTCAGAGGTCATGTTTGCGTGTGTATGGATTTGGAAACGGTTTATGCATAGCTATGAAATTTGTAACATGATATGCCATGATTCTATGGCTTGGAACTAAGTAAGAGAACGGTGCGAAACAAAAAACGTTTAGTAATATTAAACGTGCAATTTATTTCCATTGAACTGAAAGTAAAATATTAATATGAACTTGCAATATTCTGAATAAAATCCAAATAATCTTAAACGTTTTATCATAAGTCATAAAGGTCAGACATTTCTTAATGAATTCAAATCTTGAATGTGCTGATGTGTCAACAAAATCCAGTCAATAAGCATTTTAATAATTCCCATGAAATATTTAAATAACGTTTCCTTTCAAATAATATTTCAACACAACTAAAATTGTCTCCTGGACTGATATTAAAATAGAAACTAATAGTTTTGTTTCTCAGAAAGTTAGATAAATACCCTAGAAATAATAAGTTGGCCAGAATGTGGGTCATAAGTTTACTTCCTCAGTATTATATGGTCCAAAGGCCATGCAAACCTGTTAAAACATTACCATTATTTTAAATTACAATCTTTCACCATGAAAAAAAGTTAGCTATCTAAAATCTTGTTTACAAATGACCATCAGATGGAAACAAAAAGAAAATAGAATGTTTGAAGCAGTATTGGAAGATGATGATATACTAAGGTGTGACAGCACGCACGCACGCACACAGATATATATATATATATATATATATATATATATATATATATATATATATATATATATATATATATATATGTATGTATATATATATATATATATATATATATATATATATATATATATATATATATATATATATATATATATATATATATATATATATATATATATTGATTCTTTTATATGCGGACTCCATCATCGCGCGGAGTTAACTTACTGATCATTGTTGCCAAGGTGATATTCTGGCAAACTTGTATTAATTTTCAGCCAATAATTCAAATGTGAGCTAAATAGTGTATGTGCTGCCAGAAAAATCAATGCGTGACACATACGCAGATGCGGTCCGGAATGTTCGACCTGGCATACCTTTCCGGTTTAGGTCTTAAACGATTTAGAATCTGTTTCTCTCTTTTGATCTGACAATAAATCAATGTCATCACGTGAGTTCAAGATACAGATTGTATTGAACAGTATTTATGTCGATAGTTACATTTTTTCCTTATTATTACGTTGATACATGCCTAACAATTTCTTATTATCCTTGTTGTGGATTTCATAAATCTTACAATAAAAAATATATTATATGTCTTCTCAAGGGACTACCCAGATCGAAGATGCTTTATTCGCTTACAGAAAGCTCTGAAAGTGCTGTGACTGAGCTGTTATGTATTAACCCTTGTAAAAGATCATGCTTACAAAGAAAACGAAATAAGCACCGACTACTTATATCAGAGTTTCGTATTATATCGGTAAATGCTATAGCGAAGGAACATTATGCGAAAAATATGTTGCAAGTGAGACATCTAGATAATTTACCCTTCACTATCTCTAAAGGCTGTACTTTTCAAATGTATTCCAAAAAATGACAACATTACAAAAATACCGTATTCTTGTTGAATGCATAGAGCAATGAAAGAATAATTACACAAATATTACTATAAATAACGGCTTCTAGATGGAAGAAGGTACTGCTGTTTGTCGGTCGGTTTAGAAATGAAATATCTGTATGAAGTGTTTATCGCAAAGTTTACATTTTGTTTCCAAAATATACGGTCTATATTCAAAATTTCTTAGTGAATTTGACTGAAAGTTGGAAAATATTGATCGACATGATGAAATAATCTAACATTTCCACCCCATCGTGTCATGCCATTTCTACGTCATCAGTGAAATCTACTTAATAACTATGATTTATGGCTTACAGAGTCGAGAAATTCTCATTCTAATCAGCAGCTAAAGATATTTGCATGTGAGGGGTCATCTTAGTCCCAATGGCTGTTTCGTTTATCTAGAGGTAATTCTTTGACGTTAAACTGAAATTTAGTTAGTTTAAGAATTAGTTCTAGGAATTTGACGGAGGGTTTTGTGGGAGAAAAACTAAAATCAGACTATTGAGAGGACTGTTCATCTCAGTCTTTTTAGATTCATGTGAGGCCTGGACCCTGACAGCGGAATTACAATGAAGAATCCAGGCACTTGAATGAGATGATACAGAACCATCACTGATATATCTTACATGGACCACATCATAAATGAAGAAGTACGTAACACCATCAGGAACAAAGTAGGTCAATATGAAGACCTCCTCACCACCGTCAAAAAGAAAAAGCTGAAATTGTCACTATAGCCAACAGTCTATCCAAAACAGTATTGCAGGGCAGCTACCAGGGTGTCAGAAGGAGAGGTAGACAGAGAAACAAGTGGACTAACAACATCACAGAATGGACCAGGAAAGGTTGTGCTGAGACACATGCACTGACCGAAACAAGTTGAAGGAACGGGACAAATGTTCAGCAGCACAGTGGCTCGACTGCCACACTAGATCAAGAGAGTGATGATGATGATCTGTGGGTGAAGTCGTCACGGGTCTTGTTTCCGAGCTTTCTTTAAATGGATGTAATCCTTTGTCAAGTAGACTGTTGGTATAGAAAGATGCCACATCTAGTGAACGAAAGAAGGGTCTCTGTTTGCAACAGTTGGCTGGCTTGAGTTTTCACGAGTAACTCTGTTGTGTCCCTAGTGTAGGATGGTAGTTTATGGTCGTGGGACTTCATACAATAGCTTACGTTTTTATAGGTTTACTCGGTGGTGTAACCGTTACCAGAGATAATAGACCTCTGGGTTTCAGGTTTCGTTTATTTGGGTAGCAGGTATAATCACCCTACTCTTGAGTTTCTGGGATAAGATATTCCATGATTTACCGGTTTATTTATCCCTATTAATGTCATGCTTAGCTATCTTTGCTTGTTCAAAAAGTTGGATCAAAGTTCACTACACCTACTGGCAAAAGTAGTAATAGCACTGTCATTACTACTACGGAAACTGGTAATAGTAATAGGAGTGACTATTATGGTGAGAATGAGATGAACATGTCCCTGGTTCAAGATTTAGCAGCATCGTTGTGCAATAAAAGAAAATATAACTAAATCCCATTTTCTCTTTGCGAGAAGATAAGCATGACAATCAGATTGACCAAAGAAAGACTTCACTGACTATAAATATATTATAAGAATCAGTTCATAGTCTGAGAGATGTAAACGCTTCAGAAATGCTGACTCGGGAAAACGAAAACTATTACGGCGTGAGCGAAGATTATATCTCGTTGAAAAGTGTTCTGTCACGACGAATGCGGCAATATACGCTTCGTTTCTGATGAACCAATACGTGGCTAAAGAGTAAAATGTGAACAGACTATTGACTGAATGCACCACATTTAGGAAATAAAAGCAATAGTTTGGCAGACCAGATTCATAACTTATTTAAATGAGAACAGACTATTGACTGAATGCACCACATTTAGGAAATCAAAGTAATAGTTTGGCAGACCAGGTTCATAGCTTATTTAAAATGAGAACAAACTATTGACTGAATGCACCACATTTAGGAAATAAAAGCAATAGTTTGGCAGACCAGGTTCATAGCTTTTTTTAAATACCAAACAAGTAATAAAATAAAAGATAACATGACTAGACGAACAAATTTATACAATGCATTTCGTCAAAAATTAGAATGTAGGACGATGAGTTCAACACTACAGGGAAAACAGGAATGTTTAGACAACACAGCGCCATTGATTTTCAACATTATTAATGGTTAATAGACAAATATTTCCTTCATAACATGTTTGATAAAACAATGAAACCAATCAACTATGGTATCAGCCTGGAATTCCTGTACAAAGTAGAAAAGACGGTCGAAGAATAAAATATTGAAAGTATAAACGAAAATTAATCATGAAACAACTTGAAAATATCGCATGCATCTATAAGTAATTATTAGACTACAGAATATATGCAAGATCGCAATCAGGTTAATAATAAGAATTTTGCGCATCACAGAACAATGATCTTGCATATATCGGGATGAAACAGGTACAGAAAGTAAATGTTAGAGGCTGTGCTAGTAGATAAGAGAAAAGTACCACATTTTGACCAAGCGGCTTCACCTAACAGGCAAGCATACGCATTACTGCCTCACTTTTAAGGATGTATTTGTTGTATTTTCCCTTGGTTAAAAAAGTTGCCTTGGAAATGGGCGTACTTTATAAGACCGTACGTATGTTTAATTTAGCACAAGTTTGCGCCTGTTAGCAAAATAAAATGGAAGCTATATGGAACGTATGTTTAAATAAAAAAATCGTATTATTGTTCAAGGAAGCAAACATAATTTGAAATTGAAACAAATTTTTAAAATAAGTAAATTATGTTTTGACATCTTTTATGGCGTTAGTGTACTTGATGTATTACATAACTTTATCTAAAGCTGCTGCATTTTGTTACCTAATACATATACATGTCTCGAGCAGTTTAACTAACCAGAGAAAATGGAAGTCAGATTTCACTAATTGTGTACAGTTTTGATTGGGATTTTAATTTTTTTTATGCTTCCCAATCGAACATTCATATGATACAAGCGAACAGAATATTGATGGAATTTTGCAGTAACTTTACGTGTTAATCGCATAATTGAACGAAGTATTTGCACAAATTATAGTCGCTCATCACTTTGATATCTTTTGTGCTCCCAGATTTTCGAGAAATAATGCCTTTTGTAAACTTACAGGCGTAAACTTGTTTTGAATCTTACGATGCCATCCCGAAAAAAACACTTTCGATGTTAGAAAGTTGTTGCCTCTAATTCTGCTACAAATTGTTTCTTGTGAAAACGATATGTAAGGCAGGAAGGAAGTGGTAACTATTTACAACACCCAGTATTCTTTTATGAACAGCTTTACTTATTTAAACACAGTAAGGTTTTCTTTAAGAGACTGACCGGGATTAGTCTGGTTCTCTGCTTAGTTATGCTCCTTGCGTTGCACTCCCATATAGTGGAGTGTAACGCAAGGAGCATACTAAGCAGGGAACCAGACTATCTCGTAATGGCCTTGATCATCACAGAATGTGACAATCGTATATATTAGAAAGTGCCCTCGAGCATCCAGGAAATTGACATAGTGTATACTAGAAAAAGACCTTGATTTTCCAAGTAAGTGAAATTGTGTAAATTTTGAATGCTACCATGGGCATCCTAGGAAGAGAGTGCTTTTACTTTCATTATGTTTTCACTTAGAATTCAATAGGCTTTGAATTGGAAGGCTCATAAATTATATTGTCTGGAGGGAACAAATGAAAAATAACAGCTTTATAATTGAACTTACACAGACTAAGGACACAACAAGAGCGACAAGTACTGGATTTTCTTCCATAAGATCAGTTGTTAGTTTATTACAATTTCATATATCGAGACACTTGCTCAATAGTTACTTGATTAATTTAAACTATATTACCTTCTTGTGACCAAATTATCAACGGATAGACGTGTACAAGACCTAAGTTCTTTACATAAATGCGTGTACAAGCCCTACGTTTTTTATTTACATAAATTCGTTTACAAACTTTAAGTGCATTATTTTGATAAATTCGAGCTTTTTAGCGACATAAATATGTCTGCAAGCAATATATGTTTTTATATCTAAGTTTACCTATGACCATTGATCGGAAAGAGTTGCAAATAATTATTATACAACAGCAAGAATATATTTGCATCACCAACGATAGAAAATATCTCACTGCACACAAAGAAGTCAATGAAGGCATTTAAAGGGTTGGTATAAAGCAATTTGATATAATAATACTATTGATATATCAAACGGTGATCCTACCATGGCCATGGCGCAATGCTACGCATATATAAACATTCCAGCGACCGTCTGCAGTTGATTATTGATCAATGTTGAATTTCCACAAAATTAATCATTAGTAACATATGACAATAACTATGAAACGTATTACCAATGCTCGTTTTCTAAATGAATTTTAATATGGTACACATTTTCATCACAATACTTTTTGACTTTCTGATTTCTTTTCCGCCTTCCCTCTAATGCATAACGGACAAATTAAGCAGAACTATGGAATGAGAGAGAAAATAATTGTTTGCTGGATTAACACCTTGAAATCAAACTTGCACCAAATAACAACCTACAAGAATATGGTTAGGCGTAAGGATACGCGTGAAATTTCCATTGGGTTTAACTATTGTTTATAAATGATACAAATTTGCAAACCATGTCAGCATTATGCATTAAATTCCTCGGTTGCATGGTACACCTACTCTGACTTATTGAATGTTTTGTTGTTGTTGATCTCTCTCTCTCTCTCTCTCTCTCTCTCTCTCTCTCTCTCTCTCTCTCTCTCTCTCTCTGGATCATATTATGAAGATACGGGTTAAAACCTTTGAGGACTTTCGTTTGTGTTATACCACGCTTTATATATGGACTTATGAATGACGGTAAAAAAATAAGTCAAACCGACCAACCGGAGAGAGAGAGAGAGAGAGAGAGAGAGAGAGAGAGAGAGAGAGAGAGAGAGAGCATGAGCCGGTAGGTTAATGCTTATTGTTCAGGTGAATGACGCGGCTCAATGTTTTTAGTAGTCTACTTTTATTATTAAAACCATCTTTCATGTTTAAATCACAATGGAGTATTATACAGAAATAATCACTCTGATGAAAAATAGAAACTAAACAAAGAAAATAATCAAAGTACCAACATGCAAAGATGATTGGAAATATCCACAAAAGGCATAAAACTACATTTTGTAGGGAAAACATTCGGGGATGTGAGGATTTCATTTACTGGCCAATACACAGCTGCCTGTAGTAAATCTGAATTCCGTTCGAAAAGTCAAATACGTGTATTTGTATGTGATATAAAAAAAAATATAAACACATTATGTACGCGTGTGTGTGTGTGTGTGTGTGTGTGTGTGATACATTTTTGTAATCCCCATTAAAAATTGAAAATATGTTTCCCTTATCAAACTCAGTGGAGACAAACCATTTTTCTTCTCCGACGGGTATTTACTGGTAGGACAATTTAGTACGTCCGATCATTCTTAGAAAAATGACCTATCTTTACAAATGTTTCATAATTATTATCTAAAATATAGGTACGGCCAGTTGTTACATTTTTTTTTTCTTCTTTTGGGGGGCTAATTATTTATATTCTCTGTTGAACCGATAGTTATATGTAAGTATAATTTGTTTCCAATAGTATAAGACCAATTCTTCAGTAAAGTACCTTTATGCCTTTTTATAATAAAAAAGAAGAAAACAATATTTATGCCAATCCCCAACGCCACGTTTCAATCCATATCTGTCAGACATAATACGGACTCAACAGAGCATCTGAAGTAGAATAACACTGGCGATGCCAAGTTATGATGTTAATGTAAAACAATTTTAATGTTTTCGATCTGAACGTTTTTAGAATGTATTGAACATTTTGAATGCTAATTCTGCAAACAACATATGCATGCCTCACGGCAAAATCGGACGAATTATTTTGGCATCACATGTAATGAACGTATTAGTAAGCTATGGGTTTGACTTGTTATGACTCTCGTAAGGTGTTAAAAGTATTAGTTAGCTATGGTTTTGACTTGTTATGACTCTCGCTAGGTGTTAAAAGTATTATTATATTCCTATCAACCTTTGCTCCAAGAGGCAAATAATCCATGAGTCAAAATTAGTATGATTTTATTATTCAGACTCCAACATGTAGGTATTAGAAATTGTGTATTGCTCGTATGAATGTATTTTGATCCGATGGCAAATCAAAGACTCTCTAATGATGAATAATTTCATTTTTTAATTATAATTGTTACTGCATTTCATGGTCCGTTGGCATGCAAACGTTGATCATTATCAACAAAACATGAGAGTCGTCTAGGAAGTAAGTGTGAATCGAAACATGGCTCTATCCTTGCCAAGAAATACGCGTATTGCGACGTATTTTTAATTTTCAAAAAATTGGTTAAATCATCCATCTTTTCATCTCTGTGTCTGTTTTTTGTTTTGTTATCGTTTTTCCTTATTTACACTCCAGCCTATTTTTTTCAGGTCATTATTACAGATGTTATCATGTTTCAAAGCACAATCCCCTTTGTTAATTTGATGACTTTACCTAAAGAAATATAACTACCGATATTTTCCTTCTTATGAAATTGGTTTATTCTTTTGCGTTTGTCATCATAATCTATTATTCTCTTGTCATGGAAGTTATAGGCCTCTACACATATTTTTCCAGCCGAGCCCTCGCTGTTGTTGGTTTTATATGGCATCTATTACAATGAGATCTTCATAAAGATATTCGTACAAGGCAAATGACGTGAGAAGTCTTTAAGTTCATTTTATATATCAGCATATAATTATGTACACGAAAAAAACTTACAGCTTGGTGACTTTACCTAAATACCTAAGAAAATTGCCTATTAATGACGAGATAAAGAACCAACATTACTGTTACATATATATATATATATAGCTTGTTTTGAAGATATTTGAAAATATTATTATTACATTTTATTTGATATATTTAATCTTTCGTCCTGGATGTGGATGCAACAGTAATAATATAACAACATTATTTCGTGAAATTTCATCCTGTTGAGCTTAAGACGAAATTGGACAATGGACCAATGGACAGACGGACGAATATATATATATATATATATATATATATATATATATATATATAGTAGTGTTGTGTATCGAACACTGGATAACCTTGCAGGGTAACTCCTTTGACAGGGACTTTACATAAAACGTCAAACATGTATTTAAGATAAATCATACTTTCAATTAGCGTCTCTTTTCTCTACAAATACACACTGAGGAAATACGTGCAGAGACTCACAAACTTATATATAGATATGAATGGATGGATTGAAATACATAAATGTGTGTATATATTTGAGTGCACACATACACTGTTCTCTATCTCTATGTTGGATATTTTTGTTCTGGAACTCTCCCAGGATATGTATGTATGTATGTATGTATGTATGTATGTATGTATGTATGTATGTATGTATGTATGTATGTATGTGTGTGTGTGTGTGTGTCTGTGTGTGTGTGTGTGTGTGTGTGTGTGTGTGATACATTTTTGCAATCCCCATTAAAAATTGAAAATATGTTTCCCTTATCAAACTCAGTGGAGACAATCAATTTTTCTTCTCCGATGGGTATTTACTGGTAGGACAATTTAGTACGTCCGATCATTCTTAGAAAAATTACCTCTCTTTACAAATGTTTCATAATTATTATCTAAAATATAGGTACGGCCAGTTGTTACATTTTTTTTCTTCTTTGGGGGGGGGGCTAATTATTTATATTCTCTGTTGAACCGATAGTTATATGTAAATATAATTTGTTTCCAATAGTATAAGACCAATTCTTCAATAAAGTACCACATGCATTTTTATAATAAAAAAGAAGAAAACAATATTTATGCCAATCCCCAACGCCACGTTTCAATCCATATCTGTCTGACATAATACGGACTCAACAGAGCATCTGAAGTAGAATAACACTGGCGATGCCAAGTTATGATGTTAATGTAAAACAATTTTTATGTTTTCGATCTGAACGTTTTTAGAAAGTATTGAACATGTTGAATGCTAATTCTGCAAACAACATATGCATGCCTCACGGCAAAATCGGACGAATTATTTTGGCATCACATGTAATGAACGTATTAGTAAGCTATGGGTTTGACTTGTTATGACTCTCGTAAGGTGTTAAAAGTATTAGTTAGATATGGTTTTGACTTGTTATGACTCTCGCTAGGTGTTAAAAGTATTATTATATTCCTAACAACCTTTGCTCCAAGAGGCAAAGAATCCATGAGTCAAAATTAGTATGATTTTATTATTCAGACTCCATCATGTAGGTATTAGAAATTGTGTATTGCTCGTATGAATGTATTTTGATCCGATGGCAAATCAAAGACTCTCTAATGATGAATAATTTCATTTTTTAATTATAATTGTTACTGCATTTCATGGTCCGTTGGCATGCAAACGTTGATCATTATCAACAAAACATGAGAGTCGTCCAGGAAGTAAGTGTGAATCGAAACATGGCTCTATCTTTGTCGAGAAATACGCGTATTGCGACGTATTTTTAATTTTCAAAAAATTGGTTAAATCATCCATCTTTTCATCTCTGTGTCTGTTTTTTGTTTTGTTACTGTTTTTCCTTATTTACACTCCAGCCTATTTTTTCAGGTCATTGTTACAGATGTTATCATGTTTCAAAGCACAATCCCCTTTGTTAATTTGATGACTTTACCTAAAGAAATATAACTATCGATATTTTCCTTCTTATGAAATTACAATGAGATCTTCATAAAGATATTCGTACAAGGCAAATGACGTGAGAAGTCTATAAGTTCATTTTATATATCAGCATATAATTATGTACACGAAAAAAAACTTACAGCTTGGTGACTTTACCTAAATACCTAAGAAAATTGCCTATTAATGACGAGATAAAGAACCAACATTACTGTTACATATATATATATATAGTTTGTTTTGAAGATATTTGAAAATATTATTGTTATTACATTTTATTTGATATATTTAATCTTTCGTCCCCGATGTGGATGCAACAGTGATAATATAACAACAATATTTCGTGAAATTTCATCCTGTTGAGCTTAAGACGAAATTGGACAATGGACAGACGGACGAATATATATATATATATATATATATATATATATATATATATATATATATATAGTATAGTGTTGTGTATCGTACACTGGATAACCTTGCAGGGTAACTCCTTTGACAGGGACTTTACATAAAACATCAAACATGTATTTAAGATAAATCATACTTTCAATTAGCGTCTCTTTTCTCTACAAATACACACTGAGGAAATACGTGCAGAGACTCACAAACTTATATATATTGAAGCATTTATAGCTCAAGCATTGTTGATTTAAATATTTTAGTACGAAAAAATCTACTCCAGAAATACCCCAATCTCCTTGTAACGTAAACAATAAACCTCCTGTAATTTTGCAATGCTGAATTTATTACATCACCTATGGAATTAATGCATTTTTTAAGGGAGAGACCTGATGAGAAGTTATGCCGTATATCATGTGCAGCTAATTGATCTTGTAAAATGCGTCCATTGACTGATTACATTTCTTTGTAGTATCATTTATTAGGGTTCCACAATATTTCAGACCTATCAGCTAATGAGTGTATGTGTTGAGAAAGCAGTATATGCACATATATTTTCCTTATGTCAATACGCTGAAAAACATAACCAACAAAACCTTCGGACTGGATCTCAAGCGTTTTATAAATATCTTGGCCGGATGAATGTCAAGGTCATTATGTGAGTTCTTGGCGCAAATTATATGGATATCCACTTGCTAAAAAAAATACTGTTTTTACAATACGTTGTTTGTATTTGTTAAGATATGCACGCAAATTTCTTATTATACATATCATGTATTTCTTTACAAGTTGTAAATCTTAACAACGATCAAGCTCTTTATTTTCTTACCAAGAGACTGCGTAGAGAGGGGAAAGCGTAACCGCTACCAAACAAATCCAGATGTACTTCTAATGAGCTATTATCTATTAACACGAAATTATTACAGACTACATCAAACATAACTTTGTTTTATATCGGTAAATGCTCTAGCAAGGAAACCTTTCATAAACACCATTTTATTGTTCTATGAGATTAAGGGATTCATTATGTTTGAAGGTAAAGGAACAGACATAGGATGGGTTTATTCTAAAAATGCAGTTACTTCTCATATAAGAGGTAGGAAGGACAATGGAAAGAATCATAAATGTGTGTGTGTGAGAGAGAGAGAGAGAGAGAGAGAGAGAGAGAGAGAGAGAGAGAGAGAGAGAGAGAGAGAGAAATTTTGTGTGTGGATATTTTTAAATTTAATTAATATTAATCGAGTATTAGAACATTATTAAATGTTAAGAAGCATCAACACAAAACAAACATTCAATACATCAGAGTAGGTGTATCACACAGCCGAGTAATTCAATGTAACATGCTAACATGGTAGAGAAAATATGATGCTGTGTGACATTAATATGAAACTGTTGCTTTTAGTCATTCAAAACTTCAAACACGTGAACACTCCCTCTGCAAAACACAATATTTTCAATCAATATAATTTCGACTGACAAGGCTTTAATAAGAAGACACTAACTGCGCGTGTTATAGGAATATTGTTTTTAGTTATGATTTGGCTGAAGCTAACATTTGTTCCGTCACTGTCTTCATCATTATCACTGATCGGTGACATTTGCATTCGTCAATATTGTTTGAACGTATGTTATTAGAAAATTGCTTGGAACTAGGAAAATACCTTTATTCATCGAAACCATGCAAAAATCGAAAAGCCTTTATACATGGTATAAATGAAGGCATCAATTTTGATTTGTAGATTCTGTTTTGCTTATGTACGCAATCTTTTTTGTATATTATTTCTAGTTTTGTTTCTTTCACCTCTCATCTATGTTATTACTAGAAACTATTGCGGCAAGCAATATCTGATGGTGACAGCGAATGCGCTACAGAGGGGAAGAATATTGGTCTGATATTGTCTGTTAGAATGGAATTGGAGTTATATGCATTGCAATGGCTAGACTGGTTGATATTTCTCGGATTTAAATGGTTAATTTTTACTTTGAATGTACGCTGACATTGTATTATTGTGTTCCGTCTGTCTAGAAGATAACCGCATGATGATTCAGTTGATTAAGCAACACTTAAGATTTCTCAGAGTTGAAAATCTTTATACTGTTCTTCGTTTGCTGATATTTTTAAAAATGTTTTCATTGTCCGAGCACAATGAGTAAGTTAGTTTACGAAATTAATACTTCGGGATCCGCAATGATGTAGGTGGCATTGTATAACAACTATGAATAGCTTCACCGTAAAATTATTTTGTAACTCACCCATGAGAGAGACAAAAACATGCCCAAGAGAGATGCTATCACAATTACTTCGTTTGTTCGCTTTAACATAATCTTTATGCGTTTCATTACATGTCATTCCTTTCAAACCGTACCCAGACATTACATCCATCCGTAACCCTGGGCCAGGAGCGAAAATCCGTTGATATTAGCTTGTGTCATCCTGAAATGTCAGAATGTGGACCTCGGACAAACAGTTTTTAAATTGTCGCAATAATTTCACCTTTGACCCAGGGCACTAATGGGAGTGGAGAATGCAACGTTTGAATTTCGGGAGGACATGGAGCTACCGAAGACTGTCAGACTGAGAAACATACAGATCTAGGTTTTCGGAATGTCCATGCGGCTAAAAGTGTGGAGATGGAAAGCAAGATTCCTTTCCAGGTGAAATAATAGGATAAAATAATTAAGAACCAGATGCTAAAACTCTCTTTAATTAGTATGAAACGAGAACTGTAAATAAAATAAAAAGATTTTTGTTTTGGTTTTCTTGGTGTGGTTGTTTTGGTTTTGTTTTCGGTTTTGTCCTTGTCACTTGCAAACATATTTTCGTGCCTTATTTTGGCAAATATTGGCTTATACATAATGTTTTAAAACTCACTGAGGACCTCTCGCTAGGAGGGCAACACATTTAAAACTCAATGAGCACCTCTTGCTAGAAGTGCAACACATTTGAAAGCTCATTGAGGACTTCTCGTCAGGAGTGCAACACATTTTAAAACTCACTGAGGACCTCTCGCTGGGAGTGCAACATATTTTAAGCCGATGGAATGAACACTGAATAATCAAACGAAAAAACATAACATGCATAGAAAGCATTTGTACAATTTAATGAATCATTATAATGACAGTGATCCAGGAAATGAACAAGAGATTAATTACACAAATACTAATACGCATGTAATATGTATACACAAGAAGACGTTATTGATATTATTAGAAAGGAGTGGTGGTGAGTGAGACAACACAATGCAAAAAAAAGAGAGTGCAGGCTTCTTTGTAGAATATTTAAGGAACATCATCCGTCTAGTATGTTTAGTTATTTCTTGCATGTATTATTCCTCTTAAAGCAATTCCAGTCGTATGAATATAAAGATACGGTATGAGAGTAACAAAGGAAATCTTGCAGTGTCTCTATTACGTAAGACTGTAGAGAAGTATTGGGTTAGACTTCGGCTCTGCCATATTATATGCAGGGTCTCTCAGTCATGAAATTATTCGCGAGTATATTAACCTTCACATGGCGCAAATCATAAATCCTGTAATAGTTACCTTTGCTAACACTACTACTACTACTACTATTAATATTAACAACAACAACAACAATACAACTACGACTACTAATAACAACAATGAAAAACAGATTATTGTTAGTATTGTTATTCCTCCATATAATAATCTTTGCACTTTACAATAGCACAATCCGTTAAGACGCCACTACTGCTAAAAAGACATTCACTTGTTGTAGAAACAACAGCGATCGTTGTAGTGACAATACGAATGATTTGTTTAATTGCACAAAACTTGATTTTCGCTCTTTTCTGTTACTTAGTTTAAGACCAAAGAGTCGTAATACTATACATAGCTTCTTAGATAGACATAATAATAATGTTTGTAACTAGATAATTGCAGTTGCACACATAGCATTGATTACTAATACTTTTTCGCGTTTACCAAAACATCAATTATCAAGGTGATTCGCACCTGGTCAGACACTAGTGATTGACCAGAAGATGTGGAACATTTCTATGTCACTACCAAACTAGATGTCATCAAATCATCTGTTATTTAGATATTATCAGCTGTCCTGTATGAAGGTTGGTGGGAGGATTCGGCTGAGATATTTATAATACTCATTTCGATGAAATCTGGCATGATTCTTCCTGTGAAAAGTAATAATATTTTTATAGAAATGTTAGGAATTGATTTTTTTTATTATATTAAACACACAAGTCTACAAAACTACAAAACCTACCTCTAAGCTAGGCTCATCAGACGATTGTCATCATGACGAGGAAGGGGGGCTCCAGACGGTTGCCGTCATAGAGGTCCTTAGATAGATGTTGTTGTCCATTTTGTTATATGGAGTTGTTTTTTATTTTAATTTTTATTGTTGTGGTGCTGCTCTGTTTTCTTCATTAGCTTTTGTACTTTTGAGGGCTAAATATTTGGGTAGGGCAGTCTGTTGGTGGAAGAAACGTATCTTTCCGGGGGAGACAAGTCGTGGTATGTACCTGTTTTGGTTGTATTGAGTGGTGTCTGTAAGGTGCTGAGTGCACCGTTCACACACATCTCGGTCTGATACATTTGGCTAAATACTCTTCGAGGTTATGTGCGTCTCGACATTGTTTTTTGAATAAATGATAACTAATTTGTGGGTTTTGTAGCAAAGAAAAGGGTAACTTTGCATTACGAATATACAATTCAGCTAATCAAGTGTAAACATGAAATAAGAGTTGATGAAATAAACCTAAATAACGCGGAATCATATCAGAAGAGGGCACAATACCGGAGAGTAAGCGAGCTAGCGTTTCTTCAGGTATTGCGAGGTACGCTGAAATGCTAACTGCTTGAAATAATGAATTTGGGTTGTTATATAGTACTGTGCCCCTGGTTATTAACAGAAATAAATGTCGAGCGACCGAAATATCAAATTTGTACATGGCAAGGGAAGTTCTGGACCACCTAGGAATTGCCTGTAACATTGGCGAGTCGTCGACTACTTTTGAAGTTCAGGGTTTCTTAGGATAATAGTTTTGTTTTGACCAAAAACGAATGTAATAGAGTCTGCCATGGTTGATATATGTATTGAGTTGTTTTTTTGTAAATTTGGTTAACCAGATTTATTTATTTAGTAAAAGGTATGTATTTATTTTAGTCAAAGGTAGGTCTTATTTTTGGATTTGTAATATAGATATCTATATCCGTCGTTGTTCAATCCGACGATATCGTGCTGAACTTGAAAAGATAAAAAGAATAAATGGATAATTTGTATGTCCCAAGTAATTTTTTTGTCTTATAATAAAATAGTTATAGAAGCAGCGTTAATACGTGTATGTTAAATGAACGATTTATACGTGTTGTTATTCTATCTAGGTATATATATATATATATATATATATATATATATATATATATATATATATATATTAGTATATTCTAATGAATAAGAATAAGATGACGAATTTATTATTATAGGATCGTTATTATTTGATTTTCCTTTTCTTTATTATCATCTTGACCTAACAATGCGAGGTCAGGTATTTATATATGTATATTTACGGTAATATCGAGTAGGGTGGCACGTAAGGGTATGTTCGAGGAGAACATTCTGAAATACTTCCGTAAGGACATAGTGGAAACGCAATATCATGGTGTGTCCAAATAACGTGTGCACAGAAAGGCTTGCTAAAAATTGAATGCAGAGACAAGATTAATACTGAAAGAGGTTGGTATGGGTAGTTCGAAGTTAGTGTTTACTTTGGTAAGTTTAAAACCTGTCCATGTGACATGTAATCGAGGTCGTAGATAACCAGTTACATGAAGGTTTTCAATCATCAAAGGTCCAGTAATGTTCCAATATGAAGCTTAGTACGCGCATTGGACTGAGTAACCCATTTATAGACTTGGACGAGAGCAATTACAAATGTCATAATTGAAACTGAAAAGATCAAACGAACCCAAGTGAGTACATCAGAAACAGTAGTAAACCAATCAGGAACAATGGTTGTCGGTGCTATGGTATAATGGAAATGGACTGTAGATTCTGCTTTTGTCGAATGAACAAGTAAGAGTGCCGTTGACAAGGTTCGGAATCGCCATATGAGCCAAACAATTGCCAATGTATTCAAAATAGATACAGATAAACTAATTATAGTCATAATAGATTTGGAATCAAACCAGGAATCATCATCAACTGAAATTTCACCACTTAACATTGTTTTCGCTAAGGACGAAAAGATTCTTTGATCACTTTTAGCACGTGCCACTACTTTCTTAAGACTTATATCAATTTCCTTATCTGTAGCAAGGAATTGCGACATTTGATGTTCATATAATTTAAAGTCAGGTACAGAGATAGTCAAAGGATTGTCAAAGGATGTGTTACCTAAAATGGCTGCTATATTTGTGGAGTTGAAAAATTGTTGTAAAAGTGCTAAATTAATTGGGTGAAGTTGGGTAACTTCAGTCGAGTTGTCAGAACAAGTAGTGATATGTCCGTCATATGTCATAGATGTAGTAACAACTGCGCAGTGACAAGGAATACTCATGATACAGAAACGACAACCTTTAACAATGCGACGTTGATTTTGACATTCAAGTATTATTTCGTCCATAAGGTAAACTAATATTTGATTTGAGGAATGTCTAGAATGTGTGGCACGACTCGGTTTGTCATGAAACGGAAGTTACAAGTCTGATGGATATTATTCTTATCATCTTGGAATAGACTATTGATACACTCAGGTTGAGACAATGGTTTGAGTGTAGGGCGGATGTTGCAATGTAAAATGTCCTTAACGGTGCATTGATTTAGGGTCGATAACGCTAGTGTTGTGTAAAATTGGTGGTCATCAGATACAAGCATTAGGTCTGGTAAATCAAGTAATTGCGTAACATGTGTAGATGAAGTGTTAATTGGGACCGGAAATGATTGAATTCGATACATTTCGAATGGTCGTCGTCGAGATGAGATTGGAATTTGCAATGCAATATATAGGTCGCGGTTTTTACGCGTTGCCATAAATGACCCAAATTGATAATAATAACGTGGATCTTTTGGTGTTACTGAATAACCTGGATAATCAGTAGATATCATAGTTTCGATTTGATTGATTGAGTCTACTAAAACATGAGGTGGAATCAGTATCGGAGGCAATTTTCCTGCTGCCAATTCCGCAGTTGCTATTTGTAATTTCTCTAATTCATGCCTAATTTGCTGGAAATCTAACATTTGCGAGGCAATTACTTCTTCTGTTTTCTGATATTGTAGGCGTATGTTTTCTTCATTTTCAATCATTGTTTGTTCTAGTAATTGAAGCGTTTTCGAGTTTTGACCAATAGCAGATAATGTATTTTTAAAACGATTGTCGACTTGTGAAATATAGGAGGAAAAATCACCTCCATGTCGGGCAAGAGCACTGAGCATTTTATTATTCTGTCTTGTCAGCATATTTATGTGACTTGCTAATGTGGCAACATCTCCTGTTGTTGCTAAACCGAATAGGCTTTTACCTATTTCACCAACGAAGGGCAAATTTGCTCTTTTTGACAAATTTGAAGACTGAAAAACACCTTCTGGTATTAACTCATTAATTAATGAGATTGTTTCGTTAAACTGTGCATTCATTGTAAGACGTATTGCATTTAGTTAATGAAGTAGTGTATTTATGTAGCTACATTTTACACGTTTAAGACAATATTCTATAGGATCGACAGAAATGTTCTCTGGGAGTTGTATTTGAAACGTGTGTATCCATTTATCAGCTGAACAATATACTGGTGAGAGAGACTGGAAGATAACACCATAGTTTAATCTTTGCACATCTACAGCAGACCCTTGTTTCAGAGTCAGGAGAAGCAGTCCTATGACCCAAATCCACATTCCACTCGTACCTTAAAGAGAAGAAAAGAATTTGAGAGTTTTGCGGGCGAAAGAAGAAGAAGAAAGATAGAAGGCACGAGGAAGTGATGGAATGGCAGAAAGGACTAGCATTAACGCTCTCAGTTTCGAAGGAATTTCCTTCTAAATTTCGTATTGAATTCAATGACGAAATATTCGACTTCGTCGTTTGCGACTTGCGTTTGATTGTGTGTGTTTGCTGTGAAATGCTTGCTTTAATGCTTGAGAAACATTCTCAGTTGGTTGCCATGATGGCGTGGATCCATCTGACCACTTAACCAAATAATGCTTTTCCCCAGAAATCCATTTGGATTTCAATAGTTTATCAACTAAGTACCATTCGGTACCATTGTTGGTTAGTGCTTGCTCATCGCTTGCTTGATCATGTGATGTTTGAGTCGACTGTGGAGGTGTACTGACTGTGTCCGGTGTCGGAGGTCTATAATCCTTAGGATCTTTATATTGCTTAAGCCTGTTTGCGTGTACAAGTGATTTCATTTCTTTATTGTCTGAACAACGGTGTAATCTGTAGGTGCTATTCGGACCTACTTGGGTGATGTAATATGGGCCTTCCCAACGAGGGTAAAGCTTTATTGATAACCCTACAGGTATATGTGAAATTTGTAAATGTACATAATTTCCAACGCGAAAAGGACGGTTCCTTTGCTTTCTGGTCAAACCTCTGTTTGCTTGTGTTTTGTGCTTCACGTGTATTTGCTTTAGCTATTTCTTGAACTATTTTCAATCTTTGAATCAATTGATCTATGTACTGTTGTGTTTGTTTTTGTACAGTTTCTTTAGGCGTAAGAGACACATCTAAGGGTAAAGTCATTTCTTTCCCAAATACTATGGTAATAAGGTGAGTATCCAGTAGAATTAACTGCTGGACTCAATCGGAATGCCTTCATTACGCTGGGTAATATGGATGGCCAATCATCTTGGTGTTTACTACAGTAAGCTCGGAGTGCTTGATTGATGGTACTATTAGTAGTCTCACAGAGGCTATTAGTTTGAGGGTGGTATGAACTGGTAAGGTGACGTGTTACTTGAAATAATTCGCAAAGTGCGAGTACAATTTGAGACATAAAGTTTCGTCCACGATCACTAACAAGTGTTCGCGGTGCACCATAACGTGTGAATATCTCATTGTACAAAACACTGTCGATTTCTGTTGCTGTTTGAGAACGTAAAGGAAAGGCTTCACACCAATGTGACAAACTATCTGTCACCAATAAGATGTACTGATAACCTTCCTTACTTTTTGGCATGCACAAAATGTCCATATGCCACCTAGAGAATACGTCTTCTGGAGGCAATGGGTGCAATGGAGCTTTTCGTGCATTTGTGTCCCGTTTAATGAGCTGACATTTAGAGCATGATGTAATGTAGTCATACACATTTTGATGGTTTGAGTGTCAAGTTTGCTTGACGTAATCGATCAAAAATAAGTTCAAGATGTGCTAAGACATGTTGACCATGGTATACCTCTAAGTACATGACCTAAAAGAATACAGTATGTGCCGGGCGCATTTCTGAGTCCATACGGCATTACATTCCATTGGTAAAGACCACGTGATGTTATGAAAGAAAAGAAAAGAAAAAAAAAGTTGTACTATGTTGGTTCATAGTATCTTATGAAAGTATTCAAAGCTGTGAAGTTTTATTCCCATTGTATTTTTTGGGGGGAATTTTATCACGAATTTTACATTGTACTTTTTATTGTATTTGACTAAGTATTGTGCAATACACTTCCCATTGTGTTTTGGGAATTTTATCAAATATTTTGCATTGTACTCCTCATTGTACTTTTTGAATTTGATTGAGTATTTTGCAATGTACCTTTTCAGTGTATTTTTTTTGTATTTTACTTTGTATTTGTAATGTATTTGCTTTGTTTACATTGTATTTTTAAAACTTTGCGAAAATGTCTCATGTCTCGCAAAGGTTTTTTTATCATTGTATTTTTGACCTTTCACCTTTTATCTCGTTTTGATGAATAAAATTGATTTTTCTTTTCGAGCCTCGAGGTCTCGGCTCAATTTAACCAGAGGGTGTTGTTAGGAATTGATTTTTTTGTAAAATTAATAAGATTGCTATTTTCTTTAAATTGTATTAAAGTAATGTTATTTGTTTATATTCTAAAATATATTAAAGGTAATTTCATTTGTTTTTGTCACACAACTAGATAGAATAGAAATGGTTGCTGAACAAGTGGAAATGTAACTATATTATATAACATCAGTAAAAATAACTAAGAATCTTGCTAATGTACAGTGTTGTGTGAGATTGTATAACATAATACATGCGTTTGCCGACTCAGTTACAGTTTCTAGGTTCAATCAGTAAAAATATGTTTCGTAACCTAGTCATTGGCTTTAGTCCAATTCGGTTAATAAAGGTGGAGTAACCTTTCTCTAAGAAAGTTTCTGAACGACATAAAACAAGATGGCTTCCAACTAACGTACATCCATATTTTATGTAACGTCGTCAAACGAATATAAATAACTACAAAACTAAGTCTTATGACGTAAGATAAATTGGTTTTTACCTGCTGAAACTGGTTCTTGCTTGGAGAAGAGTCAGCATTTTTCCTGACTGGTACTTGGAGGGTATGACCTTGTCTAACCCTGAATCTGGCCGAGTGTGTATAAATACAGAAGCACAATTAGGTCAGATTCAGTTCTCCATGCCAGAGGAAAATAAATTTTCTATTCTTTATTCCAGCTTCGATTCCGTACCTGACTAATTCCCTTGACATTTCATCATCGGGTGACATTCTTTATCTGGGGACTCATCCTTTTTCTTCTTACTATCTTCCTGAGTTCCCAGCATGTGTTTATGAGACCAACATTCCAGCCAAACATCTCATAAAAGTCTCATAAAAGTAACGTCTACTGTTTGTGATGACAATGTATCAATAAAACTTTAGTCTTGGAAATATCGGTTACCTTGGAAAACTGTAACATTGCCGGACCAAATAAATACTCACCAAAATATATTTCAAATTGTGTCTGTTTACGTCTCATGGGGCTGACTTATAATGATATGTGACATGTCGTTGAATGGGATATTTTGTCTACATCAATTTGACATCTGACTTAGTAATATACATAGTACTGTAAATTGGACAAATATTGAGAAATTAGGTACCTATGCAAATCCCCCTTCCCCCAACATAGTTTAGTTTGCGACATGTTCTAGACTGACTCCAAGTATGGAACTAATGTAACGGTTATTTATAATGCAGGCATTTTAATCGACATTTAAATTTAATGGTTGTTAATAGCAGAACATGCACGCAATCGTATTCCCAAGGTGCCAATCTGCACTTACTAGACACAATAATGAGTAAATACAATTTTACTCGCTAGAGTCAATTTTATCCGATCAGAACCGGTTTAAATTTAGTGTGTTTGTGCTAAGGCCTGTATGCTGCTCCAAACGATCAGCACACACTCAATTACAGATCCTCTCGTTACATCATTGGAGTCATTTTTTATTTTGAAATTGTTTTCAAGTCTGAGAGAGTTATCTTTGTTTTTTTTGGTTAAATTGACAAATGATGGTGAAAAACTGTTTTCAATCTGTTTTGAAAACAGCGACGTCAGGCTTCACTTGATTAAGGGCAGGGATCTCTTTTTGAATAAATGTTGTCATTATATACATTTGTTTTCGTTTCTGATGAGACATATTAATTCGTAAAAGTTTTCATCTTAGGTGAGATAGTTTTACAATTTTAAGGTTTCTATATAATAGACCAGGTAAATAAATCAATAAAATAACGGCCATTCCGACAGCTTTCATTTATGCATCTAAATGTAAGTCTTTGGTATGGATTGGTTGGGGTTTGAACCGGCGACCTTCTGCATCCGAGGATAAGTGGGGCTAAATAATCCATTGATGAATATGATTACATGAGTATGTGTGTTTATACCGTAGCAGGCAAACATTCATGAAGAAGTGTTTACAATAAGTGTATGGAATCTTATTTATGTTTTTAAATGATAAATATAGTACTGTACATTTCATGCAATTTAATGAAATAGAAAGAACGATATAATAAAAGCACGAAAAGTTGCACAAAGTAGACATTCTTATTGATAAAGAAAGTCTGAATATCAAAAACCTATCTGTTTATATAACCAGTTGTATAAAACAATACAAGGTCAGACGTGTGTATAGACACTCTCTTATATATATATATATATATATATATATATATATATATATATATATATATATATATATATATATATATATATATATATGTATATATATATATATATATATATATACATACATACACACACAACCAGTCTAAAAGATCTATTTTAGTAAAATCAACATCATAATTTTTGTATTTCAACGCTAATATGTTAACGCCATCAGATCAGTACTTCTTACCATCAAAATTGCAAAGATCAGATTTTATTATGACACCAGTCTCAATTTTGTGATAATTTTGTTTTATTTTTGACATGACCACGAAAACCGTCTAATGCAGACTTATAATGATCAATTATTACCTTATCGACGACATTTCTATTTATTCCATTGGCTCGTCTTTTAATCATATTATCAAATAATTATAAGCAATATATTTTACTTCATAATCCAATAATGTTTGTTTTAAATTTCATAGAAACTTCATCTTTAAGAGTTCCTTTTCTTACTAGATTTATTGTCATCGCAGCGATATCCGCTATTTGTTGGATAATCAAAGAAATCAAACAGATCGATGTTTGCATATATTCTTTATAAATATCATCAGAATCTATATTGTACATCAAAAAGTCAGTATCTGCAAATAACATCTTTGCATTAGACCACTCCAGCTTAACAAAATTGTAATATCTCAAACACTGCCGTACCAAGATAAACCTATTTTTTCAGCTCCATGTTTGTTTTGTCTTACGTATCGCGACAAGATTTGTATAAAGAATACCAGTGTTGCCTGCGAGAATACGATATGTTAGTGTTTGTTGACATCTATGACGCTTTAGGCGCCTTGTGGTTATCTTAACAGATTTCCACTCGATGATGTTATTGGTTTTCAACCCGAACGTAAAGTCGTTATTGGCGTTAGTTTTAACATTTTCTAGAGTGCTAGACAGTAGCAGATACTAATACGATCTCGCACTGATCAAATCACAGTTAAAAAGAAACAGGGTTATAAAACTGACACGTTTTTGGTGTTCGATTTTGTCTGAATCGCATAATAAAGCGGCGTTAAAAACGACACTTTTAGCTGTAATTCGCAGATAAAACTATATTCCTGGTGTTCGTTAACGAACTAATTCGCCTAATTCGCCTCGAATCGAGTTGTTGTATAACATATAATACTCATCAGTCGCTAAAGATCCGTTTGATCTTAGATAATCAAGTATTTCAATTATTTCATTATGTGTTTCTGTGCTCGTGTTTCCAGCTTCATTCGATAAATAATATCAGTGCCCGAGTTAATGATATTGTATCTTTTACCTGATGTTTTGCCCACAGTTTCATATTCAGAATCTGTTTAAAATTATTTATTAATTTCTGCTGTTCGTCTTTTTTCACTTTATTTCATTCCTCATCTTCTATTTGTTTGCCATTGTTTGAAATTTCTTTGCAGGTGATAAACCTATTTTCAGATCTTAAAACTGTTTTACAAACCTCCAAATATATCATAGCAATAACACCTTTCGTACTGTCTTATAATACTTTTCAGCATCATCAATTTCCGTTGCAGAATCTAAACACATTCTAGCCTAATATGCGTCGTGCATTACATTATTAAATATTTTAAAAAGCGCATCTACTTCATCTTTTGTCCATGATTTTATTTTTCGTGTTTTCGAACTTGATATATTTTGTCAAACTCAAAGGTAAGATATTCTAAAACAGTAATGTTTCTGTACATTTAACCTATATAATTTGGTATTATATTTCTTTGTTTACTTAGAGATCTTTTTATCGTTTATCTCTAATCTGCTTTTTAGCCAACACATCTTTTTCTATCATTGTTTGTAAAACCTCAAGTTGTCGTGCATCGGTATCACCAATTCGCTTAAAAATATCCTAAACGATTTTCTGTTGTAGATCCTCGAGTAGTCTTCGCAAGCTTCTTTCTTGTAGTTTTGCTACATCCTCGGGTGATTCTTTATCAAGACCTGGCTGCTTGCCAAGTACAGACTCTGTGATAGTCATAACTAGTCTAGCAGTTTCTCCCTGCGCTTTCTTGTTGTTCAGCGCGTTGTCGCTCAACTTTTGTCTTAAAGGGAGCTCTCGTAGCCACATATTTATGATAAAAGATTTATCCGCGTTTTGTCCATTATTGTAAATATGTGTGTGATTTGAGTTTTTAACGTAGCTTTAACAATTTTTCAGTCATATCATTTCGATGTCTGCAGTGTGGCAGTTTATAGTGATGTCTACCACTGGGGCATCATGCCGCATTTCCCACCCAATCAGATTATCCTGACACTAGGCCGACCTGTCCTAATATTTAACCTTTTAATACTGAACGCCATAAGAGGCACCTATTATTACCATTTTTGTAAGTCTTTGGTATGATTTGGTTTGGGATCAAATCCACAACCTTCCGCACCCGAAGAAGACGCTCTAACTACTTGGCCAATGGACCATTATTGCGAATAATATACTTTAATGTTTATACTTCTTTACAGTTTAAGAACCTGTCAATTCCTCGTCGAAACATGTGCTTTGCATGTTTGTCAATTGTTTGAATAAGTAATAACTATTATTTATATGAGCTGCCTCCTGATAAAACTCAACAAATCTGTCTCTGGAAACATCAACGCGTTGCTTGCATGATATGGGTTGCACGTCGCAGTTGTCAAGTCCGTTAGGCAATATAAAACAATCGACGTTAGAAAGACCTTCGGGAACATAAATTGCATTACAGCTTCGAATTCTTCACAAAGTAAACAAAGATTTGATCTTATCTGTTTCATCATTGCCCAACGGGATACCATCAAATAACAATAATCGTATGTACATCAGAGTCTAGCTCGTCAACAAGAACAGTATCTGCTGGTGTCCTTATAATAAATGTCTCTCAATCAGCAACAAGTTCATCTTTTACTCTTTCGTTGAACACGTTCAGCAAAATATGTTTGCCCTGCTAAGGATTAATCACGTAGAGATACACTCTATCGTAGTTGAATATTCGTTCAGTAGCACGTTTATTAACAAGCTTATTTTGCAAGATTCATCACTTTCTACTCTCAAGTAATAAATCTCTTGTAACTCAATGCTCTATTAATTTTGTATTACTTTTTTGTTGTCAACGTTTAGTATCCTCATCATATAACATGTGCACAAAATGTTGTAAGCAGCAATTACAGTCACAAAAGATACTACACGAAATGTGACACTATAGTAAGTCGTTCATCTGATGAAACAAAGGCAACAACAACAGATGTTGATCTAACAAAGTATCTCGATAAATCAGATGATACAATGACAGGCAAGCTTAGCATCTCCGGACAACTAGTGTTCGATCTAGAAACAACACATCCATCTGTCAACGTCTATAAAACACACTTCGTTTGTTATAATCAATTAACTACTGATGTATCTTAAAAACGTTTACATGCCGCCGGAATAATGGCTTGCAACAATACCAATATGAGCAATAATAAGAAAACAAACATCAACACATCATATCCGTTAAACAACGATGACATTACACAGGCGGTAATTCATAATCAGCTAAATATGGAGGCAAATTAAAAAAGTATTATTTCATTTATCGACTGTGGTAAGATAATAGGACTACCAACAAACATAAGATGCAATACCTTATTATCAGCTGAAAGGATCTTTAACAGCGTACATGAAACTTGCTGAAGGGTCAATGGCAGGTGCGTTAGATATGGGAGGTAAAGTGATATACAACACACAACTCTATAACAGCCCACTGTCCAACGACTGATGGGTAGCAAACGTAAAATTTGTTGGACAAAAGTTTGTGTTAATTCCGGCGACAAAATGACAGGTAATCATAACACGGGTGTCAAGAAGATAGGATCACCATCTGATGTGACAAACAAGAATTACGCAAATTTTATGATTATTGCTTTTACTACACCACGATTAGCAAAATCCGGCTATATTACGACAGGCACATTAAAGATGCGGTCAAATAAGATGAAAACACCATATGATCCATTATCTCCATTAGATCTGAGAAACAAATCTCACGTCGACGCGGCAGCAAATAATTGTGTTGTTGTTGCAGGTACATCAGCTGATGATCTTTAAGTTAAGCAAACAGGAGGTACACTCACATGAGCCATTTATATGGGAGTCAGGAAGATGACATCAACATACGTTCCTGTTGCAGTATCAGATATGTAAATAAATGTCTATGTTGATAGTGTTGTCGGCAGCATAAAACGAGCTGGCAGTGACGTCGGTCATATTCCACATTCTGTTGATTCGACAGATAATCTGTTTCTTTGTTTTTCAATGGTGTCAACTAAATATTCTGGAACTAACAGAGTGTCAACTAAATATCCATGAACGAATAGAAAGTTTACTTTTTGTCTTAACAACAGTTATATTCCACATTTTTTTGATTCGACAGATAATCTGTTGTTTTTTTCAATGGTGTCATCTAAATATTCTGGAACTAACAGAGTGTCAACTAAATATCCATGAACGAATAGAAAGTTTACTTTTCGTCTTAACAGCGTTATATCTGGAGTTTCTGAGCGGACAACATATTTATAAACAAGCAATGTTTAGATAACAATTCTCTGCAAAATAGCAACGAAAAAGTATTCTTCTGAACAAATAAATGCGACACTGATACTGGTAAATCGTATTGAGTAAAATGGTGTCTTACAGCGAAGTTGAACGCGATCTAATTTATCAAATACTCGATGGATGACATAATAAGTATTAGTAAAGCTATTAAACCTGTCGATTATGATATATTTTATTATGATCTTGACATTATTTTGTATTAAAAGACTATGAAAAGGTAGCTGGAAAGCCGATGACAGAACTAAAATTTAAAAATGTAAAATATCTGATTGTTTAAACATTACGTGAGATGATATGAACCTGGACACTGATAAACGCGGACGTTTGTCTTTTTCATCAGTATATGCAATCATTGCATAAGAAATGTTACGTAATAAAAGTGAAATTAATGAGTAAGGTTTTTAATTAGGTTATATTGATGATGAAAATGATCTTTAACAAAAAAAGTGAATGATGTCGCTGAAATAGCAACGACTTTTGATCCTCCACTTACTGCAGTCAATACATAACGTGTTGATGATGTTAGGTATAACAATATATCATCTGAGTAATATGATGAATAATATTAAAAAAATTCTTGCTGATCATGTTAATAGTAAATTTAATGATCTGGTTAATATAAATGATGCTGATAAAACATTTACATTTGAGTGTTGAATTTCGTGGCGCAGTTTTATAATGACTAAATATGTGATCGACTTCAATCATATATATTCCAATTTCACAGAAAACGACAGTTAGGAGCTGATCAAGTACTACAGGTACCGTCATAAAACTTCATTGTATCAAACGCGCCAGAAAATATTACAGCATAATACAAAGCGTGTTCAACTATATCCTGACTGTGGAACCAAAATAAGGAGTAGCATCAGCAGGAAGTACATCAAATCCATTAATAATAATACATCTTAATAATGAGGACTTTGTATAGCGCCTAATCTTTAGAAGCTCTAAGCGCTTTACAACATCTATAATGACAAGACTACACTACAGAAAAACAATAACATAAACCATAAAATTGGAAAACATAAACTTCATGCTGAAAACATATAAGATGCAAAACATTATTAGGTCTGTAAGTTTGTTCCTGCAGTCGAAAAAGGTGGGTGCGTTTTAAGAGCACTCTTAAAAGGGACCACTGTCTCTGTGTCTAATTTAAATGGGCAATTTGTTCCACATCGCTGGGCCCTGGTATGCAAAAGAACATTGTCAATATGACTTCGTTTTCATAGTGGGAACAATGAGTATACGATTGTCAGAAGGGGTGCGTAAGTATCTTGCTTTAGTATATAGTTGGGTGAGGCCTGATAGGTATGTTGGACTGGAGTCTGTTAGTGAAACATATCACAGAGAGCAAATTTTGTGTTTGATTCTGTATCGAATTGAAAGCCAATGTAGGGTATGGAGCAGTGGCGAGATGTGCTCTGATCGAGGTACTCTAACGATGATCCGAGCAGCTGTGTTTTGTTGAACTTTTTGAAGTTTCTGGAGTAGATATTGTGACGAACCATACACAATTGAGTTACAATAGTCCAGTCTTGTAAGTACTAATGAGCACACAAGTGTTTTAATGGCATCAACTGAAAGATATTTGCAAATGGGACTGATGCGTCTAAGTTCAAGATATGCAGACTTGCATATGTTGATGACATGTTGGTGCAATGTGAGTGTACTGTCTAGAGTAAAACCTAGGTTTCGTACTGACTGAAAGAATTTAATGTTAGCGTTGCTGATACTTATTGTCTGAGGTAAAGGATGTGAATCAGAACGTCTTTGTGTTGTGATCATAATAACCTCAGTTTTATCATTATTCATCTGCAGCTTGTTACATGTCATTCATGATTTCACATCAGAAATGCACCTCTCTATTCCATGGATGGTAGCATCAACTTCATTTGGGTGGCTAGACTTGTATATTTGAGTGTCATCAGCGTAAAATTGGTGAGACACTGGGTGATGATCTATGACACTTGAGAGCGGCTGAGTGTATAGAATGAAGACAACAGGTCCAAGAACAGACCCCTGCAGAACACCACAACATAGATCAACTGGGCTGGAATGTACATGTATTCCATTTGCAGATACAACTTGTGTCATGTTGACTAAGTAGGACTTGAAACACTGTAAGGCTGTATTGTGAATGCCAAATACATGCTGGACACGGTGAATTAATATATCATGGTCTATTGTCTCAAATGCTGCAGAAAAATCAAGGAGGGTGAGGACTGTAATCTTTCCACTATCCAAAGCGGACAGAATGTGTTTAAATACGTTCAGAAGAGTAGTTTCAGTACTGTGGCAAGCGCGATTTGCAGACTGTACATTGCTAAAAAGACTGTTTGAATTCAAATGAGATACAAGTTGGGTTAGAACAACATTTTCTAAGATATTTGATAT
This sequence comes from Unio pictorum, assembly GCA_030141615.1. Lineage (NCBI taxonomy): Eukaryota > Metazoa > Mollusca > Bivalvia > Unionida > Unionidae > Unio > Unio pictorum. The sequence continues at coordinate 2,306,089 of JARLTB010000327.1, read as the reverse complement.
GAATGGGAGATTAGAAACTGGGCGGTAGTTCTTTAAATCGTTATTATGGTAAAGTGTTGGTTTATTCAGCAGAGGCATTACGATGGCAGTTTTGAAAAATGATGGGAATTCCTCCAATGAGAAAGAGCTATTAATGACATCACTTAGTGAAGGCAATATTGGGTCTAAGCACTCAAGCAGCAGTGATGTCGGAATTGGATCAGGTTTACAAGACTTTGGTGCACTCTTCGTCACAAATGTCTGTACTAAATCAATAGAGACAGGTTCAAATGCTCCTAATGGTTGTCTCTGAAATTCTGTATCATAACTGTATGGTGTCGAGTAGATTGAAATTGTGTTGTCAAGCGAATCTCTAATGATTTGTACTTTGTCACGAAAGAAATTTGCAAATAGGTCCGGAAGGTCTACTGGAGAGAAGGTAGTTGGAAGTGATGTACATTTGTTCCTTGACATTAGTTTGTTAGTTATCTCGAAGAGTTCTTTGGAGCTGGAACTCTCCGTGATCTTAGTACTGTAGTGGAAAAATTTGGCTAAATGGACTAAGTCAGTGAAGTTCTTCTTAGCGGCTTGACATACTTGTTTATGAATAGTGAGTCGGGTGGAAAGCCAAAGCCTCTCTACTATTAGGCGATGTCTTTTAACACTGCTATACCATGGAGCACACTTTGTTTTATTGATAGTCTGCATTTGGTGGCTGGTGCATGTTTTTCAAGCAATGAACACAGGCAGTTATCGAGTTGTTTTGCTGTAGAATGTAAGTAAATTGTTAGGTTTTCTTGGATGTCATGCATGAATTTGGTTCTATTTATCATACGGCGATTTATCTTAGTAGCAAACAAAGGTGGAGGGTTAGGGACTGATACGTCGAGATGGCATATAATGCAGAGAGGTGATGTGATGCAAGTTCGTGGGATACAAGGGTGGATTGCAGAATACTATCATCAGGTCTATAAAGAAACCAGTTTAAAATGTCACCAAGTTTATGTGTGGGTTGGTTAACTGACTGTTTAAGAATGAAAACATGAATTCAATCGAGGAGTTTTGACATGTATCGGTTTCCAGGACAGTAAAAGTGAAAGTTGAAATCTCCAAGAATAATTAGCTTGCCACCTATCGAATTTCCCCACTCCAGAAGATTCGAAAACTGCTCCAAAACGACAGATTCAGCCAGCTTGTTTTTTCTACTAGGAGGTGGGCGGTAGAGACAGAAAAAATGGACTGACCTTTGTTCCAGTGTTAGTGTTGTTTGGACTAGTTTAAACGATGTGTGGCAGAAATTGAAGGTTGTGTTGTACTTAAGGCATTTTATCATGGAATTATTTGTGGCGACAGCAATTCCTCCTCCGTGAGAGTTGCGGGGGAACGACTTGATGGAGTAATGGGTTGGTGGTACATCCGCACACTTGGGTTCATCGCCTGATGTTTTTATCCAAGTTCCTGTCAGGAAGAAAACGTCGATATTCTGGTCGCTGATAAAATTAACTATTTATGTGCGCTTTTGCTGTGATCCTACTGATTGAGCGTTGAATAATGCAATACGTAGTGGTATCCCTGGGACAGTGGACACAATGGTTGACGATTAATGATAAATTTGAACCAGGTTATCAAAATTAATGGCCGGATTTTTAAATTGTTTATCTGTTACGGACGAAAGGGAGATAACTGGAATTATTCTTCCTGTTCTATAGCGGTCAGCTTTGAAACAAGGTTTTTTTTTCTTTTTCGCTTTTGTTTACATTTAAGAAATGATGAATGTAGCCCCAGTTCGTTTAGTCTTGAACACAATGTAGTATGAAGAGCCAAGGTGTGGTCATTTAATGCAATTAATGAGGGTCCATCATAGCGTAAGCTTGTTAATTGGAGTTCACGTGATGGTGGTTTATTAAAAAAAACAAATGACGTCGTAGAAGTGGAATAAAACAGCTGTGAAAAATTCTAATTGTTCTTGTTTCCAAAACAAGGAGATGAAGAAACATATGCGAACTGAACAGACAATGCATGATGAAACACAATAATGTAGACGTAGATAGACAACAAGCACATATATTATGAATAACAGCACAAAAACGGAAGAACCTAACTTATTGGTGATAGTGTCTGGAGCAGGAATTGTGTTTATCAGCGATCAACAAACATAGAGCCAAGTATGAGAACAACAACACTCTTGTCAGATTGAAAGTGTTACTTATATTAAAATATTAAATCAACATTGAGCTTATCTCAGAGATGAAAAAGTTTTCATCTTAGATATGATACTGGAACTGTGAGTCAATAACGATTTACTTGTTGATATGATACCCAACAGAGTTGTAAAATATGAGAAACAGTATTCGGTAAAGTTTGTTTGAAATATCAAATGTAATGGGAAGATATTACGGTGAAAGATACCACGCTAAAGATGAAGATAATTCTCTTCCAGGGTAAGCATATGACAATTATACGTAACGGCAAAATATATAGCACGCACATTCTTCAAAGACAGAAACAAAATCAAGTTCTGTCTGGTTTGCAATGATTATCAGGAATATTTTGATAAACATGCTATGATTACAAAAGAACTCGATAGAACTATTGACAATCTTAATAATTCATCTCTCGAAACAAATACATAAAATCATACAAATCAGCGGTACAATTAATTTGTATTTGTTCTGAGATGACGATGAGAATTATAACAACCCAAAAGCGGAAATTTCAGAGATTAATATTGCTAGCATTTAGTTAGTCAAATTGTGTGAAATATCTTAATATTCTTATATAAGGGGTTATGTCTGGATCAAACCCTATTTGTTTGATGACAGCGACGATTCAAAAACATGGCATCGACGGGCAAACGATTATGAAACAAATTTTCTTACCTCAACGAAGTTGTTTTCGTAGCTGTTTAGACCTACCTGAAGGGGGCTATGGAGGGGGAAGAATTATATTGTCGTCAGATTCATGATACGAATTTGGGCCAGAAAAAAAAAACTATACAATATTACTACTCCCTAGACAAATGTTCGATAACCTCATGCTTCATGAGAATACGTGTGCTTAAGGTTAATCCTAAGCCTTTCTATGGTGCCTTATCATTAAAAGCTATTGTTCTGATCCTTTTGTGAAAATTAATTTATTCTTTACATTTACCTTACCATTCAAATCTTGATGGTGTAGTTCTTTTTTCAAATTGGTTTATGAGCATATAGTAGGAACATAAGTTGGATGCTCATCCTGGATTCGAATGCTAGAAGTAGTTTAAACTAAACATTGGTTTGTGAAATTTATATTTATTTTTCAGACAATTTTAAATTTCTGATATTTTGATTTTACTGAGTGCAATCAACACATTATTACAATGTCATCTGGTGTGGAGAGTTTTGATTCAAATCCGACCATAGAATGTTGGAGGGTTTAAGGAAAAAAATCTTAAAGCATGCCAGCCATAATTCTCTTTCGGCCTTATAAAAGTCGTCTTATTTAAAAGAGGAAGCTAAATTTATTATGGTCAGGTATTTGGAAGAAAAGAAACAGTTTGATGCAAGTGCTTTGGGATTAATTAGAAAGTAGTTACCTCTCTTCCAAATGAATTTAAATGAATTAAAATTAACACGCCAATGGTAATTAATGGAATTAAGAAAAGTTTAGTTTAAAAATGAGATGATTGAAATCCAAGATCAGCAAATGGAATAAAAGACACAAATTCAGAAAGAAGCGAAAGAAAGAAAATTGAAAATTTCAGGGAAGAAAGAGAGGGAAGAGCGGCAAAAGAAAATGTAGATGTAAGTATACGAAGACGAAAGAGAGATGATAATATAAAAGAGAGATGATAATATAAAAGGAAAAGAGTGATACAAAAAAATTGCAAATACAAATATTCGAAAGAGGGATGGAAATGCAATATAAACTAAAATAATTAGAACTAGGAAGCAGCAAGCGCTTCACGTATGCATGCTCAGTGTTTCGTGTTAAGAAAAATATCATGTAGTGCCCATTGTAACAGAAAAAGATGTAGATAAATAGTTTCCGCACTACAGAGACATACCTGAAAATTTTCAATGGCCAAGTGAACAAGGGGTTTCATTATATCAGACAGTAATTTCTGACAAAGCTCGTGAAGTTTATACTTTACTGTTTTTAGAAGCAAATGTGGAATCGGTTAAAGGAATGTATCCTGAAGGATTTCATGAATTGGTATAGAGAAGTCTCAGAATCACAAAAAAAAGAAAATATCCGAGACTGTAGGTTCTTTTCGGGGAACGGAATAACTAATTGGCATGTATTTTGCATGAGAAAGATTGATGAGGAATATGGCAAACTCAGACAACTAATTTTGTTAAAAGTGTTTAAGAACTTCATCCATAGTGACGTTAAGACTTAACGTGATGAAGACGATGTAGACCCCTATGAAAATGGTGCTCGTATAGCTGACGAACATTAATGGATTCGAAAGGTTTGATTTGTCAATAAGCTTTAATCCCAGCAGGTTCATAATAATAATCCGACTCAATCTCGCACAACTTAAAAGTATCAAACTGCATATAATATTGATCAGATCATTATCTCTTACTAGGTGCGCCTCTTGTACGAAAATGTAACTTTATTTGTGATTGCCATAAATAAAAACCCATTATAAATTAGGACAGAGCTGACCCACATGCGCTTGTTTCTCAGAGGTTACGATCAATACTATATTTTGAAATAAATAAATATGCTGAGTCAAGCAAACCCAAGTGTGATCTTATTATGGCGACATAAGCACAATTCATGTCGAGAAACTCGATATCAACTATTGATGATTCTGTCTATCCCCATTAAAATATTAAGGGACACATGAGTTAATCATAGTCTTTTATTATCAATACTTTGCATTTATCTGTGAAGTATTTTTTGTTCTTAAATTTACATTATTCAGAGAGTAGAAAGCGGCTTTATTCAAATTATAATCCATTGTGTTACTTTACCATCAGACTCAGTTTCAGAATCTTTATGATTTGTGTTTCTTGGTCCATATATTCCTGGACAATGGCTTGCAACTAACAAGGATGTTTGGATCAATAGGTTGAATTTATTGAGAAAATGAAGTCATTGATTTATATCTTGCTTGTACATTTACTAGAACTGTGAACGAAAAGCTACTGGCAATGAAGCTGATCAAGAAATTAATCCTTTAGCTAACGCTAAAGCTTATGATGTTATCACGTTTAGCCCGGGTTTTGATAAGTCAAAATGTATTGATCATTGTGAACCTCTTTTTAATGCATTTTCTCCCATTTCTAATCAGGGTGACAACGACAATCACTTGTTTTTGAACATTAAAAATATCTCGACATCTGTTTGCTTCAGATGTTATTATTAAAACTGATGCAACAGAGTTACCAACTTAGTATTTTGTTAAAAATGGGCTTCCAGTGAGACCATGGGGATCATTTTAGCTATCCACTGTATAAAGGCGGTCAGTGAACTATCACGTTGATGTTTTAAAGTCATACAGATAGGGAATTCGTAGGTTATCTCATGAAAAACTCCCTTGGTTGGTCATTTAGGAATCAATAAGAGGTCTCGAAAGATCTTATATAATTTTTATTAGTCAATAAATAATGCCAAAATATTAACACAATGTGCGTGGAACGTTCACGTTGTTAAAGAAAAACCAACTTCTTTTTAACATCGGATTCATAAGTTTATCTTCTTGGTTATGATTTTGATTGTGAAGAATTAGAGATACTATTCAGTCTACGCGCTTAACAATGAAACTATGTTAGGACCAAACGTCCTAAGAACGAAACTCAGATTGGTGATAAGGTACTGGTGGATTAGCACGTACGTCAATGTCCGCTTCAGGTAAAGTATTATAGTTTTTTTTTTTTTACATCAAAGCTAAAGTAAGTAATTTAAATAATATCAACAACACACAAGGGGAACAAAATCAGATCTGCACATAATTGACAATATTAATAGAGGTAGCCCTGTTAATCATATTTTGTTGTACCTATCCCACAAAGTGATCATGAAACAGTGGGCCAATTATTATACAACCAAAGATAGGAACTCTATTAAACTGCAACAACTGGAAGCAACACTCTTCTTTCTCACACGGGCAGCGTCTTTAACGAGTTCACCCTCAGAAAAATGGCAGATGTGATGGATAAGTACATCCGGCATGGCCAGCTGGATTGTGTCCTGAACGACCATGCCCAGGCCGTATATTTGTATTTAGACGTCTCTTGGAACAAAGGGAGGAATGCAATGCAACGTGTTAGGTGCTCAGGCTCGAATAAGCAGCAACATAGAAAGAGTGAAAACTAACAAGCTTGTATAACGTTAACAATGATTTTATTAAGTACAATTATTTTCATAAAATAAATAAACTTACAGTTTTAGAGAATCAAATCCAACATTAATACAATATAGAATTCACAAAAATAATCCACTAATGGAATTGCAAGAGTCCTGATAAATAAATGTTCTAATAGTTCCAGGTTCGAATCTTGACGATGTAATCCAAAATGGCTGACAAGGTCACGTGATGTAGTTCTTGTTTTATTATCATCCAAATGAAATTATAAATACAGGTTCTTTTCTGAATAATTCCTCTTGCAATGACGAAATGAATTGACACAATGTCCTGTACAAATTAAATTAAAATTATAACTCAAACAGAAAAACACAACTATCAACTTTAAAAGCCCAGATTCTACTTAATCTCTCTTCCAGTACACTGATTTAAATACTCGTTTTTAATACGTAAACAAGGTATCACGTGATTTTCTAGAAATTGATAGAAGGTCAGAGGGAGAGTCTACCTTCACTAAATCACGTACTCAAAGAAAGATCTAGATATTTCCTACCCCCAAGAACTAAAAATAAAAAGTTGTCCTTAAAATTAACTAATAGTTTTAGAAGCTTGTTGACAATGTCTAAAGCAGGGTCAGGAATTAGGTCAACAAGCCAAGGTCAACCTGTTTACAGCTAGAGTCTAGGTCAGCCTGAATTATCCAGAAAAATCTCCCAATTAATGAATAGTAAACCCTAAATGACAAATTTGGATTTAACAATTAAAAAAAAAATTAAATCCAATAGACGTAACAAACGTTATATGTCAATTGTATTGATTTTGGGAAAGGCTTTGATAGCATACATTAGGATTAGGAATCATTGTGGAACATAATGCTACATTTGTAGACCCAATAACGATGTTCTATCGCGAATAGTCATCACAAGTAAATAATCTGCAATAATAAACTGACTTATGCCTTTGGTAAGAGAACTGCGATGAAGCGAGAAAGCATATTGTCTCTCCTTTTTTCATACTTGGAACAAACGGGATTAAAATGGGTATGGTCAGCCAGAAAAGACGAGGGAACCAGCTCGATCGGTACAAATATAATTGCTCTGATCAAAGCATATGCATTGTTTATAAGCATCGACATCTCAATGTATACTCAGAAGAGACCATTAGTGGCAATAACAATAGATTATCGGTTAAATTACTGGTTTTCCGTTTGAAATCCTAATTATGGAGGCAAACGTCCAATGAATTGTACCGAAAGAGATATTTAGGTAACTCTATACTAAACGTGAAGAAATTTAGCTTCTTTCGAAATATATTTATCACATGATCATTACTTACTTTTCGAAGGTCTCTAAGAAACGTCACCAAACTGTAATGGTCTTTCTGACATAATGTGATATCGAATTTTGTGTATAATAGCATGCATGCAATACGCGGGTGTCATCTAAGATAGACCGCGTCATGTTTTGGTACAATTGCCACACCGAGACAAATCACAGGTGGCCGATAATGATCAAAGATTTGCATGTTAAGGGACCATGGAATGCAAGCAGCGATAGTTACATAATCAATTATTCAAGATTCTTTGATTGTTGTATCTAGACCATCCGGCTATAATATATTAATTACATACACCAAGGTAAGATATGCCTACAGCGCGTATATACGCACGCATGTATATACTTATATTTTTATATATACTTATAGAGTGCTAGTGTTATATGTTGTATGAATTATATGTAATATATGTCAGAATCTAAACACTGTTAGATTTCACACTAGTTATTAACACTGACAACACGGAAGACTCAGAAATAATACAAATAATATGTTGGAGATTTGTATAGGAGGTGAGGAGATGCGAGTATCTTAATATTCCAAGGTTGATTAACCTATAAGCAACACACCCGTATTACATACATGTCAAAAGCAGCGGTCTCATTGTTTTAATGCATTTTGATGGTTAAGTCATGTTTAGATTGCCATGGAAATTGGTGTAAAAGATTGAATATCACATTTTATAAAGTTATCACTAGCTTTCTGTTGTTCGTACCTTAACTGGAAGCTATATCAAAGTCAAGTGTAAACAAATTATATGAATTGGCTCCAAATACGCCAAGGTACTTTTGAAAATGCAATCAAATATATAAATGAATTACTGTTTGCATTGGGGTGTTTTCGTTTGCGCTGGAAGTTAACTTGTTGTATTTAACGTATGTTATCTGAGAATGTTGAAAAAGGTACAGTTCGTCAATAACGGCACATGCCTTAAGCGAATCAACACGCATTAATACATGTCGATTAAAGTTCATCAATTTCTTATGCTTTTGATTTAAAGTGACATAACAGTGTATCCACACTTATTCAGTTTATTTCTTGGTTAATGAGAATATATATTCAAAATACGAATGTAAAAAATCCGATTGAAAATTTTTAAGTAATAACTGCATAGGAGCCAATCTAATATCGCATTTGCACCTGTTTACGATAATAACCGAACGCAACTGCCGACCACTTCCGGTATTTACTGAAAACAAAGCGTGACGTCACATTATGAACACTTATTGTAAACAATGGCTGAGTCGGTATCGTCACATTATGAAAAAGTCTTCTAAAACTCAACACGAAAGTTGCGATTTTGAAGGAAGTGAATTGTCACTGTCCTGCGGGTCTTAGCCATTCGAAGATGGTGATTTAATAAGCTCAGAATATTAAGATAATGGTGTATAAGCGGCTGCTGGCACCCAAATTAATCCGAACCAGTTTGAACCCTATGTTTCCAATACCGACGAATCCGAAGATTACGAAGAAGAAAGACGAGATAGATTGACGGACAGTTCATGGAAATTGTTTTCTGAATATGTCTACGGTCTAAGTTACGATAAATATATGAATCCGACGTTATTTGCAGTAGTGTTCCACAGTATCATATTCGTTACAAATGAATGTTTCTCACCTGTAATAAAGGATGTAAAAGTGTATATATGCATGTACAGATATTTTTGGAATTCTATAACTTTATTGGTATAAAAAATATGATAAATCACACTGGACCAATAACAATATGTACTAAAACTTTTGATTTCCTAATTTGATCTAATGCACAAAGCATAATTTATCTCAACTAAGTTTTCAAATTTTATTTCAGAAGACATCTGTATACAGCATATAGACAATTTGTTCGGTGATGTTGGCAATTCTTGGACAAGGAAGTGAGAGTCATCATTCCATCATGTGCTGTTCAGAGGATCCGCACTGACTTTCCTGATCAAAACCTGAACTACACTTGCTTTCATGAGGTTGACAACAATTAAATCTTCTAAGAAGATTTTGAGTAGCAATATCCTTATCAGGATTTTCATACAGGCTACACATAGGTGGTGGTACATCTACCCAAAGTTTGACTCCTTCATCATTTACCTGTCCAATTCTGAATGCTGTTTTCCTCAGACTTTCAACATAATCTGTAAATTAAAGAAAATTTAATATGCATTATATTGTACAAACCAAAAACTGCAACTTTGTGTTGAAGTTAACACATGAATTAAAAGTATTTGTCTTTACAATTGTTTGCATAATTTTATTATTTTACCATAGGGCGAAATCTTGATCTTTAAAATTAAAGGAGTGTCAACTTTAACAAATATTTTGCCTTTACTGTTTGAATTTAATATATAAAAAAATAATATAGGTACTTACACTTGGTACAACAGTATTTATATCTCTAAGTAATATATTCCTTTCTGTTAATTAATTACTAATGCATATTCTTACTATATGTTGAGTCAACTAGGATTTTCCTGACAGTGTATTCTCCATTCTTGTACTTTGGATACACTATTTTATATCTGGCCCTCCTATTCTTAGTGCTCGCTTGATCTCTAAGGCTATTTTCATTAAAATGCAATGCAGCTAGCCAAAGCCTATTTCAAAGTAAATAAAGATGAAATAAGCACAAAATTCTATCAAAAACCAAATACTTTACTTGCAAACACTCCAAAACACTAAAAACTGTTATACAATGTTACATTGCAGGATATAAAAAGATCAGATCTTGATATCTATGATTTATTTTGAAGATGAATATATTGGACTATATATAAAACACTGCAAAACCTGAAACAGTATATTTGTGTGTGCAATAATATAAGATTTACCTTGAAAGCACTCCATGATAAGAGAAACCAATCATCGTTGGTGCAAAATGATTGATTACAGATTGGTATCCGTCCAGTGCTGAAGTTTGTTGTCCAGATGACATCATTGGCACAACTTCTCTCATCTGCCAGCTGGTCTCAATCTCTTCAAGCTTTTAAAATACTTTAGATCCTATAAGTTATAAAATATATTCATCTTAGTTTGGTTTTATGCTATCTTGCATGAAAATTAAAATGTGTACTAACAAAAATATATCTAAATTCAATAAATTACTAGACCAGTAAAGTTAGTGAGTCACATGCCTATATGACATGTACTCAATAAGACCCCAATGTGGTTTTGCATAGCAAATATCCTGGGTTTTTTTAATTAAAAAAATGTTCTGTCCTCTACATTGGGAGTTTAAATATTGTGTTTCCATTACAAATATAATTTTGAGGTATACACTATTGTAATATTTCTACTCCATTTGGTTGTTGTTGTTCTAGTGTTTAACGCCATTTTTCAGCACAATATAGGCGATACATGGCAGCCAGTATAACTGTTGGAGGAAGAACTCTGGTAAGAACCACCGACATTCCATTTTATTTGTAGATTTTTATTAATTGGGGATGGGAACAAATCTCATCATGTTTGTAAATATCTATATTTAATCTAATTCACACATTAGTCTGACAATGAAATATATATGTAGGCCTTCTAAATCAACCAGCAGAAAGATTTCTCTATTCAAACGGTCAAAATTGAAGACATCATGAAAAATGTGACAATATTTATCAAATGTTTATATTATATTTATCAAATGTTTATATCGCAGTTCTTGATTGATTGGATGTTTACTGCATTATTTTGATAATTATGAAAACGTTCTACAGGGTATACATGGAAATGATGTGGTGACTGATTTAGGGTGCACATGGAAATGATGTGGTGACTGATTTGTTGAATATCATAGATATAATAATATGGTACTTGTCATTAAAAACTCACCATTGCTGCTTCTCTCTTTGAATAGTCCCTTCTTATTTTCTTTGGCGGTGACACTTGACAAGTAACTTTTTCTGATGGTGACACAATTTGAAGTCTACACAGCTGATGCTTTGGTGTTGAAGGTTATGATACCTTTGTTTACCGTGGTTTGGTTGTCAGTTTCCTCCACACAGTGGATAGACGGGACATCATCATCATTGAGTTTGACTTTCTTTGGTGCCCTACACATGCTCAACCTCAAATCTATACGTAAAAGGGAAGCATTCTGGTGTGAAATGAAAGGAGCAGAGCGCAGAAAACTCAGTCGGACTATCCCAGTTTGCTTTTTTGATTTTTACAAAGTCTGTCCACCTACGACGAAGCGATTGGTCCTTCGGGAAGGAATGCATGGAAAACCCATCAGCATTTGTATTTCCACAATTTGATGCAACACACCTGACCCCGCTGCCCTTGCTTTCTTGTATACCTTTACGATGTGCGTTTGGCATGATTGGTATGATACAATAACTAATATGGCACGGAAAACGTGCTTTGTTTATGTTTCGATAGAAACGAAAGTAAGGCGTGTGTTTATAATGTGACGTCAGACGATCTATACACTCCGGAAATTACTGAGCGATAAAATCGGTCCGATGTGTAATATTTTCGAAAACACACCTGAGCGTATTTCTCGCTTATTATGGAGAATGTATCCATCGGGTTTGTTTATACCGCTTCCAGACTTTATTTTCTATTCGAATAATACTGAATTTGACTTACGTTATCTACACTGGTATGGCACTTTAAACTGAATTTTAGCAATAACGTGCCAATCTCGAAATTGTACGACTATGCGAAAAACATGTTTGGATTTATGATAGTGACTTCATGCGATAACTAATAGCAACAATTAATCGAGCGTTTGAAGACAAGACTAAGATAAACGGTTACTTCTTAATTGGTTTTGATACGCTAGATAATTTGAAGAACAGTACTTATAGTAAACTTAGAGACCTAAACAAATGTTTTGCAATGGAACGCCTCAAATTTATTGTTAAATTTTGTCTTTAATTCTGCTATTAATAATGTTTACAACAAAATAATGTAATTCGACAAAAACAAAATTGGTTCCCTCAGCTACTATTTTCATCTGATCGGCACTGAGCCAAATACCGCTGATTTTGGATCAAGTTTTTGTAAATCCTCGAGCCCATCTCTCAAATCAAGATCAAGTTCGATTCGTGAGATTTCTTCGACAGGTGTGCTTGAAAAAAAAAGGCAATCCTCACTATTATAATAACCACAAGGATGTCAATCCGACCATTATCGATTTACCGAAAATGAAACACCCACCAGTTTTTTTTTTTTTTTGTGATCTGCTGTTTTTGTAGTAAATGACAGGAGACTGATTCATAAATAATGCTTGGCAAACAAAAACGTTACAATGACCAAATGGAGGTATACAGAAGCACCACGTATCTAATGGTGCAGTTATACGTGAAGTAAAGAATAACAACTTTGCCTGGTGTATGGAATAAACTAAAGATTATACAGCATTCATCGGAGTGACATGGATGCATTAACAGATGTGCTCGCAAATTATATGCCTATTCTTTGCTTCTGCAGATAGATGTTTGACACTTGATGCTCTCAGTGGAAACATAACAGTGATCTGGTAACATAATATGATTACGTTAAGCGCATCCAAAGATATAATATAATGAGCTCAGTGAGCGTTACATTGACTCGAGAGCAGCAATAGTTAATGAAGAGGAGCAATAAATCAGGCATGTCAATCAAACTGGTTTGCAGTGAGAAAAGTACGTTCTGAAGCGAACAGAAAACGACAAATAAAACAATATATTTAGCATCACGGGCAAGGGTCAAAGGTTAAAAGTGTCTTGCAAGTATGATATATAAGGCGCTACTAAAAAAAGACTATTCTGTCGATGACGCAGAAGAACGAAACATAGTTTTGCTTAGAGATTTGTGTAAAAAATCTATATGAGTATCAATAATTACTATTGTTTCTCTCTCTCTCTCTCTCTCTCTCTCTCTCTCTCTCTCTCTCTCTCTCTCTCTCTCTCTCTCTCAAAGTAAACGGTGTTGATAGTTGCTTTTATTGTGATCCCCTCCGCTTCCGAGTTTGCGACAGAAGGCACGAGCCTCATTATCATAAACCTAAACTTTACAGATTCACACATAAGCTTAATGTGTAACGATGTGTAAATCTACTCCGAGTTAGGCTTGAAAATAGGTTGGAGTGTTTGGTTTATGCTTGTCATAGTTAGACCTGCAATTTAGATGAATACATGCCTGGACTGCAAATAAATAGCTGACTTAGAATACGTATTTACATGTGCCTACTACATGGGTAAATATATAGTACTTATTATAGTACATTATGCATAGTTATCAAAAATAAGTCGCATACTAATTCTTTTAGGTACCTTTCACAGGAAAATATTCACATTAGCTAATTACTGTCCAACGTGAATGTAAACAAGAGAGGTTGGCCGTAGTGTCAATTAATTATAAAAGTCACCGGATGTACCAGGAGTTAATCTAAATGCCTCAAACGTTTTCATCCATGCTTTCCTCAAAAGTCATTAAAATGTAAAATTATTCAAGAAAAACGGTTTTTGACGGAAATGGAAGTTTTGTGTCGCTTAAATAAACAAGCCCGATAACAGCTGAACAGAATATTATGATTCAGTTGGTCATCCACCATCTGAGGTCATACTATTTATCAGGCTACACATAAATGTGCATTTCTTAACTTTTTTAGCTTCTGGCTTCTTTGCATGTTTTGTTTTAGATCACGATGCCAAGGAAAGTCTACCATTGTTATGCTTATCCGTGTTCCTTCACCTTGTGTTTTTTTTTTAACATTTTGAGTAAGATTATTAAGCACATGTGCTTTCACGATATGTCGTGGGATCTTAGAGACTTCTTAATTATCGATAATGAAGGTATAAAGACATCATCGTATCGCTCATTGTGCAAGACATACACGGTTATTCTTGTGGAATGTTTATTTCAAGTGAAAAAATCCATCGTGTTGTGGTACAAACACCATTCTCTTAGCGCGGGATGATAAAATCCTACCAATCCGATTATAAAGCTCTGAAAATATTTATATCCAAGTCAATACTTAACCATAGTACTGTTAGCAAGCTACGCAAAATGTATATTAGCGTCTTTGGACTTAATTCGCTTATTGAATAAAATTCTTATATCAAGCATCTACCAAGTAGATTCAACCACGCGATGTGGCATCTATTTGTCATAAAGATCTTCCAAAAGATAAAAAAAAACAAGTACAATCCTACAAGTATGATTGATGATGAGGACGAAATAAATACAACAGGCACGAGAGAGCACATAATAAAAAAATATATCATAGGAGTCTTCGGACATAAATAGAAGGTTGGCGTAGGAACGGTAATAACCAGAACAACACAAAGGACAGAGAACGACAGGAGAACTAACCAAAGAACAGCAGGTCTTGAAAAAACTAATCATGCGACGAAGAGTAATTTAACAACATTAGTAACGAATGACGTTAGTTTGATTTTATTTAAATGTTATGTGGACCAAAAGAATAAATCTTTTGAAACTAATGACACCGATGTATCAATTTTAAACGTCGCTGGGCGGTGTTATGTGCTAATTAATATTGTTACTGAGTATTAATACATCATTTCCGAGAGGCATATGCAAGTGTAAGTATCTTACCCATGAGTCTCAATGATGATAAAACAAGATGTTTTGCACTTGCTTGCAGTGTCATTTGTCAGGCTTTTTGCATGATTATAGTATACAAAACTTATTAAATGTAATAACAAAATTCATTAAAACAAAACAAAGCAAACCAAATATAGTAGCACAGTACATAATTTATCATTATGGACCTAGACAAAACTAACGAGCGTGGTCAACCGCTTCGGTGGCCTAGTGGTTAGAGCGTCCGCCCCGGAAGCGGGAGGTCGTCGGTTCGATCCCCGGCCGAGTCATACCAAAGACTTACAAAAATGGTACTAACAGCTGCCTCGCTTGACGCTCAGCATAACGAGGTTAGTGTTAGGACTGGTCGGCCTGGTGTCAGGATAATGTGACTGGGTGAGACATCATGCTACATGTCTGCGGCATGATGTCTCAGTGCTAGACATCACTATAAACTGCCTCACTGCAGACATCGTAGCGATATATCTGAGAAATTGTTAAAGCTACGTTAAAATCCTAATCAAACGAGCGTGGTCTACGCTATTATCCACACACACACACACATGCATAGATATGTACACAGAAACATTCCTACATACATGTATCATTTTATACAGAAAACGCAATCACACATGGGTACCTTCTGGCATAGTGGCCTTATCAGAAGTAACATCTACTATAGAACTATCCATAGTTGAGTTTAACCTAATCTATGATCTATCTCATTTTTGACAGGACTAGACTTATAAACTCTTCTGTGGAATTTACCGCGCCTTGTACGGTCGTCGTGCACAGTTATGTTTATCATGTAAGGAATGTATGCACATTAACTGAATCTTATGAATAACCTGATAATTGTTTTCCAGTTAAATAAATCATATTTAGTTAATTGATTTATTCATCTTTATCCTACGTGGAATATATGCCTTCTCAAGTGGTCACGACCTCGGGTATTTGTTCTTTCTTCTGCAGGGCATGCGTATGGTCTTTAGGTCGGTGTACATAACTCGTTTCCTTACCTTAAGGGTTCGAACCCCAAGATGAGTAATGCTGGTCGAATAATATGTATTATATGTCTGATTCAATTAAGAAATATTTTCTTTTTCAAATGACTTACTTTGAATTTGATTCTACCAATACATTAGAAATTCGACATAAACATTTATTTGTTTTACTTCAAAATATAAAATCAGATGTCAGGTTCCGAAAATAGGACGTCAAAGGGAACATGTCTGTTTGAGTTACAGTTATTGTGCTTCATAAACAGATGATAATTTCGATCAATAAATAGGAAACAAAACGGTACTTTAAAAGAAAATTGTTAACAATAAGCCAAAAATTTTATGTTTGACATCAAATGTTCATAAACTCTTCATTTGTTTTTAACTTTATTTATTCAGTAACTATTTGAATTTCGTTTTGAACACTAGAACAAACAAGCCATTTTCTCCTTTAATCGTGTAACAGTTGTTTCATTCGATAATGATCAAAGGAACACATTTTACCATCACTGTTCGACACACGTGTATATTTAAATGCCAGGCAGCTAATCATTATTATGGACATAAATTCTCAAGTTTAAAATCCCAGCTTTAAAAATGTTGAATTTTATCCATTTTATAGGCATGATATATGTTTTCAAGGGCTTTTATGCGCATCAATTATGAGATGAAAGGTCAAGAAATGACCAAATCTACTTGTGTATTGATTGATGCCAAAATGCAGAGCCGATAAAATCTGAAGTGGAATATATACATCGTTGCAGATTGTCGATTACAACATTTATTTACTCGACGCAGGTAAAAAAATTTCCTTTTATATCATTATGTCAAACAATAATTCGCTTGATAATGTCTTCGCTGAGTCATTATGTATACATGATGACGTAATCATGACTGCGATGAAAGCATATCTTCTACCCATTAATGTTTAGAACTTCATGCATGTTCAAACGCGCATAATCCCAAAATACTATAATAATTATTCCTAGCCGAGGCGTAAAGTATGTACTGCTAAGGTTAAATGTGAGTTATGTTTAATATTATGTAATTGGGCTCACGACAGATGCTGAGAATGTCTTCGAGTTGTATTGCTATGATCCATTTTTCATCATTCCACAAAGAACATTATTTATATCTTTAAAAACTAAACTACGTAACTTCTATATCTCATATAAAACAAATGGTTGGACCAGATTATTTCTAGATCAGCCGCAAACAACCTTATTTTTCAAAGATCGACACTCTCTCCCGTTGACAAACATAGCCTACAAAGATAATAAGGGTCCACCCACCCCAAAAATTATGATTAGTAGCGGCTTATGCAAACAATTCATAACATAAACATAAACCACAAGCAACCACGAGACAAACTTAATTAAGTAATAACAAAAAATAAAATAACAAATAAAACAAAAAACCCCAACCTCATAGGTTATGCTCATTGATATATAAATCATTACGTCAGCGTGAAACGTGAGCTATGCCCCAAGGTCATTAATGTATATACTGTTTGATTTAGATTTCACACAAGAACACAATATACGCACGTCTTACTGTCACTTAATGTATATTTTCAAGTTCATACAATAATGATCGGAGATTACAAAAATTATTTCAAACTATCAGCAGGGCACCTAGCGATTGTTCATCAGTTCAGTTTAACTCTTCAACTAAAAAGAAAGTGCCTCCTTATGTAAAGATATAAAAATATACTACATACTAAATTTGTTGTATGTCTAATACTCTTCAAATATGATACATAATTTTAAATTTTACAACGATGCCTCAGTGAACCTATATAAAGAACAATTTGTTAGAAAATTGCGAAAAAATCAACTATTTGATGTAGTAAGGATGACAACATCAGGATATAAAATATTGTATTCGCTGCTATCTGATTGTAATATATCATAATTATATAAGTTCCATAAATATGTTTCACATCTGCATTCGAATACTAAATCGGTTGACCGAATGCAAAGTACTTTTCACCTGATGATCAATTTGTTAATCCAAGACACATTAATATATGGCTAAATAAATTTAACATAAAATGCAGAAATATATTTCAGTTGGTCACAACAGACTTTACACTGTATATCAGGAAATTGAAACTCTTAGATTAGAACATGTAAGAGACGATCGAAAACGTAATGACATTTAATAGCTGAATAAAAACATTTTTGTACAAATGACGACAATCCTGGATGGGTCTATATCTTTCTGTGAGACAGCAACGATTTAACAAATTACTGTATGTCACAGAATAAGGCAAGACATTGCTCGGTTACGTATTATGATAATTTTATCATTTCTCGTTGTATATTCATACAACGTTACCTAGGATGATTATCTGTTTTTCTAGTTAAGCAACTGGACTAGCATTTATCTCGTCGTATATATCTTGTAGTGAGAGACACTGAAAACACGGTATGCACAGGCATTTCACCTTAATACTCACTCTCCTGTGGATTTAAGTAAAGTATTATTGTGTGTAACTGACACACTGGTCTTTGGATCTTGTCAAGGAGTGAATGTTATCCATTTGTGTTCTTAAGGGTAAGTGTTGCATTTTCATTTTATTTGATAGGTGAAGTATATTCAGCTTTTAATATCGTATAGTGAAATGATGTCTTTACTACCTGACTTGAAACGTATGTTGCAAGCTGCTGTAGAATCTAACTCCGTACTTAATATTATGACTAGTTTGGTTTCTTCATAGCTGTCTGCAGCTGCTTGTAGCTGTCTGTACGTACGTGTGCTAATTTAAGAGTTTGTCGTGCCGTCTGTGCGTCTATACAGATATGGAAGATTATGCAATCATCAATGCACAACAAAGACGAAACCGCTAATTTGTTAACGTGTGTGCATGCTGGATCCATGAAGGGTGCAAGCGGCAGATACAAGTCTGGGCCAACCCATGAATTCGGGATGTCTCTGTGGTGTGTCAGTGGACATAATTGCATATTTTAACAAATATTTATGAACCATACGGCTGTGCAAATGACCAAGTCGTGTTTGTTCCAACTGATTGCTGTTTCAGTTGAGTACAGTTTGGGTCATTTTTATGACATTAGATTATTTGAATCTTATTTTGATTACAGATTATCTGAATCTTTATTTTGATTCCACGAGGGTATTGAATCTCACATTCATTGTAAGAAATTACATGAGGTTATTTGAATCTAAATTCAAATAGTTACATTGTAAGAAATTATACGAACGTATATGAATTTCTTCTATTGTACAAAATTACGTGAGATTATTTGAATCTTACATTAATACATTTGTATTTGAACCATTTATGTTTGTTCTTCCATTTCTGAATGTATGGTTATAATAATTGAATGAGACGTATGTTTTTGAGCGTGAATTAATCGCTGTCTGTGTAAGCATAACTATCAATCCATTCGATAAAATTCAATCTTTTATCACATTGTGTTGTCCTCATTTCAGTCGTATTTGCGCCAATTGATTGTTGTTTCAACTGGGTACAATTTGTGCCATTTTGATTACATTAGACTATTTGATTGTTATTTTCATTACAAAATATGTTTTGAATCTTATTGCCATTCCATAACGCTTTTTGAATCTCACTTTCATTGTAAAAATTACATGTGTTTATCTGAATCTCATTTACATTGTACGACATTACGTGAGATTATTTGAATCTTACCCTCGTACATTTGGATATCAACATTTGTTTTTATTTTCCTACTTGTGTTTGTCTGGATATTGTAATTGAATTCGACGAATGTTATAGACCGCAAAACAATCACTTAATTTATGAATCCATTCCATAAAATTCTATACTACATCAAACTGTGCTGTGTCGTCATTTGATCTGAGTATCCATTCAGGTATATCGGGTTACACTGTATGTTTGGAGTATAGTAAAGAATGATGTATTATGTAGTTTTAGGTGGCCACTTCGAACCTAAACCATATAGTATGCACCCTTTAACCACTGTATAAGATGCGGTAAAGCAGTTGATTGAACATGTACCATCATGTGGTGACGCATATATCTAAAATAAAATCATTAAATATTCATCTTCATATATGTCCGATTCGAAAAGTAGGCTGAACTGGCAATGTTATAAATCAGATTCGAAACTTCGGCTGAACTGGCAATGTTATAAATCGGATTCGAAACTTCGGCTCAACTATATTATTGTTACTGATGGTATAATTGTTTACCAAGCGATATGATGCAAACAACTCGATAGCCTAAAAGGTTATAAAAGATAATGAAAAAGCAATCATATACTGTTACTTACATTTAATTTGTATTGTGAGACGGCTTTTATCTATGCTTATTGTATGCATCTTTAATTTGTAGTGTGTGCTTGACCTCGGTAAGTAATAGTTAAGTGTATCTCGCTACTCGCATCGCTGGGAGCTTTCTCTGGTAAACAAGATAGCTAACACTTATCTTGTAATTAGAGAAAACCCTGTTGATAAATTAAACGAAAATCAACCTGCTAGTAATACCGAATAATTGTTTGTATCTGAAATATTCAGGACTTTTAGTACTCACGTAAGCTGATTTCGGATTTCAGTGCAAAACGTATAGTTGCGAAATTCTCTTTGTCAACGTTATCAACTTATTTATTAATAGTAGGACCGATTGATCGCGAAAGCCTCAGTCTAACGGCGATCTGGGCAAAACAGGCCCTGAACTGTTTTACCAAGGAATGGATACTCCACATTGTTTGCTGAGGCATGTAGGTCGAGCTTTGGAAGCAAGCACATATCTATTTGGTCACAAGTTGCCATATTTTCTTTGATATCGCAATTAAACAAAGGAAAAAGATTACAAACTTACACATAAATATGGCATATGACTTAGACTCGATCTGATGGAAATTAGCGTGACACCAATACAATTGTAGATTTTCACTTCAAGGCTTTAAATAATCTAGTCGAAAATGTAGCTACGTTTGTGTGTGAGTTCAAGTCTTCCAGAAAATCCAGGATTATGCTAGTCGAATGTTCCGTATTCCAGGAGGTTCAGAAACTGATTAAGAATAGAGATTAGCCCTGTCTGTCTCTTTTTACTAGGATAGCGGTATAGGCAGAATAAATCGGCTGACCTTTGTTATATTCTCCCTGCTGTACTAAAAGTGAAACGAGGGTTATATTAGATAAGTATCCTCTTGGGATTTGTGAATTTTAATTAAAAAAATTCATATTGTTTCCCAAATGATATTGTCAATAATAAATGACATAACATGTGTGGTTAAATCAATGCAATTTCTAAACTTCCTAAAATCAGACGAACATCGTACAGAATCGCCCAGCTAATAAAACGAAACCACCACGTACACTAAAACAGGTTGCAATTGAATGAACCGAAAAATAAATCCATTTATTTTATACAAACAGCAAAACTGTTTCAGTTTGTATGCATTCGTGATATTATTCTAAATTTCAGTCTACCCAAACGATATTCTGTTTTGAATTACTAAGCGCGCAACCATGTTCGAAGATCGCCGGGAGGGCTTTGTGCATATTAATATTGTAAATGTGTATTAATAAACGTTTGGAATTCAGCATAAAACAATTTGTTTTCTTGTAGCCTGTTCATTGTATTATTCAGCCATCGGTAGAAAAGCAAAATGGGCATATAACAAAAAGGTTATTGCATTTGCATGGGAAAATATGAACTTGGTTTTTTCTGAGTCATACTGCATTCCTGAATTCGCGCTGTACTGCTCAGGTAAATACTGAATAGGAGGTTATGTACAGGTTGGCTTATGCATGTACATGCGGCTTATCCACGATTCTAGATGAAGAAAAAGTAAGATGTTATGCACGTGTAATTTGCATGCTTTTCGTCAAACCCAGAATGTCCAATCTAAAGTGGTGTAATGGATTCTATAAGAAGAAAACAAACAGAACAGTTATATACGTACGCAGTAAACATTAAATCTTGAACCATACCAAAATATATTAGTACCAAGTGCAGTCTGTTATCATTAGTCCGCAACATTGTTTTCCCCTTACCATCAATATAGCCAGATTTTGCTCCCTGTAAGTCTTGACTGGACAATATGGTTGGATGTTTGTGCTTAGATAACTATCCTAACATTAACACTCTTTCTTTGAAACTGAACATGCTACGGGATAAGACGAACTGTCACATCACCGGCAGTAATATCTACCATACGCTGTGGTTTCGTGCAACGTGACATTTTAGCTCAGTAAAACAAAGTACACAAAACACCAAATTATTATGTAACAAGTATATCTTTTGGAGCATGGGACGCTCGTTCAAACAAATACATACAAATACATATATAGGGACATGGAAACATATCTAAATACACGGATCAATTGATGTGGAAGAACAATCATATAATATGCTTGAACGTTTCTACACTTGTGACTTTTACTGTTGTCCACATAATTCGTAACATAGTAATTTATGTGCCTTGTGGAAATTGCATTGCCTTCACCTGATGAATAAATTTAACAGCTACTATAGAAAGATCCATATCTAATTTAGACTTAACCAGTAGTCTATCGTATTTTGAAACTCGTGCATTTATGAGCTCTTCTATGGAATTACTACATGGACGTTGTTATGTAATACAATGCTCGTCGTGCAAATTCCTTTCCATCCTGTAAGAAATGCACCTATTGATCGAATTTCACGAATATCCTCATAATTAATTTTTGCAAGGCAGTATAATGTACTGAGATAACTTACGTATTCCTTGTTTTTCCCAGTCTCAGCTGTAGCTCTCCATTTGTCAGGACATTGGCTAGCTGGTATTCGGGAACTTGGTTAGTTGGGATGCCTATCTGAAGCACATGCGAAGCGTTTTAAGCTCCGTGTGTCCAGGATGTATAGGCATTTCATGTCTTTTGTGTTTACCGAGTGGGTTCAAATCCAAGACATAAATAACGATCTTGGGCAAGTCTGTTACATGTCGAAATGTCTACTTCATCTCCACGTTAACTACTTTAATTATATGATATATCAGTTTATGTTGAGTTCTCAACCTTAACGCATGCTTGGTGATTCGCCAGGCCATATGATTCAGAGCATCTGTAGGTAGCAGTTGCTACTTCATACATTGTCAGATTAAAATAAAGAGAAGCAAGATGACACAAATGCTGATGTCTTCCTTGTTTATTATATATGTATGTATAGTAAGTAATACATCATCAATACCTGGCATTAATACAAAAAACATGAATCAGTGTTAATTCCGCAGTATGTGTATTTTCATAGATCCACATGATTTTGATCTGTGAAGTTTCAAAACTCCAAAAAATATAAACACCACTTAACGACAATAACAATAAAATCAAAAGACAACAACAACCCCAATTCCATAACAACACAACATAACTGTGTACTTTATTGAAAGTATTCAAGCTGGTAGGTCTTGTTTTAGAGTTTGGAAGACCAATATACACGAACGTGCCGTTTTATTTTAATGAGAACTAGTCTATTACGTTATTATGCATTGTTAGATAAAGCGATAATAAAGCGAGCGAAGTGAAATCTTGTTTTTATGGATTTAATTGTTCAGTACAAGTCAATACAATTGACATTACGAAAACATGAGTGGTATATGCAAACGCACGGATTCGTTGGAGAATTTTTCGTCAAACAAATTTGTATAAGGTGAACATGGATGGCAAACTACTGTGCAGAAAATGACAGAAAATGTTCAAGTTGTTTAAAGATATAATATTGATTTAATAATATCGACATTACAAAGAAGGTAGACATAAATCCAATCATACAGGAACCAATCACTAAGTGTGGAAAATCTAACGAATCTGGTATCAGTATATGTAGCGTCTTTTGAGAAGTATGTGTCAAGGAATTATATATAAACCCTTTTATTTATTACATTCATGTACTCTAGTTTCGTACAACGATACCCGAGGGTGATGACTGTACATTGTTTGTCTATTTCCAAATTGGTCATTCAAGTCATTAATTATTAAACATTGTATCATCGTCAAAAGTGTTCTGAATCCGGAAATCCGATCCGGTTATCTTATAACAATGTTCTGACGGTGTGAATTTAATGTTGGTGTTGCTGATATTTATTATTTGAGGTAAAGGATGCGAATGAGAAAGGCCTTGTGTTGTGATCAGAATGGCTTCAGCTTTATGATCATTCGTCTGCAGCTTGTTACATGTCATCCATGATTTCATATCAGAAATGCACCTCTTTACTCCTTGGATGGTAGCATCAACTTCATTTGGGTGGCTAGACTTGTATATTTGGGTGTCATCAGCGTACAATTGGGGACACTTGTGGGCGGTTGAGTATATAGAATAAAGAGAACAGGTCTAGAGCAGACTCATGTGGAACATAACAACATAGGTCAGCTGGGATGAAATTTATATTCCATTTGCAAATACAATTTGTGTCCTGTTGACTAAGCAGAACTTGAACCACTATAAGGCTGTATTGTGAATGGCAATTACATTCTGGAGACGATTAAGTAATATACCATGGTCTATTGTGTCAAATGCAACAGACGAATAAAGGAGGGTGAGGACTGTAATCTTTCTGCTATCCAAAGTAGAAATAATATCATTAAATACTTTCAGAAGTGTAGTTTCTGTACTGTGGCAAGGGCAATATGCAGACTGTACATTGTTAAAAGACTGTTTGAATTTAAACGAGATACAAGTTGGGTTAGAACAACGTTTTTTACGATTTGTTTTTTATATGAACGCGAGATTAGAAACAGGGCGGTAGTTTTTTTTAAATCTTTATTGTCAAGTGTTAGTTTCTTCAGCAGAAGCTTTACGATGACAGTTTTGAAAAATTATGAGAATTCTCCGGATCAGAGAGAGATATTAATATCATCAGTTAGTGAAGGCAATATTGGGTCTAAACACTCACACAGCAGTGATGTTAGAATTTGATCAGGTTCACATGACGTTGTTGCACTCTTCATTACGTGTTTTCGTATTTATTCCAGAAATAGATTCAACTGCTTTTAATGGCTGTTGCTGAATTTCTTTTTGTATCGTAACATGTATGGTGACAATGAGTCAATTGAAATTGTGTTGTTAAGCGTTTCTCTCATGGTTTGTATTCTGTCATGAAAGAAATTTGGAAATAGGTCTGAAAGGTCGACTGGAGAGAAGGTAGTTGGAAGTGGTATACATTAGTTCCTTGACATTAGATTGTTAGTTATCTCGAAGAGCTCTTTTTAGCTGGAACTCTCAGTGATGTAAGTACTGTAGTGGGAAAGTTTGGCTAAATGGAATATGTTTGTTACTTTTTTCTTAGCGGTTTGACATATTTGTTTATGAGTAGTGAGTCTGGTGGAAAGCTAAAGCCTCTCTGCTTTACGGCGATGTTTCTTAGCCGTGCGAACACTAACTGCTATACCATGGAGAACACTGTTTTTATTACTACTCTGCACTTGGAGGCTGGGGCGTGTTTTTCAAGCATCAACTCAGGCATTTATTGAGTTGTTTTGCTGTTGGAGGTAAGCAAGTTGTTAGGTTTTCTTGGATGTCATGCATTAGTTTGTTTCTATTTATCATACGGATGTTTCTCTTAGTAGCAGATAAAGTTGGAGGGTTAGGGACTGATATTTCGAGATGGAATATAACGCAGAGATTATCTGATGCAAAGTCGTGGGATACAAGGGTGGACTGCAGGTCTATGCAGAATCCAGTCTAAAATGTGACCAAGTTTATGGGTGGGTTAGTTAACTGACTGTTTATGGTTGAAAACATGAACGTAATCTATGCGTTTGGACGTGTATGGGTTTACAGGATAGCCACATATTCAGTTGAACTCTTTAGGAGTAATTAGCTTGCCGCCTATCAAATTTCCACACTCCATAAGATTTATAAACTGCTCAAAAAATAGAGATTCAGTCTGCTTGTTTCTTCTATTAGGAGGAGGGCGTTAGAGACAGAAAAAAATGGACTGACCTTTTTTCCGGTGTGAGTGTTGTTTGGACTAGTTCAAACGATGTGTGGCAGAAATTGACGGTTGTGTTGTACTTAAGACATTTTATCATGGTATTCTTTGTGATGAAAGCAGAGAGGGGCGGGGGGACGACATGATGGAGTAAGCAGTGGGTGTTAAATCCGCGCACTTGGGCTCTTCGCCTGATGTTTTTAGCCATGTTCCTGTCTGGAAGAAGACGTCGATATTCTGGTCGTTTATAAACTTAACTAATTCTATGCGCTTTACCGGTGGTCATACTGATTGTTTGGTGAATAATGTAATACACAATGGTATCTCTGGAACAGTTGTCACAACAGTTGACGATTTAAGATGGATTTGCACCCGGTTATCAAAATTAACCGCCAAATTTGTTAATTGTTTATCTGGAAAGGGCGATAGGGAGATAACTGGAATTCTTCCTCCCTTTCTACACCGGCCAGCTTTGAAACAACGCTTCTTTTTTTGCTTCTGTTTAGATTTAAGTAATGACGAATGTAGTCTCAGTTTGTTTATTCTTAGCACAATGTAGTATGAAGTCAAGGTGTGGTCATTTAAATCAAGTAATGAGGGTCCATCATAGCGTAAGCGGGTTTTACTGGCGATCACGTGATGGCGGTTTCTTCAAAAGAAAGGACGTCTTAACAGTGGAACAAGACAGCTGAGAAAAACTATACATGTTCTCGTTTCCAAAACAAGGAGATGAAAAACACAAAAACGCACACGAATTGAACAGGCAATGGATGACGAAACACAATAATGTAGACAAAGATAAACGACAATCACAAATATTATGAAATACAGCACAAAAACGGAAGAATTACGTCAAGCCGGTTAAGCGATAGCGGACATATTTTTGTACCCAAATATGCACCCGAAGAACACAAGTTAAAATTGTTACATCTTCAAGTTAAATTTTCACTATGTACAATTATTGAAAATATTTTACATTAGGCTATTTTATACAATTAATCTATATACTGATATTGTTTCGACTCTCTGGTCTTAACGAAGGTAACATGAATGATCAAAAGCATCAAATATTGGGTAATTGAAAATATTTATTTCCTAAAATACATAGCAAAATAATTATTATAAACTTAGTATGTTGACTGAATTCCTGAAGAGACAAGGATGTATCTATTTCATCCTTTTAAAATAATTCGAATGAGTTACAAATGTATTCATGTGATAGTCTGTAGTGTAATGATGTATCAATATTGAATTTGAATAGCTATGCTATACTCCCAAAATATATTTAAATGAATTCACAGCAATCTCGTAAAATGTATAATTCAAATACGTCTTAGAAGGAATTCAAATAATTCATACAAATATTATATGTATTAATAACTTTTGAAATTAATGTTCAACAATTGATTAAATTAAAGAAATGAATGAATCAATATAATGTTTCCAGGCATGATTATACTAATGTGAAAACCTAATTGTATGAAATAATTATAGGATATATAAATAAAATACGCATTAAATAGATTGAAATGCAAGGATTGAATGAATTTTCTTGGTATTTCGAAATCACTTCACATGCAATGGATTAGCTGTTTTCAGATCGTCTAATCTTACATTACGGCAGCTTGGCCTTTCTCTAAAACCCATGTTCTTGCAGGATCACGTCTATGTTTAATTGTACTGATTGTGGGACATAACCTCAGAACTTTGTAAATGAATCGTGGTACTTGACTGATCACTCATCTTACATTGCAACCCTACTATCAAAAGATATTTTAGCAATAAAATTATTTTACAAAATATTGACCGTTAAAAGATAGTGTTGAGAAAAAAAAACAACATAGTATAGATATACACTTCAAAATACGTCGTTGAAAACCTTAAAAAAGCCTATATTGCGTGTATTTCAGTCAAGTATAATGTTTTTGTTTGAACGGATTACTTTATAAATTATGTAAGTACATGGATATTTTATCTTTCCATATATCAAAGGCAGTGTTGAGTGAAATTTATAATGTTATCATTTCACTCGATCAGTATCACTCATGTGCGATTCATTCTAATACCAGTTTTAATAATGTATTGTTGTGTATGCTAATTGCAAATCGATGCATCAAAGTTGACTATATCTTTTTGATCTTATGCATAGGGTACATAACAGTGGAATTGACGTGTGTGCACGAGTGTGCCTTGCTTTGATACACTTGTTGCAACCACTAATTATTGTCCTAACATAAATGTATTTTTCTTCGCTGTCTTCCCCCCGTAGACATGAGAATGCAGATTCCTTGCAAACAAAACAATCAAAATAGTTTTGCTACATTAATCTCATCAATCGGAATTCGTGTCAAAAATAGTTTTTCACTCTCATGAATGAAATGTTTCGACTTTTTATGCAGTATACTGGGTAAATTTTGGTATATACTTGATTCTCGTTTTTTCGGGTATTTTCCAATTTTGAATTTGTTATACAATAGCGGACTTTAAATTTTCGTTTGAATATTTAGATTTCTCTGAAGATCTTTTTCTATGCTTTTGAAAGAGGAGAGAATATTAAAGCCAGTCATGGCAAAATCATGACTAAACGTCTTCTTCTGGTTGGACGTTGAATGGACTTTGTGCACATGACATCTGCATGAACAAATTAATACACATATTTGTGTTCCATTTGACGTATATATGTTGGCTGCACATATTACCCTTCAAAGAAAGTGACCGAGATCTCAAATGTGATCTGTGAACATGTATGGTGGGACCAATGAGGCTTTTTGATCAAATCATAGTCCTATGTATTATCCCGTCTGAGAACTGATCTTGTTCAGCAGAGTTGCTACATTTATAAAACTTCAACGTTTAATGAAAGCCATTAAAATACTAGTTTGTACTGTATGGAGACTTTAACTTCCTTATAGATTATTTTGGTTATGGCTTTAACAAACTCTTACTACATCAATGAAAGGCCACAGTACATATTCTTTTTGGCAAATTAAATATAAATATTTAAACTAGTTACCACATTCAAAGTATTATTGCCATCAGGAACGGAAAGCTCGTACGACATAATAACTAGTTGCAAACCAGAACGGTGACCTGACACGTGAAGTAGAAATTCACCATGAGCTTTGCTGAGGTCTGGGAATGTTTATGTCAGTCAAGTTCCACAAGTCCTGTCTGTGCCCAGACACATTACATAACCAAAAGATAACCTAATTCACAATCCGGATGCAAAAGCTAGCAGCTGCCCATCCGACAACAGTGGTGCGGACTTGAATAATCAGCGTGACAGTGTAGTGACTGGAACATCTAATGCTGCAAAACGAAAAGACACTAAAATCCAGCACACAACAATAAGTCACTGCCTATAGTGGACGTATAATTAATGTATCACAGATGATTCTGACCACTGCTACTGAGGAAATATTTACTTAAAGTCCACCAAAAGTTCCGTAGACCGCTTTATGTTCATGCTAATGCGTTGTCTGAATCAGCGAATAACATAGTTTAAAAATCTACAACGTTTCCCAAAAAATCTACTAGGTTTCTTAAAAACGTATCAAGTTATTGCATATGTTTAGTTGTCGAGGAAGTATGGAGTTAACATAATCCAACTTAGAAAGTGGATTAGCACATCTTAATCAGCCGACGTCCGCAAAAGTCTTTCAGGAAATAAGTATACGATTGCTATATACATGTTCATCATCACGAATAATAACACTCCTCATAGCAAAATCTCAATACTAATTTACAGCGTGTAGCCATTTGTGTGACCATGTAGACAAGCCCCTGTAAATTTCAATATGTCTCCGCTCCAATTAATCAATCCATTGACCATCGTATTGAACAATTACCACCGCCTGTTGAATTACTTGGTGACTGAAGCGGCCATAATACACTTTGTGTTTGTAAAGATATAAAGGAATGAGGGGGGAAATATGTATGACTTTGTTTTAAAGAGCAATCTTCCTTTTAAAATAAGAATGTATACCTATCTGCATCATGCAACAGGAATATACGTGTCCAAAGATTTGACTAAGCGCAGTCGATCTCATTTACTTGACCTAATGGAATATGCTGCCGAAGTATGTGGCAGTGAGCAGGTTCCAAACTATTTCTCCCATTTATTTATTAATTAGTATTTCTAAACCAGAAGGGATCGCATAGAGATGAAACTTTAAAAGGTCTGATTGAGATCTAACAAAGGTCCGTTATAATGCGAATTCATCAACTGAGAATTTGGATAGATAACATATATCGAAATAGTACTCGTTATTTTGTTTTAGAAACACAAAGGTCTAGATGAATATGCAGTATCACAAGGTTGCACAATCGTTCCTCTAAAAATGTATTTGGAATATGGTAAGGTGGCAGCACCGTTCCTAAACATTGTCAACAGAGTAGCGTATTCACGGCAATATGCTCATTGTCACACTATTCAGAATCAAAAGTACAGCAATAGCATTTATTCAGGAACGGATTGCAAACAATATATTGGTGGCTTTGTGCTTGACTATATATCAAAATGTATACAGACTATTGAACATCAGTCGCATATAAGCAGAAACAGAACATAATCATAAATATTTCTCGCCGTTACTGACTGAATTAATCTGCCACCTTTGGAAAAGGCAACATTAAGGGAATTCTTCCAGTAAATAATAGTAATTAAAGCTTGTCTTCTACGTCAATTGTCGGGCTGATAATTTAGTTCAGGTCTCCACAGTGCAAAGTGAGCTTGCATATGTTTCCGCGAACGTTGTGCTATGTCCGTTCAACTCGTGTTCCAAAACCACTAATTTTCAATTACAACTCAACTTTGGTGGCTGTTATTAAAATAAAGTATATATTCGAATTATTAATTAAAAAACTGAACAAGATAAAACACAGGTCTTAAATTATTTCGATTTGTACAAGCGATGATGAACCATAATCAAATATAAACGTACAGACGTTTGAAAGACAGCATCCAAGCATGAAAATCGTTCGAGTATTTTCAATTAATGTCGACATGTCATCCGTTATTGAAACAGCCATTAAAACTATATAAACCTCTATATGATTTCTCACAAACTGCTCAAAGAGAATTTACTTCGATAAAAACGTTATTGTATAAAAACACTGAAGGCTGATAAAATATAATGCTGACAGGCAGTTTGGTAATAATGTTTCTTTAATAAGTAGAAAAGCCAACAAAATACCTCATCACTAGCACGGTTTAGCAATAGTTGTCCAAAAGGCGACATAAATCAACTTGATGTAGAGACGTTTGATCTGTATGTAAAAGGTAAAGACAGAACTAGGAGATTAAAATCAGTGGAGATTTTGCCATAACCAATCAAATGTATAAATACAATTAAAGAGTGCAATTAAATCAGATAACTTGACCAACATCTCTTTTATATGAGGTTTCGGTAAAGGTGAGTGATCTGAAGTCTACCTGATCTGCTTGTAACTTGATCACCAGTAATACTAAATCTTATGTGTACATTCTTTGAGCAGTTAAATATAAATGTCAGGATCAAAATAATGACATTTCATCGTTGTCTTCATTATTTAATGCGTGAACTCATGGACACCAACACTGTATACGTTTGCTATGTTAACCTATTATTGTTTCCATTTCATTCTCTTATAACCGTGCTCTGTGTTCTTATAAGCGTAACGGACATTTGAGCATTAATGTAAGACGTGTTGTTTGGTTTTATATTTAATACACAAAACAAATATGAGATATAGGAACACGTCTTGCTAAGAAAATATGTTCCCTTGAAACAGAAACGGTAGATCTGACTGCAGTAGCCGACAATATATCATCGCTTCAGCTGTCGATTTGTTCTGGTCTAGATTGCAGACACAGTCCAAATCAAGTTATTAGAAACACTGTCACAGATGTAAACACTTTCAAATGGCATCCGTAATAGTCGCTTTTATCATCCACTACATACGAATCCATTTAAACTTCCATTAAGACCATTAACTCAATAAACTCTATTGCATTACTATATAGTATTACAATAACATCTCGTGTGGTTTCCTAATTATTTAGTGTTGTGGACGTGATGAAATCAATTAGTTACCGTTCCTTGCTTTTGATGTTTTCTTCACTGCCCTATACAGTGAAACAATAATTTCATCGATCCTTTCTTAAGCACGTCCCTCAATGATAATTGTCTACTGCTACAAATCCCGTGGATTAAGATATTGTACAATACGATAGTAGTTACATTCACCTGTGTAGGCCATTTTAAATACATATATGCCGTTGTAAGCCATCATACCTCTGTACTATAAGGTGGGTAAATTCAGATGTGTAAAGCGTAACGGTCATCTAAATATTGTTGATGCGATGCTTCATGATGTGATATTAAATCGTATCAGTGTAAGCATATTGATATACATCATCTGTAACACTAAACATGGAACATTCTGGGACTCTGTGAAGTCAGACGGAAAGCCCTAGGAGAACATCAATCTGAAATGGGCATATATTCTACTATAGTGAAGTCAATAAATGGAGTAGGCTTCTTTGTAAACAAAGCCATCAATGGATCTGCGCTTGAAGTCCGACCCATATCTGGCAGAATCATTTACTTTCGTCTGAAATCATCTCCCTTTAACATCACAACTATCCGTGTATAAGCTCCAACTTCCAATCATGATGATAAACAAATAGAGGAGTTTTACAGCAAACTCCGGGGTATTCTAAACATGGTCAGTAAAATAGACGTCCCCATCATCCAAGGAGATTGAAATGAAAAAGTTGGCAAAGATGCTTTAAAAGATCATTGTGGACCTTCTTGCAATGAGCTTACCTAACAAAAGAGATGCTGCTCGAGTTCGCAAGCTACACCAGCTTGGTAGCCAACGCCCTGGGGCAACAGAAAGCTTCCCGATGCTGGACGTGGCACGTACCAAGAGGAACCCATCATAACCAGATCGACTGAAGACATTTACCAGGCCAAAGAAAATCAGGCTCAAATTCAACCATGAACAACTGCAGGACACTAACGTCTGCAAGTCTTTCCAAGCCACAATTGGAGGAACAATGTACTCAGCGCCTTGTGATGGATGTTGATGATAAAGTGATGACGTACACTTTCAACACAGTTCATGTCAGCAGCTGTCAAGGGCAGAATTGGCCGCCATCGTCCAAAGAACAGAAACTGGGTTACAGAAGATATTCTGAAGTTTTGTGATGCCTGAGGAGACCTCAAAAACACCAGACACATAACACGTGCAACGGAAGACTGAGAAATAAACAGGAATATCAGAAGAAAGAAAACACGAATAAAGCAAATTAATATTGGATTGGACAAAAGAGCACAGAAGTAGAAAGCAGTCTGATAAAGAATAACAGCAAAAAGGCATTCCAGAATGTGAAGGACCTCACTAAGCATAAGCAGCCAAAAGTCAGTAACATTCAAAACGAAGATGTAATATGCTTAACAGAAGAGAGCGACTTTGCATAAAGATGGACTGAGTATTGCAAAGAAATCTACATGGTGGAGAATCAGCGAAAGAACTATTAACAAAAATCTGCAACAAAAGTTGGCAGACTGGTGAATATACTCAGTCACTGATTATAACACTACCCCCAAAATGCAATCAGAAGCTGTATCAAAATTCCAGAATTATCCGTTTGATCAGCCATGCTAGGAAGTTGATACTAAAGATAATTTTGAACAGAGAGAAGCCACATGCATAATAAATAATCGCTGAAGAACAGGCCGTGTTTCTGAGTTGAATAAGCACAAATTGACATATATTCAATCTCAGGGTTCTGTGTGAAAAGTGCATCTATTTCAAAGCAGGAACCATCGGGAGATATATGAGTAGCTGTCTGAAAACAAAAAGCAGACTGTTGAGAACACTAGCCATATCAGTTTTTTGTATTCATGTGAGACCTGGATCCTGAGAGCAGAAGTACAACAATGAATCTAGGCACTTGAAATTAGATGCTATAGTACCATACTTGGCATAAAGAAGTGCGTAACACCATCAAGCGCAAAGTCAAAAGAAGAAAGCTGAAATGGTATGGCTATGACACTAGTCCTACAAGGAAGCGTCCATGTGGCAGACGGAGAAGTAGACGTAAAAAAGTGGATTGACAACATCACAGAATGGACCATGAAAAGTTTTGCGGATATACAGTCATTGGCACATGATTGAGACAAGTGGAGAGAACTGGTCAGATGTTCAGCAGTACAGCTTCTCAAGGACCAGACTAGGTCAAGAGAC
The DNA here is from genome assembly GCA_030141615.1 of Unio pictorum. NCBI lineage: Eukaryota > Metazoa > Mollusca > Bivalvia > Unionida > Unionidae > Unio > Unio pictorum. Next base: position 2,271,803 of record JARLTB010000327.1, on the reverse strand, counting down.
TGATGATGATGATGATGATGATGATGATGGTGATGTAATGAATATATCCACCGTCTCATTAATGGTGATTCTCATTTGTTGGAAGATGACAGTACTACAAGAAACTGGTTTCAAAAGGAGACTTTAGAGCATCCTGAAATTTATATGAGTCAGCAAAACAAGTTATATCAGTGTGAAAAGGAACACAAAGGCTTTTATAACTCTTGTAACACAAAATAGGTTGTTGTAATTTGAAGGTGATCTAAACTCCTGCATTGTGAACCCCAAGAGAAGCTCTACAATCTTTGTTCCCTTTTCATTGTGCGTAACAAGAAAGAAACAATTACGAAAACTCAACCTCGCTGTCGTTTGTTCATCTACCATGTGACTCTGATATTATATATATATATATATATATATATATATATATATATATATATATATATATATATATATATATATATATATATATATATATATATATATTTATATGTGTGTGTGTATGTGTTAAGAGTTCTATCATACATTGTAACTTGGGAGTTCAATTAATCTATCTAACTAGTAATCATACACTTTGTTCACCTTCCTTAAACTCTGTTCATTTTCACCTTTACTTTTGACTTTTGACTAAAACGAGCGACACTCTAGTTTGCTAATAGATGAAGAAAGATTATTAATCGATGGGACAAAACCAACAGCAGAATCGATTTGAAATTTAACATTACTGATCCTTACAAAATTGAGGTTTGGTTATGATATTTTTGTTCTACTTTAATATATCTTAAATGTTTTATGACAGTTCACGACAAAGACCTTTGTATTTAACGTATCAGAATATCGGGTGTTCTTTGTTAAGTTAGGTGATCTTGATGTTATTGTTGGTTTATATTTACGTCTTAACATAAGTAGCTATTGAAACAGGATGTTAGCAACTATGAAGTACGTATATAATCACCTTTTCTCTCTAGCAGTTGCGAGATGACGTACAAGTCTGCAACTTTGTTAATTATCTAGTGACATCAAATTAACAATTCTCAGTCTATATAATCGTATTTTTCGTTGACAAATGAATATTTAAAGAGATCGTTGATGATCTTTGACGCAAATACACCAGACATATAAACACAACTTTTAATGACAGACGCAAAGTTTTGAAGTGTTTATACAGTAAAGTCCCTCCATATGTCACATATGAAAATGTTTGTTTTCACATTTTAAGGGTTCAGAGGTCAATTTAGATAAAGGAAAGAATCACTTTACTACTGTATCTGACAAACACGCCTGATGTTACCTTAGATAAATGGTGTATTGTGGCGCACGTGATCTAACCTGTTGTCTGATATGAATCGCTTAAACTTTCATTCTCTTATTCTGTAGCATACCTGAATCCAAAAGTGCATCCTCGTCAATACTATCTTGCGCATGGTCGTGTTTTAATCATTGCCCACAACATAACATAAATATTTATATCACTGTTTTTAAATACAATGTTAAGTTCTTTACATTATACAGCAACATTGAATACTATGCATCAAATTAAACAAACACTATACGTTGCTCAATTGCATTTGTTGGCTACAATATGTGATGTTGTGATACGGTTGAAAATAGTACGTGATTGGCGTTGATTACAATTTCAGAAAAATTTCGAAGATCAGTATCCTCACTCTACCCATTACCCATATGCTTACTCTGCCGATAATCCATAACCCATATGCTTACTCTGTCGATAATCCATAATCCATATGCTTACTCTGTCGATAATCCATAATCCATATGCTTACTCTGCCGATAATCCATAACCCATATGCTTACTCTGTCGATAATCCATAACCCATATGCTTACTCTGCCGATAATCCATAACCCATATGCTTACTCTGCCGATGATCCATAACCCATATGCTTACTCTGCCCATAAAATATGCTTATTCTGTCTATAACATATGCGTACTCTTGACCATAAATATGTGTCCGCCCTGACATCTCCGAACGCAAGTAAGTGTACGTTTGTTATAATGGAGGATATTTGCGGCGATTTGCAATTCAAATTGCTTTCTTGATATGCCTGTATTTTAATCGTGGGTCAGTACTTAGCTCATCTGCTCAAAGTATAAATATGCTACGGTTTGAACGTATTTCGTATTTCTTAATTCAATACAGTAGCATATTTTTGGACGGAACATAAAAAAGGAAATATGTTTAAGATTTGTGTGTGTGTGTGTGTGTGTGTGTGTGTGTGTGTGTGTGTGTGTGTGTACGTTCCGTGTATCAAATCCATCACATAGCTATCTTAGGACGCATACTTAATTGAGAATCATTCGATGTATGTTTTGATAATTTTATGCGAAAATCCAAAATATCAATTGTTATTAATTTCAAACCTAACATTTAGTTTGTTGCCCATTGGTCGTACCAACAAAGTTACGTATATGGTATTTCTTGGAATGAAATCTTTAAATTTACATACTATGGATAGGGATGTAATCTTAATTCAGAGATGAAACTCAGTGTTTAGATGTTATAAAATACCACATGCGATTGCATGTAATGACCTGATATATAGTAAACTATTTCGATGTTACTTTTAGTAGCTGATGAATTAATGAACGGTAAATACGTGTTCTTTGTTTGTTCCGTTCTGATAGTAATCACAAACAAAATATTACAAAATTAACCGTGTTTGTGTCAATATAAAGTTATATTATAAGTAAAGTCAAAACGTCATATTATACAATGCCTGACATCGAAATTAATTTTAGTTTTTTTGCGGTGGTGGAGCTGCTGTCAAATAATGAACTGATGTGGCTTTTTGGTGTGGTTTTTTAATAAAACCTTTTACTCCGAATATCACAATATATAATTAAAACGAATATTTACGGGTTCTGCGAATATGTAGATAATAGTGTATTGAGTGACGACATACAAATTAAACAATATGGCATTTGATGTGTTGGTATAAAATTGTGATCCGCCCATGGCGCAATACGACGAATATATAAACAATCTATCAACCGCAGGCCTATAAATCATGGCTGAATTTCTCCTCATTCATTAATCATAAACGTCATATCAAAGCAATAATAAAAGTATTAATAGTTCATGTTTTCTAAATGATATCAAAATGGTATATACTTTCATCGGACTTTCATCGGACTCCTTTCTTTTTTCCACTCCCCTCTCGTGCGTAAATGACAAAAAGCACATATCTGGAGTGAGATAAAAACTGTATGTTAACATTAAAACTAAACTTGTACCCAATAACCTACAGTATTCCGATTCGTATTAACGGTACGGTAATGCTTTCCTTGGGCTCTGTCTACAATGTTGATAATATCTATGATACACAGTTGTGATGTCTTTGGACTTAGGATTGATGGTAATGTTAGTCAAGCCGTCAGAAGGAGGAGGAGGAGGAGAGAGAGAATTGTATAGTCTTTAGAAATGTTAATTAAAGTAGAATAATGACATATTAACAATCAATATATTAAACTATTTCAATTATCTCTTGGTCGTCCATCATTTCTGTTCCACGCTAATACTCACACGCCACTACGTTAATGCATGGCAGTACAGGTTCAGTGTATAAGAAGCTAACCGTGTTTGCAGTACACTACTTTATTCATAAAAAACATTTCATGTTTAAATCATGAGTGCTTATTATATTGCTTTAATAGATGTGAATAAAAATAGAAACTATAAAAGAAAACAAGCAGCGTATCAATTTGCATATATGCTTGTGAACAAGAAGAAGAAAATATAACTACATTTTGTACCAAACAAACTTGCAGGGATGTGAGGTGTTCATTCAATCGGTCAATAACTTATGTAATGTGCAAATACATGTATTTTTATGGGATATGAAAATGTATTTATACTATGTACGCTTTATCAATGATAAATCATTGGTTGTATACTGTTTACATTAAAAGGAAATTCGTTCAAGCCTCGTTTCCTTCTAATGAAAAATGTATACTTTTCTTCTGAAACTGTTTCGTGGGGACTAGATCACAATGTTGTCAAAGAGCAAAATCATATCACGATGCAATGTACGCGAAGATTTCGAAACCTTGACTATCTGTACCTTGTACTCGGGTATATCTAAATTGGGGAATGATATCTCTTAATATACATCCTTGGACCACTTAACAGCCAAGTGTTGTTTCCCTTTCAGTCCAAACATGTGCACTAAGACTCGGTTCTCTACTTAAGGGTTTGACTCTCATACCTTTGTATCGTACTGGACCTTGTTTTGTGCATGGCTAATGCTCGCCTCCCTCGCCGCGGCAGTATAATCAAATGTGAGGCGGTCTTTGAGTTTTCAACGTATACGTGAGGCTCTTGCAGCAGCATCGCCACTGTCTGGTTTAGTGCCCAGATATGCGTCGACAGAAAGCCGGGGATGCCACCCAAACATACGAAAATATGGTTAGAATCCGGTGGAAATCGTTCGTAGTAGCATTATATGCATGTATAATTGGAGCAATTAAGGTCTTCAATCTTGTGTTTTCTCTTCCTCCAATGTTCCTAGCATTTTTATGAGCGTTCAACATAAACGTTTGCAGGCACCATTCCCCTATGGGTGAAATGGAGAGGAGCAGCACACGATAGGCTATACATGGCGGCCAGTATTAACCACCGACCCACGAGAAGATGTTGGCAAGCTTTATCACATACCCACATTGACCGAATCCTAGACTCGAACCCACGCAGACAGAGGTGAGATGGCAAAGATTCGTAACGGAGAGCAATTTAGACCACTCGGACACTCGGACCCCTCAAGGTAGAGAAAGATTTCGACTCAAGGGTCCAACAAAGAGAGGAGAGGTTAGAAACTCAGATCAACGCTCTTGCTATACAGCTGTATGAAGTCGCTACTCCTCAGAGAACTGACTGAAATTATTAAAGGGCGGGATAACAATAACAGACAGACAGACTCAGAACTACTGCTGCCCCACAACAACAACTCTCCACCTTGCATCTCTCGTGGTCGCTTTCTATTATGGGTTGGTGAAGTCCGTTCTTGGTGGGGATTGGACAGCGTCCTTCGGCATGCTCAGCGGCTTGTCGACCATTCTAATGTATCTCAGTAGCTCGAGATAAGTAGTGATGGAGTCGAACTTATGATGAGTGTGACTCTTGAAGAAGTGAAGACCAAAAGGTGTGCCTGAGGAGGCCATCCATATTCTCTTCTCGGATGTGACCCGCTTCGATTGCAGTCTGGAGTAGTTTCTCGAGTCTGCAAAAAATGGTTGTCAATGATTCTGGAAAGAGTTGAAAACCTAGAGCATAATCATGACTTGCGTTGACATATCTCCAACGGCAGTATCTAGGCGCTTCAATATGGCTTCAGTGGATGCTTTCTAGCCTAATACTATAACGTATGTCTCTCCCTGCCCGTACACCGTATGTTTGCCTGATCAAGATCATTCGCGGAAACACCATCTTATATGTGTTGGTCAGATAACCTAATAATGATTCAAAACCACCTGTATATTTCGCAATAAACTAATTAACATTATCTATGTCAGTAATGTAAACAAAGTTGTCATGTACATATTCATGCTAGTAGATATTAATGTCATTGCATTAACGTAGAATTATATTTGGGTAACAAGCAAGTCCTTTCATGTCTAATGCTTATGCCTTTCCGTGTTACAGCCAATGTGTCAACATGTCGAATTAATAACAATGACATTAACCTCGTTTTGACACAGTGATTTCTATGTCGCACCTAACAAGTGGGTCTAACCGTTATGCTACCACGTGTCGAATTAAACGGATAGACTGTTCGTGCAATGTTGGCGATAAGAGCAACTTAAAGTTAGATCGACATGACTATATATGTGAAAACGACAAATGATATATTTAATACACTAACAAAAGTTATGGAAGATAACATAGTATTTCCAAATCCAAGAATCCTTCCTTTCAAAAATATAACACTAACTTAACGAATAACACATGACACGCATTACTCCACGTCCTATATATTGAGTCAAATGTCAACCAGCTGTGAAGATAATTGTCTCGAATTTCTGTAAATGTCATCTTACATTCAAGAGTTCGATTTTCAATTCCGAGAAATATTAAAAAAAGTAGAAAGTATGCACACAAGTTTCCTTTTTGACCCAGAAAAGAACACTAAATCACTTGGAAGCCCGCGTTAGCGTCCTCTTGAATGCTTCCGCTTTCCAATGCGGAATGTTTTCGTAATCCCTTGGTCGCGGTCCTTCGGTCTGGCTGACCTGTTATGTAGGATCTTCTCTCTATCCCACGTTGGACGGTGGGCGTCAGATGTGAGCTCTGTCTCATTTAGGGTTGACATGATAACACTCGCTTGTCGATTGTGGGATTTATTGTGAGATGAAAAGGTACAAAAAAACCAGACTCAAAGGGTATAATTTGTCCAAAGTATATTCAGTCCATGGTCTTTAACTTGCATGACAGACAAATGCTCTTCATCTTCACTACTCGTACTGCTCGACGCGTTGTCTGTGTCAAGACATAAGCAGTAGGAAGCTTTTATTAGTTTGGTGGGGATTGATTATAATACTCGTGAAGCACATGAATAATGCACACCGCAATCGCTCACCAATTTGTTCACAGAAAAGGAACATATGTCAATGTTTTACCCATCAGATACATTATATTCTTTTTATTGTCGCGGAGTAGAATGCACGCGGTTTTGTTGTTCTAAACAAAGTATGCCCATGCATTATTTGCTTCGCACTGTGTGTAGCAAATTGGAATAACGCATTTCGTACGTAATATAGCAGCTGTTTTCCGTTTATGTTCTGCTGTGTTCTGTATGTATTCTCACTGACAAATATCAGCAGAAAATAATTACATTCTCCAAAGCAGTGTATAAAAACTTCTATGTTTTTAACAAATATTAAGTACATTGTGAGATTCTAATGTGATACTAATTCACAATACTGGACATATCAATACAAGAACCAATTTATAACTTGGCGGATAAAATTCTTTAGAAATTATGTTTTCAGTATTTACTAATATCATGCATATTGAAATTGGTGTCATTTATGCGCAAACTATAGTTGAAATTGAACTTTAAACATTGATCATCCCAAGACGAGAAACGCAATCTTTAAAGGGTATTTCATATTACATAATCTTGGTCTTCGTATTTCCTTATAATTACGCATGCGCATAAATAACGGGCAAGATATGACGTCAGAAAATATGATGTACGAATATTTTAACCGTTTCTCTTTCTCTAACTTCAGAAATTTTCTCGCGAGGTAACAATCCTCAGTTTACATAATGTGATAATATTTGCTAGTGAAATCGAAAACAAGCCTTCATTTAAATAAATAATACACGTGGCATTGAATGTGCATGGGTTTGATATTGCATGGGTCATTGTGACACTGTTGTAAATAGTACAGGACTAGTGTAGTGCTTGATTACAATTTGAGAAACGCTTAGACGATCAACATGATTATTCTTATTCATACGATGACTCGGACGATAATCCATATGAATAATTTGATAACAATCCATATGCTTACTCGACCATAGCCCATATGCTTACTCGACCATAACCCATATGCTTACTCGACCATAGCCCATAATATGCATAATCGATCATAACCCATATGTTTACTCGACCATAACCCGTATGCTTACTTGACAACAACCCATATGCTTACTCGACCATAACCATCATGCTTGCTATGAGCATAACCGATTTGCACTCCGACATTGCCCGGGAAATACAAGTGTAATAGAGGGTAAATGCAACGATGTGCATTTGAAATGTTGTTTTTTAAATTTTAAATCCGTATAAAATGTTATGCTTATAAACATTTCCTAAATTATTTCATTCACAAAAAAACGTCTATCATACAGAATACAAATGCTTTCAGGACATTACCGTAGGTAAAATATATAACAATATATAATCAAGAATATTGAGATGTATCTAGTACTTTCCCGAGTATCGAACAATGATATGCAATAGTGAATCAGTACTTCGATTAACTGATCCAAGTATATCTCACTCCATTCCGCGATCAAATCAGTACACTGAACAGTTTTTTGCTTAAAACAAATTGTCGATTCCACGAAAAAATACGGACATTTCCTCTATCATCAATGTCTTAAAGTTAAGAAATGCACGGAACGCGCTTTCTATTTCTTGTTAAGTCAGAACAATATTCTTTCAGATGTAGGAAGATGAAAGAACACGCATACACACAATACTTCCGTTTTTGTGTTGTTTCTCATGATAAATGTGCTTCTCGTCTATCTTCGTCTACATTATTGTGTTTCATCACGCATTGGCTGCTCAGTTCGTAGATGTTTCTTCAACTCCTTGTTTTGGAAACGAGAACAATTTAAAGAAAATTTCAGCTGTCTTTCTCAACTGTTTAGACGTCTTTTGTTCTTTAATAAACCGCCGTCACTTGATTGCCAATCAACCCGTGTATCTATGATGGGCCCTCAATAATTGCTTTAAATGACCATTCCTTTGCTCTTCATACTACATTGTGCTCTATACAATCGAACTAGAATTACTTTCATCATTACTTAAATGTAAACGGAAGCGAAAAAAGACACGTTGTTTCAAGCTGGCCAGCGTTGACACAGGAAGAATAATTCCAGTTATATGCTTGGACTTGCTGCCATCACAAAGAATTCCATGATAAAATGTCCTAAGTACAACACAATCTTCAATTTCTGCCACACATCATTTGAACTAGTCCCAACAGCACTCACACCGGACCAAAGGTCAGTCCCTTTTTTCCTCCTTTATCGCCCTCCACCTAGTAGAACAAACAAGCTGACTGAATCTCTATTTTTAGAGCAGTTTCTGAATCTCCTTTAGTATGATAATTATATAGGTGCCAACATGATCACTCTTGGAGAATTCAACTTTCACTTTGACTGTCCTGGAAACTCATACACGTCACAACTCCTAGATTCAATTCATGTTTTCAGCCTTAAACAGTTAACCAACCCATCCATAAACATGGTCACATCTAAGACTGGATTTTTAATAGACCTGATGATAATAGTCTACGATCCATCCTTGTATTCTACAAACGTGCATCAGATCACCTCTGTATTATATGCCCTCTCCACGTATTAGCCCCAAACCTCCACCTTTATTTGCTACTATGATATATTTCCGTATGATAAACAGATCCAAAGCAATGCATACCATCCAAGTAAACCTAACAACTTTCTTACCTCCTACAACAGAACATCTCGATAACTGCGTGCGTTCATTGCTTGAAAATTAGGTCCCAGTCACCAAGTGCAGAGTATCAATTCAAAGTTTTATCCGTGGTATAGCAGTATTAGGGACCAGCCTTGCGCTGCTGAAAGAGATTTAGCTTTTTTTTCTTCCGTGACAAGGTACACACCATTAGAAATATGCTTGACACCACAATTTCAATTGACTCATAGACACCTTACCTGTTACGATACAGAATTTCAGCGCTAAACATTATATGAACATGTGTCTATCACGTTAGTACGGACAATCGTGATAAAGAGTGCACCAAAGTCAAGTGAAATTGATCCAATTCAACATCACTGCTGCTGGAGTGCTTAAACACAATATTGCCTTCACTAACAGATGCTATTAATATATCTCTCTCATCTGGGTAATTCCCATCATTATAGATGTTGTACAGCGCTTAGAACGTCTAAAGAATTGGCGATATACAAAGTCAGCATATATATATATATATATATATATATATATATATATATATATATATATATATATATATATATATATATATATATATATATATATATATATATTACCGTGTGGCAAATCTTTCTATTTGAATACACAAGTCTACTGAAGCGTGAATCATGTTTATCTTTTTTGACATATGTATCTGTAGATCACAAGCTATTGAATGTTTGTAAATTTTTACTGATAATGTTTATACAGTGTCTATTATTGTTAATTGGTGTTATAAATGTTAGAATAACGATTTTTATTTTTTCAAAATCTATGCTTTTTTGTTCCAATATAGTTTCCTTGAAGTTATCATTTATGTTCGAAAGAGTCTAGAAAACATACGATATTGATAGGGCGGTTTTTAATTATTTTTATTGCGATGCATATAATATCTTGTTCTAACATTTGAAATAAAGCAATAAGCAACTAAAATAAATCTTCTTTAGAGAGATGTATCCGTTTACATCTATGCTATTAAATGATTTTGAAAAAATATGTTTCTTTCTCACACTGTTCTTCCATAATAGTGTTTGTATACTTTGGCTGCATCTCATCTGGACTCTTATCAGGCTTCTTTGCTTGCTATAATGTAGGTATACTTTGGCTGCATCTCATCTGGACTCTTATCAGGCTTCTTTGTTTGCTAGTGGCATGCTTCCAGCCACGTAATGAGATAGTAATTGAGCTTCCATGACCCTTTGCTTCTTTGTTCTTGCAGCCATTAACATTCTTATATTCAAAGATTTATCCTGTCTTTTTTGTACTAGCTTGTTTTTTCAATCTTTGGGATCAAACCCTACAAATAACTCCCATAACATTTGTTAAGGCCAGGAGTCATAAATACCTGTCGGGGTGAAACTCTGAAACTAACGGATGCAACACCTATTCCAAAAGAAACACTTGACATACCGGCCCTTACCAGTGAAAATAATTTATACCTTGTTTTATAGTTTTCTCTTATTCGTCTATTATGGTTTATCTCTTGAACTGAATCATTATCAAATTAATTTCGTTCTCGCTATGTTAATTTTCTACAATTTCAAAAAATAAATTGTAAATTTATATAACTATTTGATCTAATAGTATCCTCTGGATGAAAGATATTCAAACATACTTCAAGAAGTATCAATAAATAATTTTTATGTTTGTTTTATAACTAAATAATTCCAATTTTTATGAATTAAACGAATTTCCTGTAATATGATTGGATGTAAACGGTCACGTGATGTTGATCAGGAATTGTTTACACTTCGATAAATTCTGGGACTACTTTCGGTTTTTGAAATATAAATAAACATTGCAGACTTTATTTTAGCTCACTTGTTCTATCCCTGTCTGTTATTATGCAAGGTCATTGTCATCTCACGTAGCATACAGGACTGACTTAAAGTTAACAAGAATTATGTTATTTTGTAAAGTATGAAGTTTCTGAATAAACGTAACTGTGACAGTAGTCACATTTCATTTCTCACTTGATCACCTAGTGGGTCTTGTTAAGTATTAACGCTGCTGAGAATAACATAAAATGTTACTCTTGTATAGAATTTATTTCATTGTTACCTTTATATAGTAAGGGATAGCATCATCTTGTTCATATTTCCATAAAAATTGGAAGTATTCACTGAAAAAATCCATAATGATTTCAGGTTTGATTGAAATTTAATTTAGCACACTTTTTGAGTCGGTATCAGTTATTATGTAAGGTCATGGTCATCTGACGTAACAGATGGGACTGACTAAAATAGAACAAGAATGTTGTCAGTAAACAAAATGTGTTAAAAACTACGGTAACCATTGCCTATGATGTAAAAGATGAAGTTTATGAATAAACGTAACTGTGGCTGTAGTCATATATTTATAGTTATATAAATTTACAATTTCTTCGTTTGATTCTGTACAGGTTATGTATTACGGGGCGGTGTGAAACGCCGAATGAAAGGTAACTACGCGCTACGTAAATTCGAATGCATTATTGATGGAATAAGTTAATTTGACGATAGAAATGATGAAATTGGAATTATAATTATAATCACTTTGTGAGTGATTAGGTAAAATTTACACATCAATAAATACCCAACCATGATCATTTAATCCTATAGTAAGCTGGTAAATTAATTTTGAAGCTAATCTACTTTCCAACGAATAATATGACCTTTCGTAAGGGTTGAACCTGACGCTTCGTGGTACATATTTACATTGACGTTGTTTACTTCGCTTGCAGTTATTAATATAAACTGCATTGATATATGTCTTGTTAGTCTCTCTGAACTAGTGTAACTACAACAACCAAAGCTTAAATTACTTGAACTGAATATGGTTAGTAAGACACGTAACATTCTAGTTCTCTCACGTAACGGTCTAGTCCTCTCACGTAACAGTCTAGTTCTCTCACGTAACAGTCTAGTTCTCTGCCACTTACGTAGGTTCCAGGTTACTGTTTGGATGTTTGTTCGTTATATAAAAAAGCAAATCAGATATGGCGGATATTTTTCAACATCAACTACTATTGCAACTAATGTAATACTTTGCGAGCAGGCGTCGGTTCCACTTCGGTCATAACTTGTTTCAATCTGTAACCTTTAATACCTTGTTTTTCTACTTTCTTGTGACCGTTTTTTCAGTTGTTTTTCAAGTACAGATATAAATGGATTTTATCGTTTGTGAAGCTACTTTCCATGTCAATTTTTGAACAATTACATTTTCTTTAGTTTAGTTTTCTCGACATTCCTTTTTGTAATAGTTTTCCAATATAGGTCCACAATCTTTTGTAACATTCATCCAGATTGCATTAGGATTCTAGACATATTATTTTAAGAAACTTTATTCAATTACAAATATCCTAAATTATTAGCAGTAGCAATTAGCGCAAAAGGTTGTAATCAAAACCTTGAGAAAATAACATAGTACACAATCTTACTTGTAGAGTTGTAAATTTCAGCTTTCCTCAAGATATACATTATAGTATCCATTACTAGCCTTTTCAAAGTATAAAACAAACCCATCGAACGTTGCCTACATAACCAATGTTAATATAAGAGGAATAATAACCCCACTCCCCCGGCCCGAAACTCCTGAATTAGAAGTTGCAATATCTTTTCCATCAGCAACACTTCATCCCTTTTTAACCAGTCGAAATGACATATTTTGTTTTACCATTTATTGTATATCTATAATATTCAATCTATTGAAATTTAGCGTTATTAATTTCAACGATTCACATGAACCTATGTTTCATTTCTTTCTCGGTAGATAATTTGTCTTGGACTGTTAGGTGTACAAGTTCTACGCGATTATGTTAAATATTAAATTGATTACAATATCAAAGCTACATTGGTGTAATGCACAGTACATTCATACAACTACTATAACCCATTTAAAACTTTGTTAATTCTCTTTTCTTTCTAAATTGTTAACTTTTGTCTAAAGACTTTTTATTTAAAACTAAAAGGTCTGAAGGCGGCTTTACTTTCATCCAATCTATCTGTACAACTGTGTGAGTTGGTAAAATAGCAGGCTAATACAAATTGAACTACATAGGGATGTGTAACAAATAAATGCTTTCATAGTAAATCTCATTAACAGCTCTTTCAATCTCGCACGGTTTGTAGGCACACTTTACCAAAGCTTATGAACTTATGAATCTAATCAACGTTGCAGATGTACTGGATAGGGCTGTGCAGAGATCATTCCGTAATACAAAGCTGATTGCAGTCTGTCGTAAGTACGTTGAAAATGCACGTATGTGTATCTGTATGTCATGAAAATACAATATATATATATATATATATATATATATATATATATATATATATATATATATATATATATATATATATATATATATATATATATATATATATATATATACATAATGTATTATACTACTCGTTGTGTAAATACTCGGCATCCATCGTTTCCTTTTAATGAGAAATTTATACATCTCGTGGTATGTCAAAGGTACCGCGTAGATACTAAACATTTTTATTGTCTCTCTCGTTCTCTCTCAATATCCATTTCTCTGACTCTCTTCTATCTATCTATCTATCTATCTATCTATCTATCTATCTATCTATCTATCTATCTATCTATCTATCTATCTATCTATCTTATCTTATCTTATCTTATCTTATCTTATCTTATCTTATCTTATCTTATCTTATCTTATCTTATCTTATCTTATCTGATCTTATCTTATCATGCGTATCTGTATGTCAAGAAAATACAATATATATATATACATAATGTATTATACTACTCGTTGTGTAAATACTCGGCATCCATCGTTTCCTTTTAATGAGAAATTTATACATCTCGTGGTATGTCAAAGGTACCGCGTAGATACTAAACATTTTTTATTGTCTCTCTCGTTCTCTCTCAATATCCATTTCTCTGACTCTCTTCTATCTATCTATCTATCTATCTATCTATCTATCTATCTATCTATCTATCTATCTATCTATCTATCTATCTTATCTTATCTTATCTTATCTTATCTTATCTTATCACATCTTATCTTATCTTATCTTATCTTATCTTATCTTATCTTATCTTATCTTATCTTATCTTATCTTATCTTATCTGATCTTATCTTATCATGCGTATCTGTATGTCAAGAAAATACAATATATATATATATATATATATATATATATATATATATATATATATATATATATATATCTTATCTATCTTATCTCATCTCATCTTATCTTATCTTATCTTATTTTTTTTTTTTTATTATTATTATTGAACACAAGGTATCAGGATTTTACATATTCCCCTACATCACCACCTGACCTGGCGTATGGGGCATGATCTTAAATTCTTTTGTGTCCTGATCTCTACATGTGTTCCCTACACAACACACACACACACATGCACACACAGACACTTACTTACAATCACAATTATTGTACACAAAGTCATACTCGCATACAAACCCCAAGATGCTTGAAATTGCATTAAAAAGAAAATAATAATAAATATATAAATTTTAAAAGTAAAAATAGTAATAATAATAATAATAATAATAATTCATGTACCAAAAGTTGATAATAGGGTCCACTTTCTTTTAAACTCGTCACTGCTGTTATTCACTTTGGCGACATATTTTTCCAGCGTTTTATATGATAAAACACAATTTTTATAATAGGCAAGATTTGGGCTTTTTGATGCACAACGTGATCTGTATATAACATATTTTGCTAGCAAAATTAGGAAGTTGATAAGATCGTCAAAGTTGTTATTTCCTATAAAGACATCTTTTCGTGTAATTCTAAAATTTGGGTCATAAGTTTGGATCCATTCTACCAACAGTTTCCAAAAGTTTTCAGTAACTAAACAGTCATAAAATAAGTGCTCAATTTCTTCTATTCCCTCATTACAAAAGGTACATTTATCATTATCACTTAAATTAATCTTTTTTAGAAACTGGTTTGTGGCAATATTTCTGTGGAGAAATCTAAAGTTAAAGCTAATCAGTTTTGTGTCTTTTGTACAAAATCTAGCCGAAACAAAAGAGTTGGTCCATTCATTTGTACCAATCGCACACTCTAGCTGTCTGGACCAAGTTTCCTGTTTACCATTTGGCTTTATTATTTTGGTTCTTATCAGGTCTTTATAGATAAATTTATTCTTTGCTCTTACCCTAAGGAGAGATGTTTTGTCCAAAGCTACAAGAAAACTATTTCCACTTTCATAGAAAGTTTTAATTTTCTTTTTCCACATCACAGAGATCTTTGAAATAAGAGCAAAGTACTGTATGAAATTATTTGTTTTTGTTTTTTGTTTTATTTCATCAAAACTTAATAGAGACCCTTGTGCATCAAAAAGATGTTTAATAATTACAATACCATTTGTTCTCCACCTTGTGTATGATTTAAAATTATCTACAGTCACTAAATTAAGAATATCTTGAGACAAGTATTCATTGACAGTAGATGGTTCATTTTTCCATTGAGATAACGCATAAATAACATCACGCCAAAAAATATTTTTAGTTAATTTAGAGATTACTTTTAATTTAGTTTTTCCTAATGAAAGTAACAGCATACCTCCAAATTTTCCAAATATTTGTTCAGAAACCAGTTTTTGCCATAAACCATCTTCGTTTATTAAGAGGCGCCTAATCCAGGTAAGTTTTATATAACACACAAATGAATGCAAGTGAATCATATTTAATCCCCCTTCCTCAAAAGAAGCTATAAGTGTGTCTCTTTTAACTCTCTCAGTTTTACTGCCCCAAATAAACTGGAAAAATAATGTATTCAGTTCCTTTTCTATATGGGGTGGAGGATTTGGCAAAGCTGCAAAAAGATGAATGAATTTAGGCTAAAGCAAGGACTTTATCAAAGTAATTTTTCCAATAATGGATAAATTTCTTCTACTCCACCAGCCAAGCAGTTTCTTAACTTCCTTTAACTTCATCGAATAATTAAGCTCTACCATATCCTCCAAGTTCAAAGAGAAATATACTCCCAGCAATCTAAAATTGGACATTGACCAGTTAATATCAATTTCTGGACATATTTTTTCATTAGAGTATTTTTTGTTTCCAATCCAAATTGCTTTCGATTTCAAAACATTGCAGTGCAGACCTGACACCAAAGCAAAATCATTTAAAATCTGCATGGTTGTCCTCAAGGACAAATGAGAACCATCTAATAATAGAAAAGCATCATCAGCGTACTGCCCTAGTTTGAACTCCATTTCATTATAAAAAATGCCTGTAACATCTGTGTTTTTCTTTAGTTCTGTTGCAAGAAGTTCAATTCCTATTATAAGAAAGTAGGGTGATAAAGGGTCTCCCTGGCGACAACCTCTCTCCAAATTAAAGAATGGGGATAAATATCCATTATTAATAACACAACTTTTTGATTTATTGTAAAATAGCCTGAACCAGTGACAAATTGATTCTCCAAAGTTAAAAGACTTCAGAGCAGCTTCTAGAAAGTCCCATTCAACTGAGTCAAAAGCTTTTTCAAAGTCTATCAATAGGAGAAGACCAAATTCATTTTTTTCCTCAAGGTATTGCATCAGGTCATACAACAATCTTGTATTTTCACCAATGAATCTCCCTTTCATAAAACCCTTTTGGGTGTCACTGATGATAAACGGGAGTACTTTTTTGACCCTATTAGCAATTGACGCTGAAGCAATCTTGTAATCCACATTAAGTAGAGAGATTGGTCTCCAATTTTTTTTATAAATTTCCTGTCTTTATCTTCTTTTGGAATGCATGTTATGATCCCCTGAGACTGAAATTCTGAAAAATGATTCATATCATATCCAGTATTTAGAGACCTAAAGAGAAAACCGCCTAGGTCTTTCCAAAAGAATTTGTAGAATTCTACCGTAAATCCATCAGAACCAGGGCTAGTTTCATTTTTCATATTTTTTAGTGCTAAACCACATTCCTCAAATGTTAACTTACCTTCACATGAACTTCTTTCAAAATCTGAGAGTTTTTTTATCATGGTTAAAAAAGTGGTTAAGCGTTTGAAAGTTACATTTGTTTTTACTTTGGTATAATTTTTCATAAAAGTCTTTCTGTTGATTTAATATTTCTTTTGAATCTGTTACCCTTGTTCCATCTTCCTTAGTTAACTCTTTTATTGTTTTGTTTGTGTAATTTCTCTTTTCGAGATTAAGAAAATATTTAGAGTTTTTTTCACCAGATTCATACCATCTTGCCTTAGATCTTAACATTATACCTTCCACCTCTTTTTTCCTCATTTCTTCTAATTCCGCTTGCTTTTTGTTCAATTCTTTCATCGTAGTGGGGTTATTATTTTGATTCACTAAAGCATGTAAGGTATTTATTTCAGCTTTCATTTTCCTGAGATTTTGTTTTTCCTGTTTTGCTTTAGCTTGTGAATACATAATAGATTCTGATCTTATTATCATTTTAAGGATTTCAAAAAACAATTGATCATTACATGTTAGTTTCACCTGAAGTGGGTTTTTCTTATCACCTTCACAATAATAATCTTATCTTATCTTATCTTATCTTATCTTATCTTATCTTATCTTATCTTATCTTATCTTATCTTATCTTATCTTATCTTATCTTATCTTATCTTATCTTATCTTATCTGATCTGATCTGATCTGATCTCATCTCATCTCATCTCATCTCATCTCATCTCATCTCATCTCATCTCATCTCATCTCATCTCATCTCATCTCATCTCATCTCATCTATCTATCTATCTATCTATCTATCTATCTATCTATCTATCTATCTATCTATCTATCTATCTATCTATCTATCTATCTATCTATCTATCTATCTATCTATCTATCTATCTATCTATCGCTAACACATGAATCATAAGATCGTGAAACAAGACAAAACTGTGCAAGAGCTAGAACATCGGGTGTAGAGACAAAATATTTGCGTGTTTTATAACGTTTCTGTTGTTTCAATATCTTTGGAGATATAGAAAAAACAAGCAATATCAAAATTGACGCAGGTATTTGATTTACTCGGAATAAGACCTCTTGCGTGAAACATTACGTTTTCAATATTGCCGAGTTTATTTTGTTATATTTTTATATACTTGTGATTGAAATATATCTTTATGTATGATACATACTGTTATCTTTGAATTAACTTTTATAACATACGAAGATGGTGTGGCGTAAATTAAAAAATGAAACGATCATGTTGTCTTATAATCCTGACTGTGATACTCGTTTATTAGGCGCTTATTTGATGAAATTAGTAAATATTGGAAAATCACCGCACACACATACAATCACACATAAAACACATTTTATGTTTTCTCTACTGATGTGAACCTGATATTGACGTTTTAGTTTAATAAATTGTTTCTGGGAAAAAGAATGTCATCCGAAAGTTGGAAAGTTCACAAATTTTCGGTTGCTGCATTTGTATATGAAAACATGAACGAGTTGTTTCGAGTAATTCAGGCTGGCATTGCAAGCGCAGTAGTAGTCTGACAATAATCCGTACTTTTCCCATACAAATACAGTAACCTTTTAATTAATTCTCATTTTCCTTTGGGCCACGTAATTAGGATTTGTTGAACTAAGAACGTACATTTTGAGGAAATTCAAATTGCAAAAGTGGAAGTATACTTTATTGACATTCTTATTTCTAGCTAAAGGAGACATGTTTATGCCCTGTCAGTTGCATGTTTTTTGTTGGAGGGACTCCAGCTAAGTATCAACTTTTATGGCTCCTATTGCTACTCTGATTCCAAACATTATATCAAAACACTAAAATGGGGTTAAATTTGCAAAGTAGCTGTCGCATGACAGCTTTAGGAAATAAAACGTCTTAGTCGTCTCGGCTTATTGTCTCTGAAGCTCTTTTTCTTCTATCAAACCATTCACTTTAATCACGTTGCGGATGCTGCAAATGTCACTTTCATTTGTTTGCTTGTTTGAAAGTTTATTTGTGGCTAGGTGAACTCGTCACCATCGTTAAACGTTATCATCTCTACTTTAAAGTTGACGAAACAGCATTTGAGGTATATTCACAAAGAAACCTCATAAACCAAAAGTTAAATTATCTACTACATTGTTTCCTTGCTAGGTAGTTCCTAATACACATTGTTGCTTTTAAACAACGTGACGTGAAATATAGAGCTGTGCAGTTTGGCAAAAATACTGCACACTTGTAAAAATGTAAAGTTAAGGGAGAAACATATGAGTATATATTAATCTGCTTTTCTAACTGTAAGAGTAGAGCAAATATCAAAATTATTGTAGCATGTAGTTATAAATCCAGAGCTTGTCTTAATAAGGCACATGACCCTTCTCTGTTAATTAGTATACATCAGCTTTTCACTAAACATTCAAAGCATCAATTGCCGTGGATCGAATACGGGATCGCTGGAATATGTAAGTTTAACGTAATTTACATGTACACTGGCAGCTTCTCAGACACTCATAAATGTCCCACATCAGTCAGACTGCTACAAGAAGTGCTTCATACACAAATTCAGATCGCTTTCATTATTTGTTTTAACATATCAATGTGAAATAAAACAAACTCTCTTTCCCAAAGGATAACTATCGCGAATTAAAGTTTGAAATTATATAGTACGTTATGTTAATGAATATAACGTGGGTGTACAATTCTCTCTGTGTATATGTGATGTGGATTTTTTACTTAGCTTTGAACTTGCCTCAGTCAGAACGCAACGATGTCTGCAGTGTGGCAGTTTATAATGATATTCAGCATTGGGGCATCATGCCGAAGACATTGAGCATCATGCCCTTCCCAGTCACAGTATCCTGACACCAGGCCGACCAGTCCTAACACTAACATCTCAATGTTGAGGGCGAAAGGAAGCAGTTACTAATATCAGTTTTAAGCCTTTTGGTATGACCCATTCTGGGTTCAAACCCACTACCTTCCGCATCCGAGGCTGCCGCTCTAACTACTAGGCTAACGGAGCTGTCTGTAAATTAACGATACCGCGAATCATTTTATCGAAATCATGTAATTTTAATTTAGTTATTGCTTGTGTCTCAATACAAGTATCAATTGCTGCACCTTTAACTTTCCTATAAGTTTGTATATGTATTTAGGCTACATCGAGTATACAAAAAGGTAACTGATTTGTTTATTTTTTATTGAGCAAGTATGTTTTCTAGATTCAATTTTTGGCGTGTAGTATCCTACACTTATATTCAACATTGCAATTATTTTCAGTGCTTTGTATTTTAATCTTTTTTCTCAATATAATTTATTTATATGTCACTTTTGTCGAAGGACATTAGTCCTGGATTTGTCTTACACAGAGGACGTAACGTAAAGACATCGGAATCGTCTCCAATGGAGCAATATATGATTCGAAACGCCTTCCAAGTTTAACCTCATGGATGGGTTTTCCTACTAATCTATCATGCCATATTCATCGTTTCTAAGAGTTTACATTTATATTAGTTACCTTGTGGGTAAAAGGGTATAAGGAGACCGCGGAGAGTAATGAAAGTCCACTATGTATTAATTCTCCAATACTCATTGTTCTTGTCACTCCTCAAAAACTAGAGAGATGATCACTTTCACACCAAGCATTTGGCACTAAAAGAACCCTATATTGAACAATAATTCATTTTAAACTATATTCATATATTGGATATGATAGCTCTGAAAGAAATTTATAATTACTTTGGAGGTTAATGGGGGTAATATTTGACGAATTGGTTTATTAATTCAAGAACAGGCACAAACACGAATATCATAAGTAACTATTTAAATACATTTTAGTATGTTTTTGAAGGAATGATTCTAATTCTAGTAGACAATGTTAGATGTTAGACTATTTACAAAATGTAATACTCAAAAGAAAAAGGGTAAACATTGTAAAAATAGTGTTAAATAGCTCTGGTGTTATAACATAGGCGGAGACAGATATAGGGAATGCCATCTGTACGAAATCGCTATCGAATGCGGAAATATTGTAAAAAGGAATCATTTATTCAATAACTCTAAAACGACAGACATACATAAAATTACTATATAAATGTCGATACATTTGAGTGGTATACAACATGAAATACTAGCATTGATCCTTCATCTGTTACATATTCAGACGAGACAAGCAGCAAACAATATTTGTTCTTCTGCTTAACCTAAATAAAGGACAAGAAGATTCAGAGAATATCTTAGTAGGCGATGACGCGAACAAAGATTCGATGTTTTTCTCGAGATAATAAAACTAATTAGGATATATGTCTTATGTTTGCCGAAGTTGAAAACCATGTGCTAGATACCAAACTTACGTGAAACAACAGACACATTTATGCATTTGACTTTCTTGTTCTTTTCATTATGGTATATTTTTGACTTTGTTGTTCTTTTCATTAAGGTATATTACGTGTAAAAATAATAGATGCTTCATACATAGATTACCAGAACGGATGCAACATAAAAAACTTGGTTTATATTTATAAGAAAGAACAATATTCTATAAAAATAATTTGAACAATAGACCGGTAAATAAATAAGAGCCAATTGTGCTAAAATATTAGGAAACCTAATAATTCAAAGAAACATATATTATCCTTTGCAGAGCCGACGAAGATATAATTTTTATTGGAAGAATGGCTTTCAATTCCTCAAGTTAGCATTATGTCACAAGTTACTTTCTTTACAAAACTAAGATATTCTTTTATACAGCCTTCTAATTAAATACATCAAGACATCATACCTGTCTAGCGATATAAAAATTCACTTTTCAAAATATGAACTATAAGCACGGGTTAAATTCACGAACATTTCAACTGTCTTAAATTATTTTCCCTTGCCACACAGGAGTCAAAAGTGAAACTTAGAGGTTTGACTTAGTATGGGGCACGTCTGATACTGATTGCAGGCTGTCACCAGATTCCATGCCAGTGTATTTAAGACTATGTTTATACATACAATATTCTTACATACACTATTTCAAAGTTCTTTAAACATATTATTATTAGTATATGAAGATAACGTGGATACACGCACTTGTTGGACGGTTACGTCTTCTTTGGCAACATATTCCCAGCTAACACACAACGTTTTCACAATGTTGCTATATGGTTGTGTTTTGGTTACGTTGGAAAATAGCGTTTTGGCAACGTTGCTAAAACGTTACACATGAAAATGAAATTAAATAGTCCTCTGATCTAAAAGATATAGTAAATTACAAATGGTATGTAACTGCATTGATCCAAATACTATAAGCAATAATTAATATAATTATTCCAAAGAAATTATATAACGTTTTTACAACGTTGTACCAATGTTGTGGTTAACTTTAAATTATCAAAGAGAACACTCATAGTTTCGTAGTTCATCCATTTTTATTTTCAAAACCAATAACTAAAAGGAGGTTGCATTTTTTGTAGCAAAACATTTTACTCGTCAGCTTTTCTTTATTACAAACATGAGGTACTGCCATTGCCTTAACAATATTTTACGTATCTATACTAAACAAAGACTAGCTCATCCTGTACCGACCGAATTACAGCTGAGACGACAGAGACGAATCTCCTGTTTCCCGCTATCTTGAACTACCAAGGTAAGAGCATTAAATAGTTAAATAGTTTACGTATATTCGCATATCTAGTTGCAGAAAATAACGTTTTTTTCTATTGGTCGATGTCTACTGATGCAATCAAGCACTTGTAAACTGCTACGAACTAGGCGCGAGGCACTGCCATGGCCTCAAAGGCTCAATCGCATTTTTAAACAAAGAAAATGGGATATATCGACCATCATGTTCAACTTGTGAAAATGACCAAACTGCTTGGCATATTTCTGTGACTTTTATCCGACTCGTATTCAGTAAATTATATTGTTATACTGGTACATTTTTGGAACGAAAAATATCAAGGATAGGATAGGTTACCATGATAAAATGCCGTCTGTTATGCTAGCATTTCGAATTAGGCGCGCTTAGCTCAAGAGCGTAAGATTTATCGTTCTTGACCAAAATTTAAAAAAATAATTTTTAAAAAAAACCCAAGTAATTTAAATTGATTTCAATCAAAAGTGAAATTCGAATAAATTTATGTTTAGACATGTATAAATATGTCGATTTAGATATAGATGTGAAAAAAGAGTAAATTGTTTGATAATTACAGACATGGGGGTGGGGTGGATAAGATGTAGTGGTCAGCTATTAAATTTCAAGGATGTAGTTCCAAATATGTATAGAGATGAACATTTACGGGTATTTTACTACATATACGCCATTACATATTTTTTTGGCTATTTTAATTAAATCTTAGAGTAAATCACGGTGGTTAATTTGTTATGTAATTGCTGTTAGTACATTGTGTTGCATACTTGGTGTTGGCAAATTGTTTCAAGTTAGAGCAAACAAATTTACATTCAAAATCATGGCAAAAAAACTTTATTAAAGCATTTTTTGTCACATTATTATTATTATTATTATTATTATTATCATTATTATTATTATTATTATTATTATTATTATTATTATTATTATTATTATTATCAGATATATTACTTGAGCTTCTTAGGCGGGTGTAATATGAGATGTAGTGTCCGCAGGATGATAAAACGGCTACGAACAAAAAGACTCTGGTCAGAGTATAGTCTAAAGGGACGTAAAGGGAAAAAAGCATTTAAAGACCTTGTGATATGCAGAGTTTTGATCAGTAAGTATGACTTGATTTTAATTGTCTATTTTTTTAATTACTCGCCAGACATTTTTCCATGAATGGATAAGGTACTACATGTTTCTTCACGCATACTGTAATTACATCTATATGAAAGAACCTGAGACCACATTTCAAAGTACATATTTTATAAATACTCCATTGATTATTGTTGGCATTTAGAAAACTGTAATTCATTCTTTGTTGTGAAACTTATTTTAAAAATATTGTGTTTCTCTTGCAGAAGCTTGCTTGAAAAATAATGGCAAAGCAAAATAAATTGAAATTGAAGAAGCCATATCGGAGACCCTTAAATATGCACCCAACCAACGTGGAGGGATAAAATACAAGGTTAGCCATTTGACTCTTATTTCATCAATATTGGATTCAGTTTTTGAAGGCGTTTTGGATGTATCTCTAAATTGCAAACAAAATCAGCTTATCATAGTTTCCAGGACTATTAAAGCTGGAGTACAGCTAACTACAATTTTCATCCATCTTGTATTATGGGACAAGTGCTTCCACTTTGAAGTTTTATTCACATGCAATATTTGGACAAAATAAATTCATCTTTGCGCAAATTGATTTCAACATTCACTTGCCTGTGAAATGACACATAAGTACAAAGTTATCTTGTAACTCGGCTTAACAATAATAAGGGCAGCACATGTGCAGTGAAGAAAATTTCATAAAGTTTAATAATGCTTGTTAATGTGACTTCTGCATATGTCAGCGGTACTGAGATGATATGTGACTTTTAAATTATATTTTGATTTGCAGGTCCCTGAGCAGATGAAGAAAGAGATAGTGGAGCAGGAGACTAATTCTGAGTGCTAATCTTAATTAAATCTAGAAAATAAATAAAAACTGATGTTAAAATATATGTTGTATTGTTTTCTTTTTCTTTTTTGGTCTTTTAAAAATTGAACCTTCAGTCTGCAGATTCAAGGGATTCCTTATCAGGCAAAAAAGTGGTTTACCCATCTACTTTCACTTTACACCCTGCTACCTAATTTTTTTATATTCCAATTGGAGTAGATCTCCACAAACCCCTGCCTACTTGGTGAAGTCACATGTCCATTTTAAATCTAATGAAAGCCCCTGCTGGAAAGTCTGTTAGAAAAGCTACCGAGAAAGAGGATTTCATACAATGAACAGAACGCAGTGTTTGCGTATAAACCGTGTTAGAACACCTGCACTGAACTGATTGCAAACTTTAGAATGGACGTATGAAATTTTTATTAAATTAGTATCCTTACTTTTTTTTATCTAAGATTATTTTTAAGCGCATGAAATGATAAATAAAAATTCTGTATTTTGAAAAATGCATTATTATATGTGCAACTTTGAACTGATTTGTGAGAGCTGTCACGCATCAACGAATGCAGAGTGCTATTCCTATTAGTATTAATATTATGGTCAAATTAATGGTGATGCTTGGTTTGTCATGAATGAAAATGGTGCAGAACTGACACTTAATGCTGTCACAATGGCAGTTTTGACATTCCTGCTATTGCAACTCCTAGCTGAATGGTAATGTTGACATTTTTTAAATGTCGATTTGTTTGACATTCTTGCCAAATGTGCGGAATATGTGTTTCAGAAACACAAGGCGGTTTCATCAGATTTCCGTATAGGATTTGAATGTTGCAAGAATGTTGTAGGAAGGTTATTTAATAGCGTTAGACAACAACGTTTTAGCAACGTTCCCAATTGTTCACCAAATCACATTGCTACAACATCATTTGACAACGTTGCCACAACCTTACCACAACGTTGCTGCAACGTTGTAGCAACGTGGAATTGTTAACTGGGTTAGTTGTATCCCTTCTGTGAGGGACATATCTGGTTACGCGAAGGGCTGTTGTTTAGAAAAAGGTCAACACATACGTAATGTTTTATGTTATCAGCTGTATCTACATCATGTGAGATGAACAAGTTTATTTATCCTAGACATTGCCACAAAATATATTATAAAAAGCTATTATCTCTTGAATATCATTTAAGGGATTTGATGTAAGTACAAATCTATTAGTTAACAACGCATGCATCCGTTAGTTTCGATCATCTTTCTTGTGTGTATAGGCACGATTGCGGCGAGACAGATATGTACATGTGTTTGCAGAAATGAGTTTTAAAGATTCCACCCAAACATTGTCCCACATCGACCTTTGGATGGATTTGTATGTGTTGGATAGTAAATACTAAATGCTGAATTGTAATTTGTTTTGATAGTACTGCTCTAATATATAATAAATAAACCATTTCACGCTGTTTGGGATTGCAAATAACCCGTTGTTAATTGTAATAATGAATGACACTTGCTGTTTACCTTTTTATATGTGTTCGGGTGGAATTGAGTTGATAATGGATAGCAAAGATTTGTATTTGTACGTGTGACTGCTTTCAGATATGCCCATTGTACCGTGTGTTTTGTTTGTAGAGGTCAAATGCTACTACTAACAATTAGCTGCTACTAACAATTTCAAAATCAAATATTTTTGTACACTTTATTTTTATCAGTATAGTTTTTTGTGAACAGTTTCTAAATAAAAACGTGTTTCAGTTTTTAAAATGTTTCTTTTACATTGTTTGCATTTTTGAGAATTTCTTTATAACCTTCGCTAAAATCTATTATTTAGGCGTTTCATTCTACGTTTTGCTTTCGACCATATTTGTTTCAATATTGAAGTATATGTTAATTCCATATTAGCATCGGAATGTTATTACTATGTTTAGTCCAGGTTTTAATGATAATATTTGTTGCGTATTCTCATCAGTTTCGCAGTAGTGTATACTAGTTTTGGTATTTTAGCAATAATTTCAGTCTAAGAAATAATTACATAGTTTTCGCATTATTTGTTGGAT
Source organism: Unio pictorum (assembly GCA_030141615.1). Taxonomy (NCBI): domain Eukaryota; kingdom Metazoa; phylum Mollusca; class Bivalvia; order Unionida; family Unionidae; genus Unio; species Unio pictorum. The sequence continues at coordinate 2,245,090 of JARLTB010000327.1, read as the reverse complement.
CTGTGTGTGTGTTGGTTGCATTCTGTATTATAAAATTGAATTTAAGCTTGTCCATATTATGCTCGATACATATGCTGGATTTGCTTTACGTCGCTAATACAATCAGCTTTCGTTTGGAATTTTAACAAATACAACGTCTAACCTCTCTAGTTTCTGTTGAATTAAATATTAAGTTCGAAATTTAATACAACTTTTAGTCCAAGCCATATAATTTCCGTTAACTGAGTTTTTCCGTAATTTTAAGTTTTGGAGCTTTGTATTTATGTTTAGTGTATGCCATATGTTGCCTTGAAAATCTTGAAAAACTTCTTGAAGTCTCCCCTAAAGGCCCTATTAGTTTCTTGAAGTCTCCCCTAAAGTCTGTATTAGTTTCTTGAAGTCTCCCCTAAAGTCTGTATTAGTTTCTTGAAGTCTCCCCTAAAGTCTGTATTAGTGTCATGAAATCTCCCCTAAAGTCTGTATTAGTTTCTTGAAGTCTCCCCTAAAGTCTGTATTAGTTTCTTGAAGTCTCCCCTAAAGTCTGTATTAGTTTCGAAACTTTAAGAATACTATTAGTCTAAGCAATATTTTTTTTGCATTTGTTTCGTTTTAGTGTTTGCTATAGACAACCTTAATGTCTCCATTTCTGGGGAGTTTTTCGGTCGCTGTTAATTCCCTATTAGGTTCGGTTTTCTAATATAACTTTTATTCTTTCCGGATTGTTTCTCTCCGCTAAGATTTATACTAGTTAAGGAACTTTATCTTGAGTTTTAGTCTTAATATTTATTTTGCATTTTTCGAACTTCCATCTAGTCTCTGCTAAAGTCTGTATATTTGTTTGAAATTTTGATATTACTTTGAGCTTGCATGTTACATTTTGTTTCGGGACGCTAAATGGACTGCATGTTTCGAATTTTGGAATCGCTTTTAGTTTCAGAGGTTATAATCAAATTTTTAAGTTTGTTCTTCTCACCGATATATTTCGTTCGTGTTGTTATTGTGTTTAACGCCATTTTTCAACACAAAACAGTCTATACATTGCCGCCATTATAACTTGTGGAGGAAGAACCCCGGAAAACCCAGGTAAGAACCAGCGACCCACGGTAAGCTACTGGCAGGTTTTTGCAAGTACCCATTGAAGTCGAGACTGAGACTTGAACCCTCGCAGATAAAGGTAAAATATGATATATTTCGTGAATTTGAAACGTTTAGAAATGCGCTTATTTACTTTAGAATTGATTTTATTCGCTTACAAATTATTGTTATAATTAGTTAGTTATTTTAATTGTACGTGTGGTTTGTATAAATATTTCGGATATATGCAGTCTTCAATCAAAGAGACTTACCTTCCTCTCATACTTTGTGAAAGGTTTATTGCCGGATGGTGATAAAATTGATTCAAAATTAAGTTCTTATTAAACAATTTAAAGTTAAAATAGTAAATTCATATACAGCATGCGCAATGCATATCAATGTGTTTGCACATAAATGTATTATGCATCGCAGGCAGTCATTGCATTTATATATATATTTCTTCCGGTAGACGTCGAACTCTGAAGCTCTATGTAACCCCGATTATAGGGTCTTTGGTTCTTGGAACAATACATGTTAATTCGGTGTGAGGTGTACTGAGATCGGAATCTCGTATTCAACACTTACATTCAACGCAACAAATATTGACACAAACGATCATTCAATATTATTTGTTGAAATCGTATGCTTTGACGGTACTAATTTAGGATCGATCTCGGTTTGTTATTTCCGATGCAGAACATTGTAAACGCGAGCAAAGTGTCAGATTCATTAATCATTCATTTGCTTTCACATAATTGTCCTAACTGATTTATATAAGAACCTCCCCCAGTCAGTTGAAGAATGTTACGCACATGATGCATCGTTATTACGGCTCTTTGGCAACCGTCCATCCCAAATTTAATGATTTTCTTGTAAGAACAAATAATAGTAAAACAATCTTCAAAGATCAGTTTTTGCTCAATTATGAGTGTGTTTATGATGCTTCCATGTTGCTCAAGATCTTTTTTTCAGGATGAAAGAAATATTATTTTTTTTTTTTACTAAATAAAGCAGTTTGTTTCCCTTCTTTTGTCGATTAGCAAGCTATTTTCTATAGTATCACTGGATACATCACGAAATCCCTCAATTAACATGCTAGATTGTATTAAGAGTATTAATTAATTAAACCATTTTTTCCTTTGAATTTATCAACCCTTTTGTGTGGGGATATGAGTCGTTTTCTTTCATTACTGTCTTAATCATCTTCCAACCTTCTCTGATATGTTCATCTTAATGGAAGTGTGTCATTTAAATCAACTATTGTGTTGGCGGAAAGATTGACTTCGCATGGAGGAAGATGATACTGGACTGATTTTTTCAACACAAATTATTACGACGTTCATACATTTTACAAAAAGAAACGTTTCTTTAAAATACTATGGAATATACAATTTTTAAATTGAAGTTACGTTTACCAAATTATAAAATTAATTTCACTTCTTTCATTTAAGTGTCAAAGATATTCCTACTTTTAATTTTGGGAGTTTCTGACTAATAAATGTATTTTATATTTTTGGGGGATGCGCGTCGGGAAATAACTCACCTTTCACACTTGTTTATTACGTGACGTCAGTATATGTCGGCATTTTACAGTAAATAGTGTGGTAAATGCATATAAAGAGACGTGTTCAGAAAAATTCATTTTATCGTAAGATAGGTGTTTTAATTAAAAAGAATAAATGCTTGTTTAAACGATGAATGATTATTAATATATAATGAATGCAAACAACAACTTGTATATCACATGACCCTTGGGTAATATCACTGACGTGTATGATGTGTTTAACATATATACGACAAAAGGCCGTAGGAACTGTGAAGATAGCAAAAGGACTGAAACGTATGTAGAGAAGGAGTATGGTGGCAATGGTGTTTCTGCAGTCGGGACTGGTATTATGATGGCATACTCTGGAGCTCAGATGACATGGCAGTCACAGGGAAGTGAACAAAATTGAAGTTAGCAACGCCAATTAGCAAAGTACGGTCACGAAATGAGCTAACATTTATATTATATTCGTAGTATTTTCAGGAGCTGCAATTGTTTATTTTGTTTTAAGTAAACAGTATGAATTTCGTATTCATCTAATTGGTTTCTTTACATATTTATCATATCCAAAACGCTGATTACAGACCAACTGATACCAAAAGAAGAAAACGTAGAATGCGTTGAGTAGCATTTCTAAGTAACCAACATCACACGGTAAATAGTTCCAGGCTATGATGCTGCTTTTTCTGCTAAACCATGCAAAGAAGTGTCTGAAATTTTCAAATCCTTTTAAATTGGGTTCGCCAATGATTCACGTGGACTAGGTGGTTTAGATTTAGTTTGAGGCTGAACACCACCAGAGACTGTAACCAAATTTGCTATAACTAGAGCGATTGTTTATATTTCTATTGCCGTTATTATTATAGTTATCGTCACACCAGTTTCATTAAAAAAGAGTTTTAGTCTTTCTCAGAAAGTGAATATAAGCTTAATTATTTCTTAATTTTGTAAAATTCGTTTCGATAGTTTAACTGATTCTGGCCACATAATGTGTCTCTTTTGATGATGAATTCATGTTGTAGTACAGCATTTTCCCCGAGAACTTCGTAGTGTCTATTCTTCTTCACGTATTATAATCAGTAAGTCATTATATTCTACATGTATTGGAGAAGAGTCCATTTTATGCGACAATTTCAACAATTTCTTTGTATTTCTGCAGAACATTCATGAACATTGTAATATATTTTTTGTTCCTTCACACTTATTTTTTAAAAAAAATGACATAAAATCAGTATATTATACTGGTTGCCATTGTACAGTAGCGTTTAGTGGATATTTAGAATTTATTGTGATTTGCTCCAACTCTCCCGACTAATTTTTTATGTCTCTAAGAATAAAAATCTATCATGAATGTTATGAGATAAACTTGGTGTATTATTGTTAAAAATTTGTTATATTTCGTTCTTGTAAAATATATAAATATTACTGCAGTAACTGTTTGTTTCGCCAGTGATTACCGGGCCGTTTTGAGCGATCACAGACCCTAGAGAACGAAACACCGGGTTCTCCTTGCTCTTGTTCAAAACACACGTTTTGCTTTATAAAACTAAATGGTGATATTCGACCCGGGTCCCCTTACAAGACTGGGCACCGTGGATATATATCCCCACTTGACCCTCTTTGTCGGTCCTGAGTGCATACATGTGCATCGTGTCTTTTGTACTTTTGATAGGGGTATCTATTTATAGGAGACACGAATGTATTTGGAGTACAACAAATGTCCTTCTGGTTTGTACTCTATGAGCTTTATCTAACTGAAAAATGTATACTTGTTCTTAACGCTTTTGCCCCTCCTTTTAATTGTAAACTGAAGACATATATGTGAATAACGCATTGTAAATGAGACCGAAATGGATAAGCCGTATGTTTGCCAAAGTTTTACAAATCGATCTCTAATTGCACCATAAAACTTCAAGCAATCCGTACTGGAGATGGAAGAGGTTTAACTTCCGAATTTATGTATCGTATATATCATGTTTATATTGAACCGTTGCTATTGATTCCATGGTCGTCGCGAATGGTATTGCAGTAATACTCACGCATTGGTTTCTCCATTACATTCATGAACTATTAAGTTCTACGTGTTAATTGTAATCAGATTTGACAACAGATAAAAAGAAAGTGACCGCTCCGTTAGCTTAGTGGTCAGAGTATACAAACGGCTTAATAAGATGGTACTTACAGCTGCCTTGCTCGCGTTCAGCACTAAGAGGTTAGTGTTAGGACTGGTCGGCCCGGTGTCAGGATCATGTGACTGGGTAGGACATCATGCTACATGTCTCCGGTATGATTCCCAGTGCTAGATGGCACTATACAAACCATTCACACTGCAAATACGGTAGCGATAAGACTAAAACATTTTAAAACTCCAAGTCACACACACACACACAGAAAATACGAAATGCACGCTACTAGCAGGTTACTAAAGCAATTTATTATATACATTCTTGGTACATGCAATATGAACTACTCCACTGTAATTTAAGTATTTATAAAGAGCAGAGACAATTTTTTTTCAAACCTTATTTCAGAGGACGAATTCCATGTTGAAGATAAACTCATATTTTTTTAAGTATCAATGTCTTTTTACAGGTTGACGAAGTAAGCGAAGGGAGAAGTCAAACAAACATTATGGCGCATAGTGTCTTTCTTTTCCGTTATTGCATGTGATACACTCATTGGACTTTTAAAAATGCCTCTGGTGTGGGTTAACAGATGGCTTTATTGCCATCATTTTGTGTTGCTCTAAGGTCACCAAAACCATTTCAGCAGGGGTTGACAGTTGCCTACGTTTTGGTAAACCATGATAAATGGGATTACTTATGCCCACTCTCACCCAAGTGACGCTGAATATTTTTGAACCAACATGAAGTTTTGAATCACATGAACTAAAACTAAAACCAATATCAAAAGGAAGATAACAAGTGGGGTCATTTAGCATGTGCTTATGTGAGAAAAGGAATTTCGTCCCCATGTTGCGGTAGCAGTTTCCTCATACATCCATGATCTGATATTTTACAATTCAGCAGAAATGCCTACTGTTATGCAAAGTTAATTGTGAAATGGGCATATGTGGTAGATCCAATTGTATTTGATGTACTTTGGAAAATAACCCCCAATTTTGTACATCCATTTCATCTATTTAACCTGATTTTGTTTTTTTCCCTCATATTCATTTCCCTTCCACTCCCTTGTTTAAAGGGATGCGACATTCAGGCTTTATTCTCTTATTACACTCAAAGCCTGGGACTGAATTAATATTTCCATCAATCGTTCACTCTTGCTTTTGTGACTTGCTTACTGCTCTTTCAGTCACAGACTATCAATAGACTAATCATCCTGATAATTCATGGATTGACATTGCTTAAGGCCATTCTGTCTTGTACAACGGATTAAAGTCTGCACTTAATTTCCAGTCGAGTGGTAAACAGTCAAGTGCTGCCACTCGCAACTTTGTTATATGCAAAACGTGCAATGAATCGTCAATTCGACAGAATCAATCACTTGACGTGTATAAGTATTGATATTGGTCTATTCTTTGTGTGCATCTCAGAGATGATGTTCGTCCAGTGAAAAATGGAGCTGAAATCCGCGCGTGTCACTAGAGATCTCTGAAACGCAAAAGACATGTTAATTAAGACCTTCTTTATACAAATAATTGTGCGCCAGTCAGACATCAGATGAAACATGTTACTACTCTGTGATATTTCATAAATTGTGTGCACAAAGTGTATACAATTGGCTGAATTAAAACTGAACAATACCCGGTCTGAGAGACCTTTTCAGTCTATGTTGTCTTAACTAGCTAACGGGAGCCCCGAGTGCTCTAGAGCGCTCTACGTTACGGATCACTGCCATCTCACCTCTGACTGCGTTCGAGTCTAAGAATCAGGTAATGTAGTTATGTGAGAGAGCTTGCCAGTAGCTTCTCGTGGGTCGGTGGTTCTTTCCGGGTTTTTCCCGGGTTCTTCCTCCACCAATAATACTGGCCGCCATGTATAGCCTATCGTGTGCTGAAAAATGGCGTTAAACCCTACAACAACAACAACAACTAGCTAACGTTCAAGTGCTTTTTTCGAAAGATGGGTCATAATACAGTTTTGCTGTCGCGGCTGTCTCGTTTCCTTTCTATGTTGGTTTGGTGATGATAGGATTGCTCTTGCTCTAGTGTAGTAACTGATTCTATTGTTGCTTTTGTTGCATGAGGTTTTACCCTTTTCTTTTCACTTTCTAACATAAATATCTTTTACTTCTTTTCTTTTCTCCGTTTTCTTACCTTTCTCATCGCTCACTAGCACGACCACCTGTTGCCCTGATATAGCTTTCTTGTTGTTCGTCCTGTCATGAGCGGGTGCAGAGGGGGGGGGGGGGGGCGTATCCGTGGTTTCAAAGCCGACGTTGGGAATGAATCTGTTTGAGGTGGAGTGAATATTGACTCGGTTTTGCGGTTGGAGCTCATAGTGATTGTCCAGTCTGATTTCTGTACTGGCTTTGTTGTACCTGAGTACTCCCAGCAGTTGTCTTTCTGGGGCTGGGGTGGGTTGGGGGAGCTATCTTACCAATTAGAGTCGCATGCAGTACCCGACCAGGTTAGTAGCAAAGCTGTGGGTCCTGCCTGAGCTCTTTGGGACCACCATGAAGCAAAATTTAGGTTTAATCCTTTGATATCAGTCAGGGCTCAGGTGGAACATATCATGTCTATGTATAGTAATTCTTGCTGCGTGGTACTCTCAGCTCTACAAGCCAATTAATTTGCAAAACCGGGGAACAAACCCACTTTAAAGATATAGAAATACAGACATTAATAAAGCATGCCGAGGTGTAGCACGCATACGCGATATAATGCATGTTAGAAACAATCAAGACAACCTAAATAAATTGTCATCTGAGATTCAGAAAGATTCACAGAAACAATGAAAGGTGATGTCAGTGTTTGTTTTTAAAAGCGTGTATTCAACAAAAGCGTTTTTAGTGAAAGTAACGACATTCGGATACAAGCCAAGCATCACTCACATTTATATTGGTAGAACATAATACAAAAGTTTGGAAGATTTCCGTTGTAGTTGTCTTAGACAATGGATGAAGTACAAACAACACAATCACGCAGAACGTTACAACAATAGACAAATGACAAAATATGTGACTAGTATGTCTTTTCCAGGAAGAATGTGATATCCAAGATAATTGCACTATTCCAGCCTAGATCCAGATTCACAGAACTCGGGGACTATCTGTCCTCACCTCATGGTTATTGGGTACGGGTTTGCTTCAGAGGCTGGATGGAATATTTTCCACCCCTTCAAAATGCTGATATTTTTGCTGCGTTTGCTGTTATTTCTGTTTTCTCTTTTCGCCCATTCATTCTCTCATTGTATATGCATTTGTTATACATATGCAATTCGATTAAGGGAATCGTACTATAAATACTTATTTTCTTATTTAAGAGGTTCTTTTCATTCATTGCATATACACCATAACTGCTGTTACTTTTCCCCTGCAGATAAACGCATAGTTGTTGAAGAGTAGAAGATTGATGGCAAGAATGGCAGCTTTATATGGAACAGACGTAGGCCTCAAGTAAGTTTAGTACTATCGGCGGATTTCTATCAACTGTTTGTAAGGAACAAAAGGGTACTTTCGTCTTCCGAAATTGTTTTTGTTGTGATTGGGATTAACGCCATTACAGCACATGCTAGTCTATACATGGCGGCCAGTAAATTAGTGGAGGAAAAACCCAGGAAAACCGGAGAAAGAACGAGCTACTCACGAGAAGCTACCGGCAAGCTATCGCACATAACCATATTCGCCGAGCACGAGATTAGAACCCACACAGAGGTGAGAAGGTAGTGATCCGTAACAGCGAGCGTTTAAGACAACTCGAGGCCCTGCCATTCAAAATCATCTCATTGTGCACTTTTGATCATAAAGATAAAGGATGTTTCTCAATCTGTATGTACCTCAATAAGCCCCCCTAAAGATGTTCAATAGTCGGTCCCAATAAAGGAAGATATATATCGGAACATCGATATTTTCCAACATCATTTACAGATCGTATCTATGATTGATTTGAATAAAACTGTTTTTGCGTCGTTATATTGGGATTAATAAGGATCAACAAGAGATTAGTGCAGCTAAGTGAAAACGGACAGTCTGTTTTTTCTTTGTCGTCCTTCATCTTTAGACCGAAGACATTGTGTACAGTTAACATGAAGGGATAAAGCCAAAAATGTATAATCAACCCAAAAAGAAATAATCATTTCATGTTTGGCTATAGTGACTGGGAAAGTATAAACAATGCACAATCAAGGTGCATGTAATTACTTGCCGTCAATCAATTCATTTCTGACGATGCAATCATATGACATAAATATGTTGTCCAAAATAATTAGCTTCCTAATTCACTTCACTATATGGTTTGCAATTCAGCTTTTATTTTGTTTATACACAAGTATTTTAAATTGTGAGAACCATATTATTTTGCTATATCCAGTAATGTATGATAGACGTTTTACGTGGAAAATGAATGCAGGAGGGGAAACATCACCGACTTTTAAAGGAGAAATTGACATGGAAAGCTTTACTGTGGGATTTGGGATTTGTGGGTTTAACGCCACTTGACAACCAATGATATACAATATAAAGAAGAACTTGTATATAGGGAAAAGAATAAGTGAACAACTTTTAAGATCTACCAGGCAACGGGGTTAATATGGCAAGTTCTTTTTAAAACAAATCCCCTCATTGGCCGAGGCCTGTATTATGTGAGGTATGAGACATACATCAATATATACAGTAGAATGGTATCATAGTACAAAAGTAGATGGATAACTCCTTGCAATGAATCAGCATTTATTCTTAAACAAGAAACCGGCTGCTGATAGCTACAGCTGCGGAGTTCACTACCAAATATTCGTATTGACAACTTTAAAATCCAGGAAGGATAATGAAGAGGCAGTGTCGCCGAAATGTCATTAATTTCCATGCCATAAATCAATTCTAAAGCTCGCAGTACACAATACCGTCTGTTAAACATTAGTATGAACTGTGTTTGTCATTCAATTAGAGTGGTCTGTGCCTCTACTAATTTTCAATATACTACTAATAAGGTCATGCACAAAATGCATTCAATAGTACATTTCTTAATTGATATGATGGATGAGTATGTATTATATAGAGCGTGATATTGCCGTGGAATGAAATCGGACGAAAATGGAATGATTACAAAATGAGGGCAACTTGGTGAATACTTAGCAAGGTAGACAGAGATAAATATATAAGTATGTAATGTTAGTGATAGGTCAAGTAGATTACAATCTATCTATCTATCTATCTATCTATCTATCTATCTATCTATCTATCTATCTATCTATCTATCTATTTGTCTGTCTGTCTGTCTGTCCGTCTATCCGTCTATGCATGTATGTATCAATGCTATTGAAAATAGAAGGTCAAAACCAGTGCTTTGTCTTGTATGAGTCATAAGAATCCTTAGTTTAATATATACGTAACCGATTTTTTGTATGTACATGACAATTGTGTACACATGAAAGAGCCAATTGTACTAAAAGAAGCAGAAACAACACACTTCTTGTCTAGTTCCATATTACCATATCAGGTTGGAGTTACTTTATAGCTTATATTTCTTGTCACCATCGAACCCCATGCGATGATATGCCAAAACTAGTAGCTAACAAATCTATCATAATGACCTTAGTTAAGATGTTATATGTCAATTACTTGAAATATGTAACAAATGTTTTGTTTTAATACAACAATAAACTAACATTTATTCATGTTATTAAAAAAAAAGAAAATATTGCCAATATAAGTTTGTCTGAAACAAATCACATTCAGAAGTAGCGTGTTACTGTATAGTAGAACCCGTTTACGGAATTCATAAATGGAGACGGTGATCATCACAGTAATGCCAGTGTCATATATCTCATTTTTGAGCATCAGCCTACTGTATTACAGCTCAAAGTCTAGCATCTCAAAATGATCAGGGTTTTTCAAACATATCCAGGTTTATTTTAATGACCATCATATAAGGTTATAAGGCATGTAACATTTTTCCGTCTGTGAAAATAATATTGCTCTGGTTATAGCAGAGTAACATCCTATTCTATATATTGTATTATTTGAAACGTTAGTTTCATGATATAAAATAGATATAAAATATCTGAGCTCTAACGAAAATAGACTACCCTCCGGGAAACAAATTGGTCAGTACATTATAATATATGAATTTTCTGTGTCCATATTAATTGTTGCGTAAGTTGTAATTTAAAACTGAAACAAAAGTGGGATGGTTAAGCGTACATTATAGCTTAAATATAGCAAAAGACATTGTGTTGACAAATGAAAGCAATATAGTACGTGTTGGCCTTGAAGCTACCTTTTCACTAGCTTCCGTTGCTATTATGGACAGGTTAACTGCGGTCTGTGATGCGAGAGACGTTCAAGAGTACTTATATTACCCGTATGATGTTATGTTGCCAGTACACCATTTGGCGCCAACCTGGCATTAAACCCTGGCCGTGCGGCTAGATTAAAACAGTTGACCGATCAAGGAGAGGTTTCCCGCACGATTCCACTCTAACACATTTTTTCATTTTACAGATCATTTTGTACGTGTTTTATGGGCCAAATACACAGTTATGTTAACCCGTAAGAGCTAAGTTCATACTGTATTATGGGTGCTGCTAATGTTGCCAGTACTAAAGTTTAGTTATCCGAACATATACCGAGGATACCTACAACGAGTTTCGCATGGAGCATATACGACGAATATTTGACTATTTTAATGGTTTGACTGATCAATAGCGTTTATAACATTTCCATGCCTTGACAATATAAACATTAATTTTCTCATTAACAACGAATGATGTTTCGCAATGGCTACGCGATCATGAAGAACCCACCTATGACATTTTGCTTGAGTTTGGTCATAATTAAGTGGCGCGTGTGTAACATTGACCAATAAAGTATCTGGACAGAAAGCAAAACAATCTCACAGACTTGCATATTTAACAAGAAGACGTTACTATAGTGTACCTTTTCTCATCGTTTCTCCTTATCAGTTATACCTGGTTAAGCAGACGTTGTTACAGGTGTACTTCAAAGCACGAATACGGCAAGCTTGTAACGATGAGTATATATGTATTTCCGTGATTTATCCGTGAAGACTATTGATGCAGGGGTAGATTGTCCGAATGAGGGTCATCAACGACTCAGAGAAAACTTCTAAATTGAATTTATAAGTTTCTAAAAAAATGTAAAATGTGGGTAAATGTCTATATTGAGGGCAGATCAATCAAGTCGAAAGATCTCAACCGAGATGAGTAAAACCCCAAAACATAACAAAACAAAACAAAATAATTCGTTTATGTTATGAAACAATAAATCGGGGACCATCCTACAAATGTTGACATCGATGCTGGCACAACAGTTTGCAAAAAGAACAACGTCACCGCCGTGTGATAACTTTTATTTTTTCAGCGGGTGGAGTTGTCGTGATGTTTTTGGTTGAAGATTTTTAAATGCGAAATTGCCGAGACAGCGACTGTTTCTTTGTGTGTGACTAGGATCAAGACTGCTGCAAGTATTATATGTACTCCATTCAGAGATAATGTCGGAGTCATATCTGTTTTAATGCATGTGACTAGCGGCGGTGCTGGTGCGTTAAAGGCACAATAGTGCAGAGTGTCTGTAATTTTGTGAATGTCACAGATCATGTAACTAATAAATTTGTCGACTTATAAGCTGAAATAATTCACAAAAACCTAGAGTTTGTGAAGATTCAATTAGGTAATTGATAAATAAACGAGAGAAAATGAATTTCTGTGGGGCCCCGCTTTTAATGAAACTTGTATTTCACGAAATGTTACGGAAGCCGTACGTGACCACAAAAACCTAAACGTCATCTTCGTCCAGTGGGCGGGTTATGAGTCACGTGATTCTAATCTAAATACCTACTATAAACAAAAATGGCGGATACAAGAGAGAGTCAAAAATTTACGTAAAGGTTGCCCGCGCTTGTCGCTTTCCGAGAAGAAACGTCAAAAAACTGTCAGAGAGACCGAACGGGACTTATCAAGGATTCGTCATGGGGACCAGTTTGTTCGATGATGAGCATTAATGGAAGAGTTAGGACTGGCATCAGACACTGAAATGGCGAAGTTGTTGTTGGGGTAGGCCAATATCAGTTTTCATATGTTGATACACATTAGTTACCCCAGAATCAAGTGCCTGTGATGTCTGTGTATAAGTGTTCTCCATTTGTCAATATCTTGTTCATACTGTATGTTTCAAAGCACTGTTTTATTAGTACAATGTTTGCATAAGGACTTCATTTGCTTTGTAATAATCCCAAAATAGATGTGATCAGCTGATCAATAAAAGACAATATTTCACTCCGTGACATATTGTATGTTGTATGTTGGGATGGAATATATTTTTTTTATAACAGCCTGCTCATAAGGTCATTTTGAACATATGTCAGTTATCTTCGTGAGACAGGTTTTTAAATTCGGCGAGGGAACTTAGATACATTTTACAAGGGTTATCAGTATTTATATCATCGCTCTCCCTCACACACACAAACATCTTTGGCTAATGTGACATGCACATTACTTGCATACAAGTTTAACAACCTTTTCATGTAAACATTTGAACAAATAATACCTATTTAATGTTGAACTGATCCAGTAAAGTGTTGATCTCATGCCTATGACAGGCTGGATGCTAAGATTTTATGGTACAAATACTTACTAGTAAATTTATTTTAAAGCATTGTATTGACTACAGTTACAAAAGGATCTATAGTCATGATAGAAAATGATATTATAATGCGACCAGAATATATGGCTGGCAGGTTGTTACTGTATCAGTTATAGTTCTGAGCTGCAATCAAGTAAGTTTTATTTGTATCAATTATGTATCCTTGCTAAAATTAAGTATTTCAGTTCTCAGTGTTTAACACAAATAACAAAGAAACAGATTTAGAATATAATTATAATACAAATGAATAGTTATTACATATTTTTAGTTACGAAGTTACAAAGAATGCAACAATGGATTATCCAAAGCATGCAGAATCATTGGGCAGTACATCTTCATGCTCATCAACACCTGGCCAAGTGCTTTTACGACATACAGAGAGATTGAAGACACCTTCATTAACTGCTATTGAGTGAGGAAGGTAAAAAATAAAAAATTCTCGCAGAATTTTATTTTTTTGGGGGGAATGGTTGCTATAGTTGTCATGTTACTGAAAACAATAATGTAACAAATACAATGCTGATAGAAGGACCTTTTTAAAACCTTTGCAGCAAGTTGAGTCCCCACTTCATACTTGTCTTAGTTTGAGCTAGAATAAAAAAAATACCATGGACTTTACTTTCTCAGCAGTGGGATAGGATGCCTCAAGGTCAACTGCTACCTTATGCATGGAAAAAGGCTATGTTTACTTTAATTGTTTTGGTTAGGCAAAAAAGTTCCAGTATACTCTGCTGGCTAACCCAGCTGTTTTTCCTCCACCATGCACTTCCCTCACTACAGGTAAATGAATACTTTGAGAACCAGTGATTGTATAGTTTGAAATTGTGATTACATATCACATATGCTTTCTTTATGCTGTTTCCCATTTATAGCTATGCCCCACATGCAGTTCTTGCTAACACCCTTTTTGCAATTATCCTTTTTGCTCATGCTGAATGCACACATGACATTTAATTTAAAACAAAATATTGAGATAATTATAAGATGCCATATCTCAATAACTGATTTTAATTGTTTGGATAAGAAGTAAATTTCCTCTATGTTCAAATGAGCCACATCTATCTGGTGTACAAAAGATGGGAGCTGATATCAGTAATTGTGAAGACAATGGGAAAATATAGTTAATATTCGTTTTTAATAGCTTCTTAAAATTCAGTAATCTATTGCAGTGAGCATAATTAAATAACTCATTATGAATAGGAGTTTATTATACCTAGAAATTATTGTATTCACCTTTTAATAATTAGAATATGGTGTAAAGTTGTAATTTTTTTTAAAGGTTAATAACTAAGTCCTAAAAATGACATTAAATTTTATACATATTAAAAGGCTGCAGGTTTAATACCACCTCACCCCGGGTGAGACTATCAGCTGCCCTGGTGTCTCCTTGGAAAGAGCACTAAGCTTGGATTTCCTCAGAAGCATAGAGCCAACAAAGTGTTGAAAATGCTATTAAAATATCGAAAGAAAACCCTTGACAAGAAACTGAAAGCAAAAAAAAAAAATAAACAATACCTGGCCCTTAACAAATACATTAGAATGTGAACAAGTCATTAGCGGAATATTACTTAAGCTGGACATCACAGACTATACATTTTTATTTCAGAGGCCAATTATTTTTCCATCTAAAATTTTGGACGGAAAGTCTATCACAGTCATATTAAATAATTTGTATGTTACCTTGTGTGTTTGAGAGAGAAATGTAGATTTATATTTGACCAGTGAAATTTAACTTTAAATTTATTTTCCAAATATGTTTTATCGTATATAACAGTGGTTCACAAAGTGGGGGGTATGAGGGGTGGGATTACTGAGGGGGTTCTAATGCTGCATAATGCTGTCTCAAGTAGTACTTTGGAGATAGAACAAATAAGAACAGAAACAACCCTTCCTTAGGAATTGGTTATGAGGCTCAAATATTGGGTGAAAACTCAATATAGTTTAACATATGGGAATGCTTGTCACACAAGTTAAGAAAATAACATTTTCTTTAAAACAGGTATCATCGCTGTTACAACAAAAAAGTGGCAGATGGTCCGTCTACCCTTGCAAGAAAAGTAAACATATCCCCACATCAGGGAGCTTATTCAGAAAGCCCTCATCTGTCGACTTGAGGACACACAGTGTATGAGGAGAAGACAACTTAAGGAAGATGATCCCAGGAGAATTAGCAGAAACCTGGCACCTCAAGAACCACCATCATCTCAAGTTTTGGTGAAGGAGGAGATCTCTAGATTTTAGCTATGTAATATATGAAAGGTGCTTGATATATGGATGTGTCTGCTAAGATTACAGTAATGTAAGTGTCAGTAGTTGAAAACAATGTATACTGTATCTGCAAGTACTGAAAATTTTTATATTGATAATATATGACCTTACCCAGAATAGACTGGTGTTTAAAAATATCTGAATGGAAGCATTATTGTTTGATGGCATATTATGTGCAGTTATAACAATACGAAGAATGAAGTCAAATGCTTATGTTTACATTTATATATAAATTTGTGCCCGTAAGAAGTGTTTTGAAAAAAGTTCAGGCAAGCCGCGAGGGGATGAAACCAGTGTATTGTCCAAAAGCATCTAGATATTTATCACGTATCCGCCAGACACAGCAAGAAGGAATGACACATCTCTGTCCAGACCCTAGTCTTCCATGCTGCCATAGTATGAACTGCCTATAGGCAGAATTCTTGTTCGCGCTTATCAAGTCAACTTCATCGTCAAGTACAAGAACATCCTGGCCAACGCATGTACAGCTTCATCAAGGATTAGAACTTGAAAATCCTGAAAAATTATATTTAAAAAAAATTAGGAACATGCAATTATTCAAAGTTTATTAATTTTTTACCACAAAATTCCAATGTAAAATAACTATGGATAAAAAACTGCAAAGTATTTATTCTGACATCAGCACTGAGTGTTCCATCGCAACCAGAACTGATATTAAGTGTTTGGGGAGCATTTCTAGAAGTCAGAGACACCTGCATTGGGATTAAATAGGAATGGCTGATGATGATAGAATCTTATCTTTCTATCATCATCAGCTTAGATTTGTTTAGCATAGTGAGGTACCCACATTGAAACCAGGTAATGAATAGAATCTACTTGAGTATCAATTGTAAAAAATAAAACTCCTTATCATTTGCTTATGTACGCATCTCTGTTTTTTATTTTTGGATGGCTTACAATTTAAAAATTCATTGACAGTGATTGCAAAGAAATAATCCAAGCATGTCTCTTTTTGTATGAAGTCTCGCTAAAATTCATGAAACATTATACATTAAATAAACTCTTAAGCATATCAAGAATAATGCATTAAGCAACAATGCGCATTATAAACAAAAATTTATATATTCGTTACCGGCAAAAGTGATATACAGTGCTGTCTCTCACAACACATCTTTTCAAGGTCTGTGGGCATCTCCCTGCTATTTCCACCCACACACACCAATCTGGCAATCCTGTGTCGGGGAATGGGTGATAACCACCACACTGCCTTGATCCTGGCTCCAAAGCATTAAAGACCAGGCTTGGTTGGAACTGCAACATCTGGATGAAAAGTTCCCTCAGCCGGTCTGGCTCTACAGTTGTTATGATCTCCTGGAATCCGTTGCAAAGATTAAGCATACTGAATCTCCATATGTATGTGGTACAACAACCTTGAAAACTAAAATCACAATACCATGGAAATTTCAACATTTGCAACAATCATGTATTTACATAAGGTTTCAATCTTTGCTAGTCCACCACGGAAATGGAAATGACTGCAAATGTTGTATTTTAAGAGTACCTACCAAGTTTTAATTATGTGTATACATGGATGCAGTATTTTATTTTATCAGTACAAAGTGCAAGTTACATTTTCGTAGTCAGTTGTTACACATATCATATATAGTGAAAGAGGTTTTCTGTAATGTAGCCCACATACCTGTCAAGTTATTCACACCTTTTGTGATATTTAATTTGTACATCCAATAGCATGCTCAAGAAATACATAAAAAGTATTGACAGAACTTAAAGTTTCAAAACCCATTACATCAAAATGTGTTATTTTAGAAATCATTTACAGTATTCACCAAAACCTGAATGCAAATCAGACAGGGCAATTAAAATCTGTACCCAAAAGATTATATCAAAGATGAAATGAAAATTCTGTTTCTTGCAAGCCTTCATGTCATTCTAAACTTTTTATGTTTATAATGATAGTGCATACATAATATTATCTTGATATATTTTGGCATGCATCATATTTAAACAGAAGAATTAAAGTGTAGTCATTATTTTACAAGGCTTAAATAGATATATGAATTTTCACAGGTCTATTTATTTTTTGAAAACTGCAACATAGTCAGGTCTAATCGCTGAAGATCTCATAGACTTTTTGTTATGACATGTATTTTGAATTTTTTGAAAATAAAAATTATAAATTTATTACTTAAATTGGAAAAGGGGCAGGTTGACCTTGACAGTATAAAATATTTGTTGTGTATGCGACTAGTATAGATCACTTCTACCTATATATGAAATGATTGTAGCTCGGTAATATTTTGATTATCACAGGAATTTAAATCTGTACCACAAGGAGCTATTTTCTTCACTCTATATATGCTGCAACCTCATCATCATCATTGGCGCCTTAGTCTCAGGAGACCATGCGGATAGCGCCCTTGGGGTGTCGTCTGTCCCTGGGTTGTTGGCATCGTCTGTTGTGGCTGTGGAGACCTATTCGTGAGTGACAGTCCCGCTTGCAGTTTGTGCAGACATGCTGGGAAGCCCGAGTTGCTGTGGTTGCTGTCACGTGGCTCTTTCTGACACGTTTCTCTGCTGCCAACTGACCTCTCCTCGTATCAGCAACTAAGATACCTTTATTTACTGTCAGTCTCCAGGTACATCGGTCCTCGGCCAGCACTTCCCAGCCATCAGGTGTGATGTCACATGCCTTCAGGTCCCTCTTGCATGCATCCTTGAAACGGAGTGAGGGGCGGCCGACTCTTCTTGTGCCAGTGGCCAGCTGTCCATATAGGATGTCCTTTGGCAGCCTCCCATCTTCCATGCGTCGGACGTGTCCCAGCCATCGAAGGCGACGTTTGCTTAGAAGGGAGAACATGCTGTGGGTGTTTGCACGCTGCAGGATTTCGCTGTTTGGGACACCGTCTTGCCAGCTGATTTTCAAGATGCGTTTAAGGCACCGTAAATGGAAGGAGTTGAGCCGACGCTCTTGCCTCATGTAGGTATTCCAGGTCTCACTTCCATAGAGAAGGGTGCTGAGAATGCAGGCTTGGTAAACTTTGACTTTGGTTTGCACTGTCAGCGCGTTGTTTTCCCACACCCTCTTGGTCAGTCGTGACATGATGGTATTTGCCTTTCCAAGCCTACTGTCCAGCTCCTTATCGAGCGAGAGAGTGTTGCTGATGGTTGACCCCAGGTAGGTAAAGTTGTTGACTGCTTCCAAGGTGACACCGTTGATTTTGATTGTAGGGGCAATGGTGGTATCTTGCACACTGACCTATGTTTTTTTCCAGGCTGATGGTAAGTCCAAACTGCATGCAGGCATCAGCAAAACGGTCTCCCAGTCTCTGAAGAGCTTCCTCAGTGTGTGTCACAAGAGCCGCGTCATCTGCAAAAAGCATCTCCCTGATGATCACAGCCCTCACTTTCGTCTTTGAGCACAGTCGTGCCAGGTTGAACAGCCTCCCATCGGACCTGGTGTGTATATATATATGCCATCAGTGGACGAGTCAAAGGCGTAGGACAGAAGCAAGGAGAATAAGATCCCGAATAGGGTTGGTGCCAGAACGCAGCCCACATCACACAGCTGTTAACTTTGAAGGAGGTTGAGGAAGATCCATCATACAGGACTGTTCCCTTCTTTTCTGCATGGAAAGAGATTATCATGCTGCGGGGTTTTGAAGGGCAACCGATTTTACTGAGAATTTCAAAAAGGCCCTTTCTGCTGACTAAGTCAAAGGCATTGGTGAGGTCGATGAACATCATGTAGAGTGGTTGACCTTGCTCTCTGCTCTTCTCTTGGAGTTGTCGTAAAGAGAAGATCATGTCTGTTGTCGACCTGCCTGCTCTGAAGCCGCACTGGGATTCTGGGTACACACGGTCTGCCAGCAACTGCAACCTGTCTAGTATGATGCGGGCATACACTTTACCAACGATGCTCAGAAGCGAGATCCCTCTGTAATTATTGCAGTCACTGTTTTTATAAAGGGTCACAATCGTGGCATCACGCATGTCTTGGGGGACTGCTCCTTCCTCCCAGCAGAGGCAAAGTAGTTCGTGCAATGGTTGGAGAAGTGTTGGTTTCCCACATTTGATAGCTTCGGGCGGGATGCTGTCACTACCTGGTGCTTTATCATTTGGGAGGGAGTCAATTGCTTTGCTGAGCTCTTCTAAGATTAGCACTTCGTCGAGCTCCTCCATGATGGGAAGATTCTTTATTCTGCTGATGGCTGTATCAGTGACTACCGTTTAACAGGAGTATAGCTCTGAGTAGTGCTACACCCATTTGGCCATCTGTTGCCTACGGTCTGTGATCTTCTCTCCCATCATGGATTTCAGGGGAGCGACCCCTTTCACTGTAGGGCCTAGAGCCTTCTTGATGCCATTGTACATACCTTTTATGTTTCTGGTCTCGGCACTGCGCTGAATTCCTGCACACAAATGTTGCCAGTACTAGCAGCAGAGGAGGTGAACAGACCAAGTTTTCAAGCAAAAATAAGGCTTCTACGGAAACCGAAATTATTTAACAAAATGCAGAGAGTGTGAACAGACCAACTCTTTTAGGCGTCAATTTAGTAAACTGAGGCTTCCCAAAATTGCTTATATAGGCCTCAATTTGGTAAACTAAAGGCTTCCTTGTAAGGTTCCATTTAGTAAAAAAAAAAGACGCCATTGTCATTGGCGTTCACATTCTCTGCTGCTATGCGCTAACTAAATATTTGATCAAGTCCGACACGATATCTTGTCCGAGGGTCTGATAAATTTATCGTCACAAATCCGTGTGGGATTGTCTGAGCGCGGCTAAAGAAATTTTTAAATTGATTATGATCCATATCGCCACCGCACCAAGTTTGCCAAATATTTCTAAGAGTATGAGTATCAACCCCGTTAAACACGCATAACAAATTGCAGTTATCTCTGATCACTTTTGGTATTTGAGTGTAACGTTGAGTTACATATATCACGTCGGTGTTTTTATGTCTGCCTCTGGAAAATATTCTAGCAGGATTTTTTTGATTATCTAACATGATATCATCATATACAACTAAATTGTTAATACTTCCGTCAATGGAGTCAATGCTAGGTGCCTCTTCGATATCGGTTATAAACTCAATAATATCATCGCCGTTAATTTCTTGCGCGGCTTCGTTAAAATCTTTTAACACTTCATAACATCGCTGATCATCTACACTCGGAGCAATCATGTACAATTTATCCCACTTCATCCATCTCGTTATTAAATTAAGTAGCAATTGTGTCTTGCCGGATCCAGATGGTCCGATGATAATCGCGCGAATAGAGTTTGGTAACATTGCATGATGTTTAATAGGTTTTCGTTGTCGAGTAGCTGAATAATCAATTACATTCATAACTGTTATATATAAATTATGGATCTATATTGTGTGAAGTGTAGGACACGTACTGGCACAAATGACTTGACGACGATTACAACGAAAAATAATCGATCAGCGCTTTCTGGTAAATGCGTACAATGTAGTACGAAAAAATTTAGATTTACTTCCCTTGGTGCAACCAAGGCTTTAAAAAAAACGAGGAGGTGATATTGCAGCCAAATTGACAAAACTCCCAGGAACACCGTGGGCAAAGTATCCAGGAGAAAAGCACCTTCCAGGATATAGCTACTGTGGACCGGGAACACGATTAGATATCAGACTTGATGATCAAAATTTACCCCGACCCGGCGAGTATCCAATAAACGCTATTGATAAGGCGTGTCATGTTCATGATGTCGCTTATAAAAGCAGTAATCTTCAACATAGACATCTTGCAGATGTAAAATTAATTCATGCGTTAAATGCTATTCCTGATAAATCCTTCAAAGAAAAGTTGGCTTCTTGGTTGGTAAAATCTGCTATGAAGGGTAAATTGATGTTAGGTGCTGGTAATTGAAAATGCTAGCATTTTAATATGGAATCTATTTATTATTCTCCGAGAGGATACTGGAGAGGTTACGCAGCAATTAATAAACTCGCTAGCGCATCAAAGGTGAAAAAAACTACAGCGGCAAACTGGTTATCCAAACAGGCAATATGGCAAATTTATCTACCAGCGCCTAAACAAATTAACTACTCGCATTTTGATGTTACAACACCTAATGAAGTTCATCAAGCTGATATACTATTTCTGCCGCATGACAACGGTTACAAATACGCGTTAACGTTAGTTGATATTGCGAGTAGATACAAACAAGCAGAACCGTTAAGGACAAAATCATCTACTGAAGTAGCTTCTGCATTTGAGAGGATTTATCGACGAGGTTCTCTGCGCTGGCCAAATCTGTTACAAGTTGATCCTGGCAAGGAATTTCAAGGCGCTGTTTTAACAATGATGAAACATCATAATGTCGCCATCAGACGAGGACACACTGCGCTACATCGCGATCAGGCAATTGTTGAACGGTTTAATCGGACACTTGCTGAGCGGTTATTTGGATATCAATACGCGAAAGAATTCATTCAAGAAAAGCGATCCCGTGAATGGGTCAAGAGATTACCAGGTGTAGTTACCGCAATCAATAATGAGATTACTAGAACAATTAATATGAAACCTGTCAACGCTATTAAAAAGAAGTATATACCCGTACAACCACAAAAAGATTTCTCTAGAAACACAAGTGTTTCCAACGTTAGCGTTTCCCAACCAATTCTTGGTAGTAATGTCATTGTAAGGTACTTATACGAACCAGGAGAGCTTGAGGGTGGTAAAAAAAGAGCTACTGATCCTATTTGGAGTGTCACTACGCATAATATATCCGGCATAACACGATCTACGGGTAGACCTCCAATCTATAGACTGGATTCAACTGCTCCTCAGCGGGGTTTTACACGCGAACAATTACAAGTGATTCCCGAGGATACTCAATTACCACCGCGTGGTCTTAATTAGCACCCAGGGTGCTGTCACCCCGGCGTCTATTACACTCAAGACAGGTCAACATCACATTGTTTCTGACATGACCGAGATTGTTATTTTTTCTGTCTACGGTGAATTGGCGAGGATCTTTATCCGAATACTGCCAACGCATTATACAATTGCAACTCGCGCAGTAATTATTTTGTTGTTGCTTCAAAGTGATTATTAATTCAGCATCAATGTCAAATTCTCGTTTATTTTTTTTATCCTGTTGTTTATAGCCAGAGAGTTTTTTTCTGATTATATCACCAGTGATAAAATCACCAGTGATAATATCGTTACCAATGATTTCATCGTCAACAACAATTCTTCGAAGTTGGTTTATTCGCCGTACTCTCGATACTGCTAGATAAACTAAATTTGACCACTCAATGCGATTATCTACTATCCAAAGAGTTGTATCGGATATAGTCAATCCCTGTGAAGAGTGTATTGTTGCTACATAACCTAGCGTCCACGGGGATTTATCAGAGTTCCCTAATGCATCTTCGACGACGCTGATATCAACCAACACAATATCATTTAATACTAAATTCTGCTTTTGTTGTTGTCCAGGAATGTCAACGTCGATATTCTGCTTTCGTGTATCCTTAGGTCTATAACAGAGTGGTACTGGAAGCGTTGCAAATTTTTCTTTATGTAGCGCAAACAACTTCATCTGAAGTGCGTCTCTGACTATTTTTCTACTCGCGATTATTAAATCATTTGGCTTCCACATTTCCCAAAAATCATTCATGGGAGTTTCAGAGATTATTTCACGCGCTATTTCACATTGGATTTTATCCGGTTGTAATCTAATTAGCGCTTTGAACTTGCATAATTGTTCATCAAGTGATCTATGGTCGGTATTAATCTCTTCATAATAGTCTACAAAACCCTTTAACCATTCATGTGGAGATCCACCAACAAATGGCTGCGGTTGGCCGTGATCCCCGCACATGACGACTTTTGTGTTTTTTGTCAACAACCATGATAGAAATGTCTGTAATACTGTCAACGATACCGTGCATATTTCATCCCAGATTATTATTTCAGGAATAAATTTATCGCCCATTCGATCAGGAGTCCATGTATCGCCTTTCCATCGAAAGAAGCTGTGATAAGTACAGGCTTTTACTCCACGCGTTATCATCTCTCTGGCGAGTCTGTGAGTTGGTGTTAGCACAATCATGTTAGAAACGCTAGCATGAAAATCCGTAGGATTTTTACTACGAAATAATTCAATTACCCGAGTTGTCTTTCCTGATCCACCACAGCCGTTTAAATAAACTGTCTTGTATCTACAAATCGGATCTGATACGGGCGGTGCAGTAGAAAATTCTGATTGAATCTCTGAGATATTATGGTTACTTTTCAAGTATTTATCATCCATAGTAACGTCTGCGGATTTACAATACTCATGTAGTGTTTCTTTTTTAAACCTCCAATTTCCCCACGCTTCCTTAGGATCTGTGAATTTAGCTACATCTGATTTGTATTTCTCATGGATATACATCGAATCAGTAGCTACTCTAACCGCGGTATTAGGAAATCTATTTATCATCGAGAATAGATTAATAATAGAATAACCGAGCATAGAACTTCTCATATGTGTATACTGACAACTATATCCATCACAGTAGGTAACAACCGTACCTAATTTCTCACCATTGGATAGAAAAGCATCCCTACGGGTTACAAGTTTTCCCTGTTTCGTTAAATCCGCTACAATAAAATCGTATTCTGCGTTGTCTATGATCAACCTCGAAGAGTATTTTGCATTGTCAAATCTTCCACCTTGAGTGAATTTACCAATTATTTTTCGTCCGAAATCTTTGGCTTCTTTGTTTTTAATTTCAAATAACTCCTTAGACCAATTCATGATTTGTTCTTCATTGAAATTAGGAAACTGTTTTCGCTGTTCGCTAATTATACGATCTAGATCAGGTTTTGGTAACCAAACATCTTTCTGAGCGTTATAACAAATAATAGCTTCACTGACAATTAACGATTGTAACATCTTACTATCGATCATATATCTCAATAGCACTATTGGCATCCAGTGTTTTTCAGACATATGTCTACCAAGCCAAACATAACTACACGGATGTAACCCATCAGCGAGTTCAAATGATATCACACGAGCGAACCCGGTTAAATCAAAATCAGGCAAACGACCATTAATCGCAACACGAGTCATTTCATGTATGGGATGTCCAAATCGTTTAAAATACTCAGAGCATTCTCCATACCCGAGAAAACTTCCAGGATAACACGCGGATATATCAATTGAAATCATACCATCACGTGAGTATTTCGTATTCCATAATCCTCCATGACCAAATTCGACGCAACTCAACTTCACGTCCTCCAGAAAATTATTTCGTGTTGGACGCCATGAGTTCTTTTCTCTTGCAAAATGAGCTACCACTGATGGAATTGTAAAACTATCCGTAAGTAGTTTTTCATTAGAATTTTCAGGTGAAAATTCATTAGCGATTTTTCTCATCCTGTTATCTAATTCTTCAATGCGATATAATTCTCCATTTGGTCTTACAAACTGATCAAATCCTATTTCTGGATCTTCATCACTTCTAAGTAACCACACTGACACGGGATCATCTTTACACAACGTAACAATAGCATCAAATAATTTCTCTTCATAGAACACATCCTTGTAAAACTCCTTAGGGATATATCTCACGATTCGTTCTCGTGGAAATATATTTACCGCAAGTGTCCACGCGTGTTTGTTATGATCAATAATTTCAATTGGAGCTCCTCGCGATTGATATTTCGGTTCGTA
Organism: Unio pictorum; assembly: GCA_030141615.1. Lineage (NCBI taxonomy): Eukaryota > Metazoa > Mollusca > Bivalvia > Unionida > Unionidae > Unio > Unio pictorum. The sequence continues at coordinate 2,219,765 of JARLTB010000327.1, read as the reverse complement.
TAATACTTCTCCGGTTATCGTTGCTACCGATATTGGAAATTTTAATAATGCTTCTAATTTGGTTATATCGGAAATCCTTGCTCCATGTTGATTCACTGTCAATTCCCATTCGGTTATTTTTTTTCGTCTTTGTTCAGTTAGTTTATTCCCCCGGGATGCATTTGTGAAGTGTTCCATTAACCGTGTTGCTACACAATTTAACGTTGACGATAGTTTCATAGGTGCTAGTTTTGCAATACTTGGCTTATCATTTAGCTGATATATTCCGTAAACAACTGCTGTTACAGGGTAAGATCTCTCATAGTATGGTTTGTCAATTCCAGTTAGAATTCCTGGTTTGGAATCTCTACTCACAATAACAAATTTTTTATCCTTGAGGATTGGTTCAAATTTATCTCTGATAATCCATTCGCCGCCGACTTCGATAATGAATTTTATTCTAAAAAAATACCTCCGCTGGGATTTCCCGCCAAGGTGTGAAAGTATCTCAGCTGCTCTTGTATCGTTCATAGTAGCATCAATTACGGGTACATTGATAATTCGAAATGTCGACCACGCATGAGATGCTCCATCGCGCTTAAACTCATTAAAACAGTCACTGATTTTACTCAACAGGGTTTTGTCATCTACTAGACTTTTGGGTATATCAGAGATTCTATCGAGATTAAATCTAGCATTTTTCCAAGGCGTAATTTTCGATAATCTCTTGAACTCCTTCATATTATAATTAAAACAAGTATTTAAATAAAAAGTTTTTTATATAATGAATCATTGCAAATGGCTCATGATTGGATCAAAGACTCCGTGTAACAAATCATGCAGAAATGAATTCTGTGGGTATCATATGCAAAGTGTGAGAAACGGTTCAAAAGGTCCTCTTGCTTGCCTGTATTGTGGGGTAGGTGTAAGAGGCAAGTCGCAGTTATGCGTTAATTGCGGGGGTAGGCGTTATAGAGAGTTGAAGCGTTATTATGACAAACGAAGAATCAAAAATCCTGACGACGTCAGCGACGTTGCCAATGGTAAAATCATAAAAACTGCTCAAGACTACATAGGCAGATTTGCCAATGTTATAATTCAGCCAATTAACGAATTAGACAAATAGAAGTATTAGTATATAAATGAACCAAGAATTTCAAAGACATCCTGTTATTGAAAATTATGAAGCTTCTCGTGATGGTATTGTTAGACACTATAGACTCAAGAAGTCAATTGGTGTTGTGAATAATCATGGATATTTGATATTTGGCGCTGGAGGGAAGAAGTATCTCAATCATCGTTTCGTTTATGAAGTGTATAATGGATCAATCAAGGATGGTTTTGTGATTGATCACATAAATAGCATTAAGACTGATAATTCTTTATCGAATCTACAAGCTATTACACAACGTGAAAACATCAAACGAGGTGGGACTGGGAAATACTCGAAAAATGCTAGACCCGTAAGATCGTTTAATACTGACAACACGGAGATAGTATTTCAATCAATGTCAGAAGCTGGTAGGTATTTCGATATTTGCCCTCCCTCGGTACAAAAAGTAGCAGAAGGGATTTATAAGACGGCTTTTTCAAAACGTTTTGAAAATAATATTCAGTTTGTTTATGAATAAGTCGTAATTACGCATTGGAAATTCAGGGGAGATAACTCCGTTAGGTATAACGCGTGTGAAATCCGTAGGATTTCCACTAATGACAGAGTTACGGATCTTAAACATGGAAACGCTAGCGTTTCTAACATTGATTTTGATTGGTTAGTTTCGCTATTATGAATCTGAACAAAACACAATCAATTTTGTCTTTTTTCAAGTATTAACAGAACTGTTTCATATACACGTTGTATTTAAACATTTTTTTTAATGTCTGTTTCAAGTATTATATGTGTTTTCAACGTTGTCAGTGATCGCTAATAAACAAACAAATAATTACAATCACTACACCTCTTTTATATCACCTCGTCGTAATGAGTGTATATATATACAAATTCGTCTTTATTATAATTGGGCATTTAGCCGAAATTCAAGTGTAAACAAAACCACACCGTCACACGTGGTATGAACGTTATTATTGACATTCAAAACCAAAGTTTTGATTTTGCGGTTTTGGTTTACACTTGAATGTAGAATAGCCCGCGTCATCCATTGTCATTGAAAATCAATTCATTCACCTATAATCTATTGTTGTACCGTCCTATGTGTATATAACCGCCTACTACACTAGATCAGGGGTTATTGTGCCGTCGTCATCCATTGTCATTGAAAATGAATTCATTCACCTATAATCTATCGCATCAAACGTATCCTCTTGTAGGTCAAACCTGTTATTTGGCAAGTTAGACACTACTCGTAGGGGAATACGCTTCGTGATTATGTGTTTAACCGTTGAGCGCCGCTTGATGTATAATACACCAAGGGGGTTCAAAACGGTGAATGTGTAATTGTGCCGTCGTCATCCATTATATTGTATATAATCATAATCACCTATAATCGCATTAAGCTTCTGGGTATACTAAGATGCTCAACACCTTAGTGTATCCAGAATTCATTTTGAACAAATATATTTTTATATATATATGAATCTTGAAAATCTCAAATTGATTATTATTGAAATCAACAAACTTAAGGATCAAAATATAAAATTATGTTCAGGTTTGGATTGTGATCAAATTATGACCGATTTCGAGGATATACAATTTGCAGAACAGACTGGAAAATATGTCCTATCTAAAAAATATTTTTTAATTAAGAATATCCAAAAGCTTATACGTGAGAGCTTAGTCAATACGGAAGATGTTAATGTCTTCGTACCATTATGTAGCATCGTTGAACGTGTACGAAAGCAATTAGGCTTAGAATATGAACAAAAGAGACTTATTAATTGTAAAGTGAGACAATTAAAAATATTGATGGAAAACTCTCAATAAAAATTCGTTAAAAATTCGTTAAAAATTCGTAGAATTTTGGATTTTGGATTTTGGATTTTGAGGGTGATGAGCCCCACGCGTAGAGAGCCTCCTTTGTTTGTATATAACCAGTATCGTATATGACATGTATAATCACTACCTATGAGGAAGTAAAATTATATGTGTGACAACAGGGAAGTATAACAGGTTGGTGTATTCTTTTTTTTTTACTTGGTGAATTGCTTGCAATTCCACTCAACGAGTTTCAAATGCAAAGTATTTCCAATTGAAATTGCAATGAAAATCTTTGAGTGGAAATGCTTGCAATTTAACAATAGTGATACTCTTTTAATAATGATAGGACAATCATTGACCACACGTAACACTAAAGAACGAATTGAAGCTATCCAGAAAATATTACCCCTTCGTGATAGAATCCGTGAAAAACTTCAACAGCGGCAATCACTTCAGACTGACTTTACAGAGGATACAGAGCAACTCTTCAAACCTATTGTTAGTGCAACTGAGGGTGTGAAAACAGCTACTGAACGGGCGATATATGGAGATGTCCCTGAAGAAGGAAAACGAATAGAGAGGCCTCTTCTTGGTGAACTTGAAAAAATAGCAATCGAAACTGGACAAACAAAACAGGCTGTACAAAAACTTTCAGGTGATATGGCAACTCAGATGGAAATACAACGACAAAGTGGTATTGATGTCGGTGATGAATTGCCACTTGAATCAAAAAGAACAGTAGAGGGTTTACGGGAGAGATTTAACGAGGCGGGGATAGCAGAAATTGATAACACTAAACCAGTAGATATTCCTGTGTTTGTTGTTACGAGTTATGAAAAAAGAAAAAAAATGTTGAAAAAAGAGTATCATAAGTATATTAAGGATTTACAACATTACGCTGATGTGATTTACAAAATAAAAACTGGGAAAAGTCAAATTAAAACAGATAGTGTATCATACATTAAATATATGGAAATAGTGGGTAATGTATACAATCAATATGAAGAACTAAAACAACAACAAAACCACAAAAATTACAGCGGCGGAAACATCCCTCGAAGAAAATATCCTTCTCACCTAAAAAATCAAAACCCAGTTCAGAAATAGATACACAAGGTGCAACGGGTGTTGATACAGAACTTGAGGATTTTTTAAAATCCCTTCAAGATGAGGGATCTTCAGGAAAGGGATATTCAAGTGGTAGTGGTTTAGTTGGAAACACTAGTAGAAACGCTAGCGTTTCTGGAAATACAAATATTTCCTGTCCTGGTAATATTCTTGGTGATATAGCACGATTAGAAGTACTCGTAGGAGGAAAACGAGCCGGAAATAATTCACCAGAAATAATTAATGAAGCCGCTGATATCTGTAGGAGGTTATTTCAAGGTGGTATCATGGATATCAGCACATATCGAGATTTTATTGAAGAGCTAGTAGAAAATCCTTTGGATGGAAATTCTTCGAATTTCTATGGTTATCATAGTGATTAGATAAATATCATTTGGAAATGCTTTAGCATTTGGAAAAACACTAGTGTTTTTGTATATAGAAGAATGATCATACACTACAACCATGATAAACCAACTAGCGTCTACGTGGTAAACTCACGATTACCAAAATACCAAGCATACTATGGAGATGGTCTCGGTAATACTATAATGGGATTATTTTCAAGAATGGCTCCAAAAGTGGCTCCGTTTGCAAAACAATTATCAATGAAAGCAATTGATGTTATCCGAGATAAGGGTATTAATACTATTGGTGATCTTGCCGGGAAGGCATTTTCAGCCGCTAAGGATAAACTAACAACGTTAGTTCGACGACGAAATTCTTCGAATTTCCAATCAAAACCTAAAAACATTAATGCAAGTGTTTTGCCATCTACCACGATAATGCCTGCTAGTGTTAGTAAAATTATAAATAACGCAGTAGATGAAAAACTACAGTCAATGATTCAGGATAATATAACAGCAAATATGATAGCAGGAAGTGGAATTTCCGGAAGTGGTTTTAGGAAATTTCGACGTTAGAAATACAAGTATTTCCAGAAATATTTATTTGAACAGGATTTCCAATTATTATAGTTATTGTAGAAATGCTAGCATTTCTTACATTAATGTTAGAAATATTTGTGTCAGAATCACTTGTGATTCTATTTATTTGAATAGGATTCTCAGTTGTTATGGTTATTGTAGAAATGCTAGCATTTCTAATGCTAACATCAGAATCAGAATCACTTGTATCAGAATCACTTGTGATTCTACTTACACTATCTTCATTATCATCAGCATTTTCAGATATTTTCATAATCATTATTAAATACACCCAACTAAATAATTAGTTTATAAAATTATTTTTATATTATAAAATATTTATTTTTTGCTAATTTTGTTAGATTTTTTACTTTTTTTACTCATTTTTCTAGTGTTTTTACTCATTTTTCTAGTGTTTTTATGCAATTCATCGACAAAATTTCATGAAAATCGAGGATGAAAATCCAAGGAATTCATTTAGAGAAAATCGATTTTGATCAGATTTTTTATCCTGTGAGGCTAAAATTATGTTGTTTCATCGAATTTTCGATGTTTTTTTTATTGATTTTGTATTGTTTTTTGGCTAATCCGTCGACATAATTTCATGAAATCGATTTTCTCTAAATGAATTCCTGGGGTTTTCATATGAAACTATTTTAAAATAATTTCAAAATTCTTTCAGAATTTTTTATTTAGACCATCGGATATATAATAAAAATGTTCAAACAAAACCCTGATGTTGCATTTGACATGGAAGCCCCAGTGCTCAAAGATACCTCTGTACGCGATTATCAATTTTTTGCTTATCACGCAGTGCAACCTGATCTTCGAGGAAGAATTGAACTTCAAGTTCATGATACAAGTAAATACTTTTTACCCGCTGAAGCCTTTATTGAAGTCGAAGGTGAACTTGTAACAGATGTTGTAGCTAATACACCATATGCAGCTAATATCCAAGTCGGTTTTGTCAATAATGGTATCATGGCATTATTTGAAAGTGCTAGATATCTCATTGATGGAAAAGAAATCGAATCTATTGAACGTGAAGTTGATGTAGCAACAACAATACTAGGGCTAGCAAGATACTCTGACGATTATACAAGATCGGCCGGTCCATCTATGATGTTTGCAAAGGATGTTAAAAATACAGCGGGTAAAAATCCATTTATTATAAGACAACCAAAGGATCGTGCTGCTAATCCTGTTAATTTTGTTGCTGGTGCTGCTGGTGGTATCGAGGATATGATTATAAACAATGATGAGAATTTCAATCTAGGAGCTGCAACAAGAATAGCAACATTACAAGGAGATCGTCGACGATTTTCATGTGCGATTCCGCTCCATCATATATTTGGATTTTGTAGAAACGTCAGAAAAGTTATTTATGGAGTAAAGCATACTGTAGCACTAGTGAGAAAGGGTGATGATAATAATGCAATCTGGCGTATTGGCGGTGCAGCGGGTAAAGTAATTTTATCAAAACTATCACTGTGGATGCCAGTGTTGACTCCATCATTGTCAGTAGAACCGCGGTTACTGTCATTTATGGATCGGGGAGGAAAGAGATTATTAAGCTGGTTGACAACGTCCACAGATACCATGGATTCTAATATTGATGGTACACTTACATGGCATTTGGCAGCACGACAGGGTGTTTCAGCTCCACGGCATATTTTTATTGCTCTACAGGATAAAGCGCGATTGGATAATCAAGAAAGTTCCCATATGATATTTGATCAAATCGGATGTAATGAAGTTTCACTAAAAATAAACGGACAACAAGAACCATCAGAGGATATACAACTTAACTATGAAAATAACCACATTGCACGAGTTTATCATCGATTGCTATCATTTATGGGACGTGATCAAAATGTAGATACTGGTCTACAAATATCACAATTGGATTTTAAAGGTCTGTATCCGATTTATTACTTTTCCCTAGAACATCTTGACTTGATGAAACAGTCCGTAGTTGATATACACTTCCGAGCTCGTGTAACCCGTCCTGCTGGTATTGTTAATTATAGAGCAGTTGCTGTCATTCTCAGTGATAAGTCAATGATACTTGAGGGTACTGGTGGACGAATGAGATTGGTAGATGCACCAGTAGAAAATCTATAAGATTTTCTAAATCTATAATTGAATTTAGAATCAATCTATTTTGTATAATGTCGTATAGTAATATCAATGTCACATTGACACCTGGTCAAATAAAAAAATTACAATCTAAATCAGCTAAGCAATGTGGAACCACAATAACGCTGAAATTTAATCAGATGAATGGCGGAGGGAATAAACTATCGCTAACAAAAACTCAGGTTAATCATTTTAATAAAGCGTTGGAAGAAAAAAAGGGAGTTCAGGTTACTCTTTCTACAAACGCGATCCGTAACATGGAAAAGACTGGTGGTATATTCCCGTTGTTAGGGTTGATTCCAGGATTGATTGCCGCAGCGGCCCCAGCGGTGGCGAAGGCGGCAGCGTTAGGAGCTATTGGTACCGCAGCAGGAATGGCGTTGAAAAAGGCAACTGGAAAGGGTTATAAAAAAAAGGGGAAGGGTCTAAGACTACCAGGAACCCCGAGTTCATGGTACAGCGGAAAAGGTCTTCGAATTCCAGGAACGATTTGATTAGAAATCCGAAGGATTTCAGACGGGAATCTGCGATTCCTATGTCCAATTTTGATTTAATTGATACCGCTAAAAAATTAAAAATAAAAAATTTCAGAGGTGTTTTTATGAAAGATCAGTTACCAGCACAACCAAATCACGTTGAAACTGGTATTATTAATTTAGATAACAGCTCTGGACCTGGAACTCACTGGGTTGCATATGCGATTGATCCACGCGGTATTGTTTATTTTGATTCATATGGATTAGCGCCGCCGAAAGAATTTATCAATTATATTAAGAAATTTAAAAGATTTCCAATTTTGTATTCAACACTTCCAACACAAACAATAATTGATCCTCCAATATGTGGCAATGAAGTATTAAACGTACTTGATGCTATTTCACGGAAATCTTTGATTCCTAAATCTTTAAAACCACCTCATATAGTAGTGAATGAGTATACTAGCGGTCGTTGGATTGAAAATCTTTGAAAATTCTACGAATTTAAACGATAAAAATATTTCTATAATAATGATTGATATTTGGGGACGACCTTTATCATCGCTGAAGAAACCTGATAGTGGAGTTGAAACCGTTGATAAGGATATTAAAAAACTAATCGAAGATGAAATAGCTGAAATATTAAACCTAGCAAATGTTGATCCTGGTGAAATAGTTGTATTTCAAGATCGTCAGGGTAAATTGAAAAGTAGTAATGTCTCTCTTAATGATATTTTGGTTAAACGACGAGACGCAGCAGAGGATACTATCGCGTTATTTTCTGATGGGGGTAAACTCAAACCAGGTGTACTTGTTTCAACGATTACGGATAAATTAACAACAGTCGATAACACAGCGAATTTATTGAAATCGCTTAATGATAAGTATGATGATCATATAGTTGTATTTGACCAATTTTCTGAATTACAAAGAAATACAATTGAAAAAATTGATAAACCCCTGCTAGAATTTTTTGGAAATCCACCAGTGACCACACCAAAACTCACCTTAATAAAAGATTCTATGTTAGAACTAACAACTCTTCAATCCGAATATGAAAAACACGTGAAACAGTTTTCATCGTTTCGTAAAAACATCATTGATAAATTTATTGGAACCCCATTTGATAAAATTGAAATAACCCTTCCTGATATTAAAAAATCCATCGATGAGCTTAAAACAACCACTAATAACATCGTAACGGATGCAACGAGGATGATAAGAGTTGTTGAAAAAGTAAAAATTCCTCATGATAAAACTATCAACGTCGTATACACGATTCAACACGGTTCATTTATGTGGACTTCCACAAATAACATTTTAAACATAACCGCAGCAGTCAAGGGTATTTATCGATTAACAATAGTATCACCGACTCAATTCAATATATCATCAAGTAGTTCATCTGGAGTCAATAATACGATATCAACGATCATCGACAAGGATACAACTGAACAATTCACGATAACGACTACAGATAGAAATCTAGCCAGGGTTTCAGTAACGTGGTACGTAGAATTCGTAGTGGATTTAAGTAAACAATTAAACTGAAAGGAAAATCCTTCGGATTTCACAATTGAAAATGCTAGCGCTTTTAAAATAAAATGACTCCATCATCGAATCAGTATCGCTATGATCAAGTCAGAGAATTTCAAACTAAACTCAGTTCTCTCTGTGAGGAGTATCAAATAAAAATAAAAAAATACCAACGAAGAATAACCGCAGTTGATGTCACTGTGTATTCAGTGTCGGGAATAATCACTACTGCTGGGATAATACTGTCTTCGGTTACAATGATTGCTCCGGTTGTAGTACCAATAGTTATTTCTTCGATAGCTACAATCGCCGGGATATTAACCGGGATCACAAAAAAACTATCATCGTGTAGCCAGAGTAAACTACATAATTATATAATAAAATTTCATATTGCATCTGCCGGTTACTCGCAATTATCCTCGTTAATATCATCGTCACTCGATGACACAACAATATCAGATAGCGAATTCTCAACGATGGCGGAATTGTATAAAACAACAATGCTAAAATTAGAGAGAGATGATAATAATAATGACATCACCGCAAGAACTACTTCAACAAATAGTAGAGAATACAACACCGGTGAAAACAAGCACGATATCAGTAACCTCAACAAATCCAGAATTTAGTGTGAATTTCCCGATTCCCGTTCCCGTGAGCGAGATCGCACTAGCAAAACTACGAGTGTATCATAGCTGGCCTAATATTAGATCGGTAGCATTTGGTGGTCAACAACCAAATAATTCCTTGGTGTTCGCGTGGAAAAATCGTGAAGATGGAACCCCAGACTGGAACGTTGTCTCGTTACCAACTGGGTCATACCAAATCGAACAGATCAACGCTGAATTTCAACGTAGAATAAAATCTCTCACTGGAAAAGAATCAAAAATCGCTATAACGGTTCACGAGCCGACGTTATCATCTGCTATCGAGATTAATTCCCCTGGGTATGTTGTAGATATTTATCAGAGTTCTATAAGATCAGTGTTAGGATGGCCTGAATTACCACCGGATAACTCGCGAGAAAATTCGAAGGATTTTCCACCCGAACCTAAGAAATCCGATTATATCACCAACAAAATAAAACCCGTCAATGAAGTCAAGAGTTATCAAGATTATGCTCCCGATAAATTCTTAAATAAAAAAATTTTTGAATCAATTTATGTTCCTCTCATCAACGGAAATTTCACAGCAATGAATAATGATTTTTCACTACTGCTAATATCTCTTAAATCCGGCTCTCTCACTAAAGACGAGTTTATCAGCATCGTAGAAACGGGTAATAAAATCATCTATGATATGAAAATATTTCACTCGATAATTATTCAAGAAGTATTAAATGAAGAGATATTACATGATAAGTTTGCGGATCTATACAATATTAATAAAACGGAGATTAAAGATTTTAAAATCCCTGGATATAACCCGGATAAACTAAAGAAACAACTTGACGATGCTATTGATATTGGGTTCAAAAGAATCCACGATAATTGGAAAAAATCGAAGAATCCTACAGCAAATATTCTGAAATTTAATAATGATCCAGAAGGCGGCGGTAGACATATTGCTCCGAACAATGTGAATATTTCAACGGTGATTGCGCTCAATTTAGTATGTGACGTTATCGAAGGAAATTATCAAATAAATCTCGAACAATCAAATCAAGCTCAGCAAGGATATATTTTATACTCATTTGCACCAACGGCTCCTCCAGGATTTCTAATTATTGAAGACCCAACTAATCTAGTCTATATGCGATGTCATAATAATTTGTTAACGAGAATTAATTTCAAACTCACTGACCAATCTAATAATCTGATTGATTTACGAGGTGAGGTTTTACAAATTAGTTTGTTTGTGAAATCTTAAGGATTTTGAAGTAAAAAAATTGTTAGTAAAAATCGAAGATTTTCATAGCAGCAGAGAATGTGAACGCTAATGACAATGGCGCCTTTTTTTTTACTAAATGGAACCTTACAAGGAAGCCTTTAGTTTACCAAATTGAGGCCTATATAAGCAATTTTGGGAAGCCTCAGTTTACTAAATTGACGCCTAAAAGAGTTGGTCTGTTCACACTCTCTGCATTTTGTTAAATAATTTCGGTTTCCGTAGAAGCCTTATTTTTGCTTGAAAACTTGGTCTGTTCACCTCCTCTGCTGCTGTACTCGTTCGCGCACTGTCTAGCGATGCGTTGGGTGTTGCTTGGAGCACGTTTAAGAGCAGCGCGCGTCCGTTCATTGGGGCATTTTTTGTACGCTATAAAGGCTTTTCGTTTCTTTCTCCTCGATTAGTGGTTTCATCCTTGTTAGGTGTGTGTTGAACCAGTCCTGACTGGTTCGTTCCTTTTTGCCAAACGTGGACATGGCTGTTTTGTAGATGGTACCCTTCATGGCGTTCCACTTGGCTGTGGCGTCGTGATCTGGCAGGTCCTGGAGAGCCTTGTCCAGGGCGGACACATACTCCTGTACCTTGTAAGGAACCGACATCTGTGCTATGTTTATGCGTGGGTGTCCTTTTGGTTTTGAACGGTGTAGTGTCTTTGGCTGTAGTCTCACCCAGCTGCTCACGAGGGCATGGTCGGAGTCGCAGTCTGCACTGTGGTAGTTTCTGATGGAGAGGACGCTATTAACGGCAGAGCGCCTGGTGATGACCAAGTCAAGTTCGTGCCAGTGATGGGACCTGGGGTGTTTCCATGACACTTTGTGCTGTGGCTTACCCTTGAAAAAAGTGTTTGTTATGCACAGGCCAAGGTAGGTGCACAGCTCCAGCAGTCTCTGACCGTTTTCGTTGGTCCTTCCAGTACCATGATATCCGAGGCAGGTAGGCCATGATTCGTGATCCTCACCTACTCTGGCATTGAAGTCGCCGAGGAGAAAAAGTGATTCGTGTTTGGGGCATTATTTAATCTGTTCATCCAGCTGCCCATATAACTGATCTTTGGTGTCTTCTGAAGACGAGAGGGTTGTGGCGTAGACACTAATGATGTTGACAGGACCTGCAGTAGTGGTGAGGCGGATGGACAAGAGACGCTCAGTGCCCCCTGTGGGAGGTTCAACCAAGTCCAGAAGATTGTTTTTGATGGCGAAGCCCATTCTGTGCTGACGGGACTCCTCAGGTTTGCGACCCTTCCAGAAGAAAGTGTAGTTTTTCTCTCTGAGGGAGCCATTAGAGGCCAGTCTAGTTTCCTGGAGGGCAGCTATGCTGATATTTAGCTTGGTGAGTTCTCTATCGATGATGGCCGTTTTTCTGGTGTCATCTACTTCTCTGAGGTCATCGGAGATGCCTGTACACATAGTGCGCACATTCCAGCTTGCAAATCGAAAAGCTGGAGTCTTCTTTATTCGTTTCTTTTCATTTTTGTCTGGTGTGGAATTTTCGTCTGCTTGTCATGTTAAGCAACACACTGAGCTCCAGACACCCACTGGAGCAGGCAGACGATGGCGGGTCAACACCTTATTGACCGGGGGATGCCCGGCTTGAGGCGGGCGGTAGTTGGCCAGTGGGACACGATGATCCCTCCCACCGTCAAAGCTGAGCCGTGGCGCCCTTTCCCTACGCCAATCGGGTGGGACTTATAACCCGTAAACTGTCAGCTTCCGTGTTGTTTCCTCACTTAGTAGCGAGAATGGTGTGACCTCTCCAGGACGCAAGCCTGGGCGTGGAATATGGAGATCCGGGATTGCCCAGGCTTCAGGATCCCCCTCTCATCCTCGCTGGTTGGGTCCAAAGGAATGCTGAGCATGACATCTGGCACCAGTTTGGATGCAGGAGCTGCCGGAAGGAAGTCGTAGTCGACATCCAGCCACCTTGGGGGCTCCACTCCGGATTTTCGGATTAGTAAATCGAGATCTCGGATTACTAAACCGAGATCTCGGATTAGTAAATCGAGATCTCGGATTACAAAATATGTGAAGTGTGTCCCTTCACGGGCTCCGTAGTTAGTAGTAATAATAATAATAATAATAATAATAATAGTAATAATAATAACAATAATAATAGTAATAATACTACTAATTATATTATTATTATTATTATTATTATTATTATTATTATTATTATTATTATTATTATTATTATTATAATGATAATAATAGGAAAGAGAACATTATAGTGCAAAATAAAGAACGAAATACATATAATTGGCAGCAGAATCAATTTTGAAGTATAAAAGGCCGATTTATTCTTTGGCATTTGTTGTTTTGTATATGACATGATATCCGTTGCAGCATTTAAAGTTTGTCCTGATTAATGTGTTGTCTACTAACCTCTGCCAAAACCAAACGACCATGACAGAATCCAAAAAAACATAGACAAGTAAAACTTTCTCAGATGTTTAGGAACTATCTAAAAGATAAAATGTTCCTTACTATAAAAACGTTCAGGAAAGGATATCTCTAGTAGACATACAAATTGTTATAAACTTTTAATCGGATCATCAGCGGTGTTATTTCCGCAAATTAGGTAGTTATTTAGTTCCCCTTTCCTCATTTATAGAGTAGATTGGCTATTAATTCATATATAGTGAGCTGCGGAATAAACATTTTTAGATGCCCATCGATTTCACAATCTACCGTTCTATCTTTCTCCCAATATAACTTCTTTTTAACTATATTTTCTTCCTAAAGACTTAAGCTTATTCTTATTTTTTTAAATAAGCAAACAATTAAAATACTAATTGAAAGCATATGCTATGTCTGAATTAAACAACAACCAATAAAAAATTTCGAAATTTATTGCTACCTTTATTCGGAGAACTCGATACGTGACAATGAAAGGAAGACACGTAAACAGAGATTTAATATGCACGTTCGAGAACAGCTAGTAATCTATAACGCTTGGTAAACTAGATTTCAACTGATCATTGGTAATATGTATTTCAGATCAACATGATGATGGTACCTACAGCAATAAGCAAATCATAGTTATTAAAACTGTCGCCGTATCATCGTTTTGACACGTTGTCTTCATTAAAAGCTTGCAAGCGAGAAATCAGAAGATATTAAATGTACTCTTTTAGCGTTGTTACGTCTGTTTCATAGTATGTCACATTTTTAAAGTCACACTGAAGATTGTGCATAGTATACGAGTGATAAAATGTGAAACAACCAATTGTAAATCAGTCGAGATAACATTCTTTCAACCATTTGTTAGGTCGATGACCTCTTATAATAAAAGATAAAAACTTAGTAATTTATTAGCGTTGTCACAATTTGTCATTTTCTATAACTATTTATTGATCATTTTTGTGTTTGTACTCATAGGCACACTAAGAGCAAAGAATTTGATGTATAATTTAGGTTGATTATTAGGTTATTTGAACAACTCTCCCTTACCCCCAAAAATGGGAAAAACTAGACAAGAACCAGCATACATAATGATGTATATCTTCAGGGAATGCACTTAAAATGGCTAGACATAACGAATCTAAATTGTACTCAAAATAGCTAGATTTAAATGCTTGAACATGGCAAATACCAGATGAAAATAGATATAGTACAAATGGGAAACCTGTAACACTGTATGAGTGGTGCGTGAAAGCTAAGATACTATTGACAACTTTGGTAGCTCCATGCGTGACATTTATGGAACTGCTGCCTGTGCTTGCTGCATCGGTTCTTTGTAAATTATTCCGTAGACAAACCTTTTTCATTTTGCTGTCGCATGATACATATATGGTAAATCTACTCTGTTCCTTATATGGTCATCGAGCTGTTGCGCGTAATTGTCTTCCCAATCATTCTTGCTGTCCGTATTTGTCCTAACCGCTGGATGTATGGGCTCCATGCCTAAACCTGAAGAAGGTATTTGCATCACGCTCTTTTACACTTACGGTCGTTTTGGACGTGATATACTGTTTTACATTTCTCTGCAGACCGGGCCAGTAACAACTTCTTCTAATGTTACTTAAATATATATGAAAATTCTTTCTTTCTTGTGTTTGTATCTTACAGACCTTGGTGCCAATTTAATCCCGTATTGATTAAGGCACGCCGTTTTAGACTCGTCTGATTATGCCAATTGTGCTTTGACGAGGTGCCACAATCTAGATATTATTGTGAGACTGGCTTGTTCTCCATCGTTACCCATCTTCTGAACAAGTCAATGCTTAATCCTGATCTTGGGATTGTATTATAGTCTGTCTAACTTTGCAGCTGTTTTTATTTTCATTCTGGAGATATTACTGAAAGACAACGAGAGCATCTTTGAAAATGTTTATACCATGCTTAAATTCACACTGCTTACAAGGTATACGTTTAAAATTGTCGGCGTTCGGTTTCGCTGGCCGATGTTTGGTTAAATTATTGCTCCAATGGATCTGGCCATTAAATCTTCAGGATCCTAGATCATAGGTGGATACATGTAGCTGTGGTCAATCCTGATAAAACAATTATGCTCCTAAACGTAGTGCCTGAAATATTTAATAAAAACATATACCAAAACTTAAACCTCTTTTCGTGTCGCACATTTTCATCTTTTCATCTTTTATTTTTTTTATGTTTATGCATTCTCATGCTAGCAATCCCACTGTACTGTAGGGATGTAAGTATTTAAACCAACACTTTATCGTTGATCGCTGTAGCTTCCCCCAGATATACATCGTTTTTATATAGTTTCATCGACTAACGCTCTGCGTTAACTGTGGTAATAAATTATTAAGTAAAGATTTTCTAACTCGAAATAATTTAAGTATGTGAGTTGCTATGGATATGCATCAATTTATATTTCTGGGTTTGATAAATTGACAGTAAATACATCAAATGTGTGTCTAGTTGTATAAAGTTTTGCAATATATGTCTGTATCTTTGTACATATAAATATTTGTATGTAACCATCGTGATCTCGTAGCTGATATTGAGATCTAGGTAGGTAGCTAGATGGTTACACATTACCGTCATTGCTAGTCTTGTTTTGTTTTCGTTCTAATATTTATTTTGTCCTATTTATTTCGTAAGTTTTAATAGCGCCTTCTCTTTATTTTGTTCATCTCCTCCCTTGAAAACACTGCAATGGTAATTGCTAGGCAGTGAGATAACAATTCTAATTATACTGGAATCGTTTAAAATCAAAACGGTACAGATTTGTAACTACCATAAACTGGAACTTTCTAAAATCCTAATTGTACAATTTTGTAACTAGCATAATGTTTTCTTACACAAAGGAAAGAGAAATGTGGGATATTTTAATGATTACGTTGAATGAAATATGGTCATTTCGTATTTTAGAGTCTACTAGAGTTTCTAAATCTTTTGTCTCATATGTCAGCTTTGTCTTAGAGATGTAAAACAAAGTGGGACGTTTCACATTTTGCATAGAGGGTGCACGAGTTGTGTGTGTGTGTGTGAGAGAGAGAGAGAGAGAGAGAGAGAGAGAGAGAGAGAGAGAAAGAGAAAGAGAGACTTTATACTGTACATTTTGCATATTCGAGCAGCAATGGTGTCACGGAATTGAATAAATCCATTTGTCATTTATTAAACAAATATACCCGGATCTCGTATTGTTTGTGTACAATGACGCCCCGTGGTGATTTATGTATATAGTACAATATTTCGATCGACTGAGTTTAATTCCTTTCAATGGAAGAAAACGATATTGATCAAAGGCACTAATTATGTATGATAAAATAGTCTGGGTATAAATACCTCATTGTAGACCAAAAACATTACACTACGGAAACGTCTTGTTAGTGAGCAGTCTACTTACGGACTTGCAGATCTCCAGCTGTACATGTATGTGAGATATTCATTAATTTACTATTATTATTATAGGTTATAACTGTTGCACTACAATGTTATTTGTATGTTTTCTATATTACTCTGGCTTGCGTAATATAATGCAAATATTGTATATTCTTGTATGTGACTTCACAGGAAATCTATATTATTAATAATGTTGCATTTTATTACGAAACGTTTAGCACCATAGGATTCGTATCGTTCGCATGTATGTTCACGTATGACTTGTGTATTGATTTGTAATGTTGTGCGATAATTTAATTTGTATTGCTTACCGTAAATAACGTTATGTACTTGTTATCGTATATGTTCCCGTCATTCTAAGTACACGGTCATGGCTGCTATAGATGGTAGCTAGTAATGTGGTTCTGTAGATCCTGGCGGTTAGTAGTGGCTTTTTGTACAGCGACATGGTCCATAATTGCTGAATTGATATGTGAATATTCAAGGAATACTTGGTACGTAACATTACTGGTGGATTATACATACATTTCGAACAAAAAGTGTGTTTGAACTCAAAATTTGAGTATGATGGAGTACAGATGGAAGGTTAGTGATACAGTTTTGAGACATTTCTTACCATATTTTACTCATTAACTTTTTTCAGTGTAATTACCTATCCATCAGGTGCCTTCATTTGTAAGAATTGTTTGGCATATGGTGAGTAATAAATGCCAGTGTCACAAAAGAGTAGTGAGAAAAAAACTAGTCCAAACAAGATTATTTATCAACAAGCATGAGTGGAAAGAAAGATCACGGCAAGCAATACATACAAACCAGATCACGAAGTGATGCCCCAATGGAATCATCTGACACAAGTTAAAGTGAACCAAGCTTGAGTACACTTCAGCTGGACTTAGACGATATAAAGCAAAGTCTCAGAGAGAGCAGTTCAAAAACTGATTTCTAATACTGGTGAAAACGATGACCTTACAGACATTGTCTCAACTATTGTGAGGATATTGTTAGATATTGTGTGAGAACGGAGATAGTTGCAGAAAGTGAATTGGTAGTAAAGGAGAGGACATGAGAGTTGTTGGATTGGGTGGATTCACTGGAATTCTACAACCAGCATCTGCGAGAACATTACAAGAGGCAGTAGAAAAAAAATGATACAATGAGTAGTGACATAGAAGATTCTAAGAGGAGATCAAAACAGGCAAGTACGGCTTCAAAGCAAAACAATATTCAAGGAAGCTGCACGTTAATGTTTTAGCGCTGGGGAGGAAGAAAATGAAAATCCGAGAGAGAAAATTATAAAACTGGTGAAGTCGCAAAGTACAATTTTTGATAAACATAGTACATAGAGACATATTAGCTGTGCATATGATTCCAGGCCGACAGGGACAGCCAAGACCAGTGATTGTCAAATTCTGGAGTATTGATTGTAAACTGCCAATTATCAAGAAGCGTACGGACTTTAAACATAACACAGGAATTAGACTGGTTGAAGATGTTACCAGGATGAAAACTGAACTTATCATTAAATTATACAGACATCAGGAATTGGAAAGTGGATGGTACTTTAATGGATCTGTGTATGATAACAACAAATCAGGATAAAGGATAAAATTTAAACATCTATGATGATATGGATGAGTAAAATTATAATATAAATGTATTATGCAACTCTATGAACTCATGCAATTGGCAAAATAGGCACGTATGAACTTCCGTTCTTAATCCTCCTGTTTCTACTCAAAGTTCTTTTAATATTTATTCAATATGTTACTTCATTCCCTCACTAGGTTTGTCACCAATGAATATATCTGTTTATTCGCTCATACGATTGTGTCATATATGTCTCTTTCTAATCAATTCACTAACTAGCTCATACACCATCTTTGACTCATATACACATTATTGTACCAATTATTCAGTCTCCCATTCTTGCACTTTCATTCAATCAAGCACCATTTCTATATATGATCGCATTCACACATTATTTTGCTTCCATGTTACCCCTTCTTTATTTCATTAATTTGTAATTTATACTCTTACTAAGCTGTGCCAAATGGTTCACAAAACTGGCTTAGCTTCGGGAAGGTCTGCGAGAGGTGCATAGGATATTGTAAACAGAGTTTCTTACTTGTGGTCTATCATACACTGTATCAATGTCAACTGCAGCAAAATCTACATCATGTATTTTAACACCATGGATGATTATATTAAGGAAGATTATATGTGCGAGAGTGAGAGTAAAACTAAATGCATATGATAAACTCAAGGTGATCATTACTTCATACATTAATATAAAAGAACGAGTA
The DNA here is from genome assembly GCA_030141615.1 of Unio pictorum. Taxonomy (NCBI): domain Eukaryota; kingdom Metazoa; phylum Mollusca; class Bivalvia; order Unionida; family Unionidae; genus Unio; species Unio pictorum. Next base: position 2,200,667 of record JARLTB010000327.1, on the reverse strand, counting down.
TATGTAAAATGTTTTGCTGTTTCATGGATAATAACATACAAATTATATTTATAAATATCAGAGGTCTGCAAAGTTCAGTCTGAACATACATTTCCGCTAAGTAAAACAAAATAATATATCTAGAAATGTGAAAGAAATTTAATACAAAGAACAACGAAATATATTCGGCAGCTGAATAAATATACAAGTGTATATTTAGCGATTGCTCTAGTAATAGTGCTGTGGTCGCTATATGCTTTAGAAATACTTTTGAATTCGTAATCCAATGATAAAGATGTGACAGTCAAGGATATTTATTTTTATAGTTCTTACAATTAATGACAACAGAATAACCCTCGTGAATTTGTATGGTTATACTGATAATGTAGGGTTTATCAACTCGTCAAATATAATCGGGAAGACTGGAAAACTGTTCAAGACGTAGATTTGGATACTTTTACTACTTTACATGACAAGTACCAACAGTCTAGAGCAGCACTTCAATACCTGAAAAAGGAATCGGAAATAATTGATCCTTGGCGAACATCAATCAAGACTTAAAGATGTATATACCTAGAGGCAAAACTATACCTTGAAACAAATTAGATTATATTACTTTCTTGTATCGGATGATATTCATGTGAATACTGCAGATGAGTGTTTCTTTCCAGGTTATAAGCCTGATCATTCAGTTATTGTTTTTAGTGTGGCGTTTTCAACTTGTCTTAGGGGAAAAGGATATTGAAAATTGAATGCTCAACTGTTGAGGAACAATGAGTATACTGATTTGGTCAAAAGGTGTATAATTGACACAGTAAATGAACAGTATGTAGAGGGAAATGTAGATGACTTTTTCCATGATTGTGTTTTCCATAATGATACAATGTTCACTGCAATTTTCAAAATGAGAACAAGAACATATATGTTAGTATATTAGGAAAACAAAACAAAAACGGGAAATTGTAAAGAAAATTGAGCAGGAGGTAATATGAATTTAGGGTGACTGTCGAATAAAAAAAATGGAAAAATGCTGGAAAATTTAGAGAGAAACAAGCATACTTAACGGAATCTATGAAAAATACATAGGCGGTGTTATATTAAGATTTAAAGCTAGATTGTACGAATTTTGGGGTCAGAGTACAACGTACATTCTAAAGAATTTTAAATGATGGGACAAATATATCTAATCAAATAGCTAGTTTGGACGCTCAAAACAGTTTGATAAGGAATTGGCGAAAAGTAGAATGGCTCAGCTGGATGAAGAGGCGACTCAAGAAACTCGAAATAGTGTTTTCTGAGTCACAATATTAAACCTTAGTCAAAGAGAAAGAGAATCATGAGATGGTCTGCGTACAAATTAATGAACTAGATATGTCTCTAACGCAGATGCAAACTGATAAACTTCCCGGTGCAGATGGATTCACTGTAGAGTTTTACAAATTATTTTGGACGTCTCTTGGGGGATTTATATGCAAATCATAAAATCACAGATGTACTATGGGAAATCATTCATATGTTAAGAATCAAGGAGTTATCAAATGTCTAACAAAGAAAGTTTATGACAGAATATATTTTACATACTGGAGACCTATATCACGTTTAAACATTTTCTGTAATCAGTGATACTCAGAAAGTCCATTTGAAGTTTCGATTCATTAGCGAAAATACCAGGCTATTGTACGATATCATGGACCAACGTAAAAATTACAATATATATGGTTAGTTAGCGTTAATACTTTGACAAAGTCTTTGACTGAATTCCCTGGGCATTTATGGAAGAAGGTTTACAATTTTTTAAATTAGATGATTCCGTTTATAATGGTTTAAGCTGTTTTGTAATGACTCTATAGGTTCTTTTATAAATATTTGACATATGTCATCTTGTTTTTAAACCTGAAAGAGGATGTCGTCAAGGAGACGCCCTTGCATCTTATTTTATTTATCATTGGGTTGAAATTTTAACTATAATTTCAAAGCAAAATATCGATATACGGAGACTGAACTTTGACGTCGGTGAATGTAAATTGGGTCAGTATGCCGATGGCGCTTTTCTTATTTTTGATGTATCTCAACGTTTGCTTAAAGTAACTATTAATATCTTGCAAGTTTTTCTTTTTTTCTTTCTATTATCTGGATTTAAATGTAACATAACCGAACATAAACTATCTGGACTGGAAACATAATAGTTTCTAATGAAGGAATATGTCCCGATATGGACCGAATTTGGTCCTCTTCTATCTTTACATTCCTTGGAAAAGATTTGTTTCCAGCTTTACAACAGATAGTGGAAATTAATTATATGCAGCAGCTAATAAATTCAAACCGAATATTTGCAAGCTGGAGTCAAAGGCATTTGTAAATAGCTGGCAGGATAATTGTTGTAAAGACTCTTGTTCAGCTCAGATTCATACATCTTTCTTCAGCACTTCCAAATCAATCAGGAAAAGTTATATATATATATATATATATATATATATATATATATATATATATATATATATATATATAATAGGAATATTAAGATATTATGGGTGAAATGATTTCTGGAAAGGGAAAATGGAACGTGGCATTATTGAGTCAACAATACTATACTCAGAAATAAAAAAGATTTTTGGAACTCAGGGAGAAGTAAATTAGAAGAAGTTATTAAGATCATTAAAACAGTTTTTGGAGAGAGGTAATTTTGGCAGTATCTAATGGAAGGAGAAACCGCAAATTCCAAACGACTATTTATCCATGATTATTTTATATCTTGTTCCCCCTAAAAGGTTCTATCATTACAAATCCTGAACAGAAGCTGGATTTGAAATTCTGAATGATATCTTAGATGATCACGGAAATTTTATGTTTTAAAACAAAAAAAAAAAAACACAACTAGAAGCAATGATTTCCTGAAAAATACTTTTCCATAGTGTCCAAAATTCTAAAAGCATGGAAAGAATCAATGAAAAACCATTTCGTTACATAATAATTTTGATAAGCAGGAGGATAAAATAATGAACTTGCAAAACAAAATTAACATAAGTTTGTTTACAAAGATCGTTTACAAAAGCTAAAAGGCAACACACTGCTACGCGAGAATGCAAGTAATTAATAAACATATAAGCAATGAGGAGTAGCCTGAGAGTAGTCTGATTTACCAAGGATACCAAGTTGATTTTATAAGCTTTAATTTATATCAAAGAATAATAAGTTTAATTTAATTCATGTTGCTGACCGATAGATCTAGTTATTGAATAGTGGTCGTTGATCACACGTAAAGCTGACTGCTTTATTCACCAGTGGGACTGGTAGCCAACTATTCTAGTGACTGAGTTTTGTGTAACTCCATACATGTGTTCAGTAATCTGTGGGATTGTAAAAATATGTATAATGCTATCTGTCCTATCTTTTCATCAGTTTACTATATGAGTAAATTTCATCATATTTCACCATTTTAATGAATACGTCATTTTCATTATATGACTAAAGTACACCATTTTTACTACTTGGGTGAAACATTTCTATTCGTCGTGTGAACGTACTGTGAATCATTAATATTTGTCGTAGTATTATGTTAGGCCATTAACTTGTATTCACATTTATTTTACAATTTTAGGTTTGTGCTGAATATGTTAATTTTTCAGATTATTGGTTATTCTGTACGCATGCATTAATCATAATTCTTTGCTTTGAATTATTCGTCAATACACATTGTATATTTGTCACCATCATTTGCTTTGAATTATTCGGCAATACACATTGTATATTTGTCACCATCATTTGCTTTGAATTATTCGTCAATACACATTGTATATTCGTCAATACACATTGTATATTTGTCACAATCATTTGCTTTGAATTATTCGTCAATACGCATTGTATATTTATCACCATCATTTGTTTTGTATCTTTGCATAGTGCCACAGAGTATGTGAACAAAAATGTAAGGAATAACATATATAAAAATAAACAGCATTTAGGTCAGATAACTGTCAAATATTTATTTATATCCCTTTAATTACATTTACATATTGACGCGTGCCTCATTTTATTTGCTACTGATGTTTGGATATATTTATAAAAAGACAAGACCGTCCCGGTAGTCTTGGTTAGAGCGTCCGCCTCGGATGTGAGAGTCAAACTCAACAATTGCACGAAGACTTCGGCAGTTTTCATATGCGTAACATTACGTTGTAAATTATATATCAGAACAACTGCTTAGAGATCGTCTGAAAACAACGCCTCTAATTTAACCTAATGAAAATTACGTCCTTAAACTGCCAGTGTCGCCTAATGAAGCAAGAAGGGCTTACAAGGTTAATTTTCGGTTGTAAGAAAACGCCATTAGTAGATAGCATTTACTTTGCATTTATTGTGATTTTTAAAACATTAATGCCTACGTTGGAAATGCTGGTGATCTACTTCCTGAAAAATAACTTATATTCCAGGAGCAAGAGGTCATTCTCTAAGAAAATGTTATATATATATATATATATATATATATATATATATATATATATATATATATATAAGAGAGAGAGAGAGAGAGAGAGAGAGAGAGAGAGAGAGAGAGAGCATCAGACTTTAGAAAATATGATTCGGTTATATTGTTTCGATACTAGTAAACATTTGGATGAAAGCATTCATTTACTATCACTTCAAGAATCTTTAAGTTGCAATTTTTTGAACTGGTGTTTGGACACACTGCGTGGATCATTGAAGATTTTGACCGAGAAACGTCGTTTAAATTAAGATGCTAAAATTAATCTTCTTGACTATATTTCCAATTTTAAGTAAAAGTTAACTACAGTTTGTGAGGTTGCAAGAGCAAATCTGCACTATACTCAATATGAAATGAAGTCAAGATATGATAACCACTCGAAGAAAAAGACATTTCCGTCTGGCGATAGACCCATTGCTCTCTCGCCCATTCCACAAAATCCTCTTCAGGCCAACTATTATGGTCCCTGCACAGTTGACAAGAAAGTAAATAATTTAAATTGAATCAAGACTCATAAGAGGCGAATATAAAAGCAACGTTGTCACATAAACGTGCCAGACGGGTATATTGAAAGAGATAGCCAGGTTACACATGCAGTTAACTTACTCAGTGAAGATTTATGTAAACGAATATCATTGGAGTCTACTGATACTGGAGTAAACAATCTTTGCAATGTATAAATTATGACAGATATGGAACAGATACGTTCACATGTAAAAGAGAAAGAATGAAATGAACGCAGTTAATTGAACTCAATTGAATATTAGCACTTATTTCCAGATGTTACTACAAGGACAAAGAAATGTTGTCATGACATTGAAATTGTAGATTAAAACCTGTGAAACAACACCCATATAGGAGGAACCCTCTTAAACAGGAATATTTGGAAAAAAGTCCGGTATTTGCTGCAGAATGATTTTATATAACCCAGTAGGAGTGATTGCAGTTCACCATGCATACTTGTTGCAAAACAAGATAAAACGTCCTGGATTTGTACTGATTATAGTAAGGTGAATAGCATGACAAAGACAGATTCATTTACATCTCTAAGAATTGATGGCTGAATTGATACGATGAACAATGCCTTGTATGTCACCAAACACAACCTTCTGAAAGATTTTGACAAATTCAACTAAAAGAAATATCAAAGGAAATTTTGTCTTTCGTGACTCAAGTTGGACTTTACCAATATAAAGTAATGCCATTTGGAATCAATGGGTCGCCAAGTACCTTTCAACGTCTTATGAATATGATCACCTCTAGTCTAGAAAATTGTGATGCGTTCATCGATCTCATTATCTACAACGACACCATGAAAAAACATTTAGCAACAATTCGCAAATTATTTTACAAACTCGCCGATGCAAATTTGGCAATTAATTTATCCAACGGTGAGTTATACCGTTCTAATGTATCTTTTCTAGGACATTTTGAAGGACATTGTCCAGTGAAACCTATTGATGCTAAGGTTAATGTCATCTCGAAATTCCCTTTGTATATTAATAATAAACAAATTAATTAATAAAAATAAAAAACTAATAAGTTTATTATCCTGGGACATGGACATGTTAAACGTATAAGATAATAAAGTCAGTGCCTGTTAATAAAAAGCAACTGATGTAATTGCTAAGTATGACTGAGTACTATCAGAAATTTTGTTTCAAGTTTTCTATAATTGCTGAACAAAGAAACATTTTTTGAAAACGAAAAACAAGTTCCGTTGAACTGAAATATATTAAGAGGCTTTTGATACGTTAAAAGCCATTTTTAAGAGCGCGCCAGTTCTTTCAGCTCCAAATAACCAATCATTTAAATTATCTATTGATTCAAGTCATCCTTGGCTTGGAGCAGTTTGGATTGAAGAAGACAAAATTGGTATTAATCATCCAGTGTGTTATTTTTCTAAAACATAAAAAGCGTCAAGGAAAATATTCAATAATCGAGTAGGAATTTTCGGCTTTAATTTTTGCTTTACAACTTTTTGAAGTTTACCTTGGTTCAGCTCCTTCCTCGATTATTGAGTTTAGTGACCTCAACCACCTTACTTTCATCGGCCAGATGAAGAATAAAAATCAAAGATTACTAAAGTGAAGTTTGTTGTTCTAGACATATATAATCTTGATATCAGGCATACTAAGGGAAAATATAATTTAATAGCAGATGGACTTTCCCGTGTATTGAAATTTATTATTTCGTGTACACTCTTTATAATTCATATGTGTATTTCTTATGTTTTTCTTAAATTTGTGGTATAATTAACAGGTGGGAAAAAGAAAGCTTCATGATATAAAGCTTTCGTTCTCTTATCGGGGGAATATATATATATATAAAGAAGAGAGAGAGAGAGAGAGAGAGAGAGAGAGAGAGAGAGAGAGAGAGAGAGAGAGAGAGAGAGAGAGAGAGAGAGAGAAAGGGAGAGAGAGAGAGAGAGAAATGTTTGCTAAAGATGATCATTTGTCTATTCAATTCAACGCGAAGGATATTATAAATAAAATTCATTTAATAAATTTTTAATATTATTGCTGTATGATCATATCATACGTTTGCTGTTATTTCATTTTACTTTCTTGTTCTGATAACTGTCATGAATAGTTAAAGGAAGATAATTGTTGAAAATACAACAATACTTTTATAAGATATCGTTGACCGAGAGAGAGAGAGAGAGAGAGAGAGAGAGAGAGAGAGAGAGAGAGAAGATAGGGAGGGATAGATGTATATATATATATATATATATATATATATATATATATATATATATATATTTATATATATATATATATATAAATATATATATCTATATATATATATATATATATATATATATATATATATATATATATATATATATATATATATATATATATATATATATATATATATATATATAAGCTACAATGTACTGGACAGGAAGATACAGTGGATACTGCCAAGTAAAAGTATACTTACATACAAGAACATATAAAGTTAAAACAGGCTTTCATGTTGAAAGCATTAAAATATCTGCATATTCGCAATTAGATACGGAAATATAAAGTCCTACCTTCCTTTACCTTCATAAAAGAATAATTAGATGTCATATGCAACAAGATCTCGAAGACGTAAGTGTTCATTGTAAAGATATATGGATGACTACGTTTCTTCTTGCGATAAGTTAAAAATTATTTTGATTATTAAACTAGCTGTTATGTCCCCATGAATTAAATTTCCATACATCACAAACTAGTTTAATAATAATAATGAAAACAATAATGATAATAATAATAATAATAATAATAATAATAATAATAATAATAATAATAATAATAATAATACTATATGGTTCAATGAACGAAATACTCTTTAATGGCAAAACTCCTAATACTACTGCTGCTGCTGCTACTACTACTACTACTACATATAATAATAATGATATACGAATTAAAAAACCTTGCACTCTCTAATGACAAAAAGCCCCAGAAACAAGGTGTTCTTTTAAGAATCGTGAGAACGAATTCAGAGCCAAAAATGTTTAATTACTATCAACACTTTAATTAAAATCGATCTCAAGTAAATAATTAACTGACATTCAGGATTATTTCGATTGACTATTTCGTGATTTCTTTAAATTAATTTTCTTAAACAATTAGTTCACTAGCTGTTTTGTTTTTACTCGCGTTTAACAGATAAGGTTGAGTATCAAGTAGTATGTAGTCAGCTGAGAAAAACGAATATTGGAAGAAGATCTATCTCGTTATCTACCGCTCTTTCGATTTTTTTTAACCAACATTATCTCTTTTCTTTCGATATTTTTCCTAAATGTTAACACTCTTTTTTAAAAACTATTTACAGATCAGCTTAAATTAGGAAAATTATTATTTTAACGAATTGCAGGGAGATATCGTCTTATGTCAGAGTTAAGCAACACTATCATAAATGTTTCGAACCATACAAATTCAGTATATCGAATATATCTACAAAAGACAATGAACAGACGAATATTAAACTGAGAACATTGATTTAATATTTAACATCAAGAAACACGTGTAATCTATAACGATTAGTAGAATAGATTTCAAAAAATAATTGCGAATATATCTCGGTGATCAAGATGAAGGTGATACCTATAACAAATAGTAAGTCATAATATTCTAACCGTCGCCACATCGCCGTCTGGTCATTGGACGCTTTTTGTTCATTAAGGGCTATCAAACGAGAAATATTAATACTTTTGTAGTTTATTATCACTGTGACGTCTCTTGCATTGCATACTAAATATTAAAACTCCGACTGGAGATGTGTTCTATAATAAACGAATCAACTATAATAGTAACTCTGATAGACTTGGCAGTCTACACATCAGTCACCGAACTTCTAACAAACTATACAAGTAGCAGGATATTAAATGATACACTGTCTAAATTAATGTGCTTGAAAAGTATAGATATAGCGAATACAAATAGTATGCGTATGAGTTAGATTTAGATGCGTTTAGGGTGTTACATACAAAACTAAAATAAAGTCGGAATGCATGAAGCCATCTCAAAACTGTGACGTGTAAGATGGAAATGCTTAAACGGATATATTTAACTTTGGTAGAGACCATTCACCTGATTCTTGTCATTATTTTGCACAGATCTGTTGTGTTTCAATAATTTAGTAAAGAGAAAAAGACTTTATGTTTATGTTTGAGTAATGCATATATTGTCTTTTTCGATTTCCTAGCAGCACGTAATATGATGACATGATTTGCGTTAGTTTTGTTCTTTAATTATCGATGGGAAACCCGGAGTGGCCGAGTGGTGGTAGGTGAGTTCTTTTACAGATCATCGACTTTTCACCTCTATCCACATGGATTAAAATAACTGGACTAATTAACGTGGGATTGTGAGAAAGCTTGCCAGCAGCTTCTCATGAGTCTAAGATTCGTTCCGGGGTTTCCCATAGTTCGTCCTCCACCAAATATACTGTTCACTATAGCCAGTTACGTGCTGATAAATGACATTAAACCCATGAAAGCAACAAACACAATAAATGAGTTATTTTATTTGCAAAGCTCATAATGTGTGGGCTGATCAATTTACCAAATTGTGCAATCATTTAAGTTGCTTTTATCAAATGATCATAAACTTCTAACAGGAACTTGATCGATAATTGATTCAGCTACAAAATGTACTTAGACCTATAAATACGTATACAAGTGTAAGATTATATGAACATCAAATTTGACAGAAGAAAATAATATACCCTACATTGAACTTGATAAATGCTATATATGTAATCTATTAGTAATCAGTTACTTTCAAGTGTGACAGAGGTGAGAACAAAGGCTTTCTTCAATGTTTAAGTACATAAATAACTAGGTTTGCTTATGATGGTATGCATACTAAATTCTGCCGAAATAATAAACAGTTAAATCAATGCAATGGGAATTTAAGTCATCTACATAAATACGTTTTGATGCGTAGCATAGAGACTTGAAAATTTAAAAGGCCATACAAAAGTGTTTAACTTTTCCATCGGTTCCATGTGCGGGTCTGCATATTTCACATCTATATTATCTGCATGACCTACACCGAGAAACATGATTATATGATATGCAATGTATTATAAATGTTGCATCTGTTGCATGGTATCTAATATATTTTAACTAAAACTGACGGTAATTGATATTGTATAAATGTAAAATATAATAGTAAACCATTCGACATATCATCATTTGGAACATATTTTAACTAAAACTGACGGTAATTGATATTGTATAAATGTAAATTATAATAGTAAACCATTCGACATATCATCATTTGGACCATAGGTTACGTCGAGGACTGTTAATAAAGAAACATAAACGGTGTGAGTAATATATTAGCGTTGCCAGAATTTGTCATGTTCTGTAATTAATGGTATTCATCGTTAAATATTTATACTCACAAGAACACAAAGAGCAAGCAAAGAGTTAAACCTCAAATTTATAGTTTGATAGCCAGCAGATCCATCTACTCAAAATAGTCAAGTACCGGGGTGTTAAATGACGCACAGCTTGAATTAATGCATTCAATAATTATAAATATAGCAAAATGAAATTGTACGCATAATATCTATATTTGCACAAGTGTAGCGTGTTATATACAACATGAATAAAGAATATGATAGGAAAATATGAAGCCTTTTCGAAACTGTGACGTATTAGATAGGCGTGCCAAAAGGATTAGTTATATCCTTTGGTTGCAATCCTTCTACCTTGCAGTTCGTACTGTGACGCTACTCAGACATTGTTGTCGAAGCTTAATTAACCTTGAATTACAGAACTTGCATATGCAAACAATTTACAAACAACTACTACCTGTATAACTTTTAATATTTCCACATTGCCTACAAGGGACCATGTTTTCCTGGCTGGGCCACTTAATCGTTAGGAGCTTTGATATTATAAAGACAGCGCACATAGCTGTGGTCCGTCATAATAAAACAAACTGTGACCATCAAGGTAGTTCCTGAAATATTTTTAAAAAATACACCACAGATAGCAACTATTTTCGTGTCAGGCAATATAGCCATTAATGCTAGGCAGATACAATCACCTTCCCCTGTATGAAGGTAATTTATCAGCATTACGTTTTAGCTGGATTGTTGTATTAAATATAAAAACGTGAAACTGCAAACGGTATCAAGATAAAACGTACCTATACAACATAATAGTAAGCAAGATAGTGAACAATCTCCGCATGTGTTAATTTGCAGTTTGCGTTATTACTCGCAGTTTTGCAGCGTATTAATGTGCTGTAATATGTTATAATGTTTGTGTTAGCAAATGCGATAACATATGTAGACAACGAATAATGTATATAGTATTTATTCCATACATTGGACATCAAAACAAGTACAAATATCTAAAACGATACACATCTTGCGATAAAGACATTTTAAACCGATTGGATAGATCTCCTCGATATTGTACGCATGCTATTTCGCTATCAGCGAGATCAATGTTTTAATAAACCAATATGAAACTGTTAGCTTTAAGTCCACTGAACCATGCATATCAATAGCTGTTGTGTGGCTTCATATATGCATAATAAATGAAAATAATCTATCGTTCTACAAGGCACTCTAACATCATGCATGTTCATTTATTAGGATCATTTTTGCACGGATTGATGTTGGGAAAATAAAATGTGAATACAGCGTTCTTACTCCTGATCGCTGGTAAGGCTATCTGTATTCTTCACATAATATAACATCTTTTTGAGTCTTTTTCACGATTACCATGGTACCGTAACACACACATTAGGTAATATAGGTTCATTATGAGCGAGTCCACATTCACGTACCTTCTTTATCTTAATGCAAATATATTTACCTTGTGCATAATTGCCAGAGTTAAAAACATTATGTAGATATTTGTTCCGGACGATATCATACAAATCTTGGCATTGGTGTGTTCTTACCATTTGGTTTACTATAACGTGACAAATGAAAAGGCTGTTGAGCATGCTCGTAATTGATATTGCTCTTTATTTTGACACTTGTCATACCGTCGGATTCAAAAGAACTCCACTGTATTTGTCCTCTTCACTTCCCTATATGTGTTGCTATGTCTTGTTGTCTGGTAGCTGGATGCCGTCCATAGTTTCAGTTTTGCGCTGTGTGATGTAGAATACGATGAACGTGTTTATTTTAAATTCCACTTGAATGTCCATAGTTACGGTGTTTACTATCTGGGCCAGTGTTTATATTTCTGGTTCACGTTAGCTCATTGTTTTTAACGGTCCATGAATAACAGTGATTACATTTTGTGGAGTTCTCCTTAGGATGGTATGCTGCTGCGATGCGCACGCACTTATGATAGAGAAAAGTGCAATCACGAACAACAGTGGTGAAGGGGAATCTCCTTGATAGGCAGCCATTTAGACCCAGATAAGTATATTGACTGAAATCTGAGTTTATCTTCTCCAAGGCAACACACCATTAGCAGTGATTTTGCGTATGTTTATATTTATCTCGCTCTACGATCTATATGCACCCCCAGAATCCGGCACTCCGTTTAAGACGTTTCTTCTCTACCTTCTGTAATTCCGCTGCTTCATCTAAACGACCACAAACAGCTTGACTTGACTTTCGCAGTACGTTTTAATGCTCGTTTTGTATTAGTCCTCTTTGCTTTGAGTGGAAATTTGTGATATTTGCAACCATTGTATTACTGCGTAGCCTTCATATTGTTACGAGTGAAGTTATTGCTCTCTTATAGCCCACTGATTACCTTTAATCTTTTTCACATGTTCCGTTCTTTGATATTGCCTTTGATTAGGCACAGTTGTCTTTCAGCTATCTTTGATATTGACTTCGATTAGACACAGTTTTCTCTCAGCTATCTTTGATATTGACTTCGATTAGACACAGTTTTCTCTCAGCTATCTTTGATATTGCCTTTGATTAGGCACAGTTTTCTAGGCACAGTTTTCTCTCAGCTATCTTTGATATTGCCTTCGATTAGACACAGTTTTCTCTCAGCTATCTTTGATATTGACTTCGATTAGACACAGTTTTCTCTCAGCTATCTTTGATATTGCCTTTGATTAGGCACTGTTTTCTAGGCACAGTTTTCTCTCAGCTATCTTTGATATTGCCTTTGATTAGGCACAGTTTTCTAGGCACAGTTTTCTCTCAGCTATCTTTGATATTGCCTTTGATTAGGCACAGTTTTCTAGGCACAGTTTTCTCTCAGCTATTAATTACTCATGCCTGTTTATGCATTTATGAGGCAGAATAAACTACCCTCGCATGGCAATTGGGTTTCTACATTAACATTTCTTGTAGCAATTTGTGCAGAGACGTTTTGATTTGTTCCAAGGCATCTGGCTGGTCAACATTTCTGAGTTGGCCCCTCACACATAACAGCTCAGTATTATTTTTTGTCTTTGTGGATTTTCCCATAAACTACTTTGAAATTTTCTTCCTATATTTCACGTCGTTAAAATCGTTCTTATCTGTTATGTTTACATCTTGGTATATATGACGTTGGTTAGGTTTGTGATGGCTTCATTATTCAGTTTTATTTTGTACCCTTTAATTCTACTTCCTGTAGTTGCTTCATCAATTCGTTTAACATTTTCTCTTGAAAATTCCCATTACTAATGTGATATGCATTATTTCCCTCTATTATTATGAACTGTTGATTTTTTAACGTAGGGGTAGATGATATACGCAATTGCACACCAAAGGTATGCTGAGAAAGACTCTTTAGGAAAGCAATAAAGACAGTAAACGGAAGATACAGGTTTTATTGTAGGTGTAGGAATATTGAAATGGGATTATTCGTCGCAGGTAGCAACAATGTGGCATAAATTGAGGTCAAATTCATTAGGGTTTGGTTAGTTTTGTTGATCCTTTTAGTTTGAATAAGGGTATTTTTTGCTGCCGATATCGCTTTAGTTTTAGTTCCATGAGGGTTTGTACTTTTATTTGGTAGTAAAGGCCCTTCGACAAGATATGGGGTTATTATAATGTTTCTTATGATATCTATGTCGACCCATAAGTTTGAAATTCCAGCCTTATTGTTACTGAATGTTTAATTTTTAGACACGATGAACAATAGTTCCAAACATTACTTTAAATAAAAATATCACGAGCTAGTTAAGCGTAATAAACATAGCATTACAATCATGTTCATTAGTGTATTTAGAAGTTAGTCGCATGTTTCATTTTTAAAGAAATTTATATTTTGTAAATCATTCTGCTAATATGACACCGCATATAGCACTAAATTCTAATTATGCTTTTATTATAATTTCGAATTTTTCAAATGCCATTAAGATCTAAACATTACTTTAAATTTCAAAGAGATATATCAATAGTCATTCCTAAATATATCAGTGTTATTGTGCCATTTCTAAACATCTGTGTCATATCCTCTAATTTGTGTATTGATAGTTTGATTAACGTATGCATCATACATTCATTACAAAACCATAATAATTGCTTTAAGAACATTGGTAGTGGATAAATACATTCACCAGGATGACAGATCACAAAAGTTAAAGCAGTAATAACACACGCAACAACGACTATCAAAACGAAATAAAATATATTATCAACTTTGACAATAAAAGCTAGAGCTATATCAATCATCAGAGAAATACATTATAATGCAACCTACCTTTAGTAACTCCCCGACCACCGACCATTTTAGGGATTGGTGGAAAAAAGTCCAATTAAACAATAATACACTTCAGAGATTGGGTTAATTGTATCGAGCAAGTAATATTTGTTTTACGAATGTTTTGAAGCCGAAAAACACGTATCAAGGGTAAACAATGGCTGCCTACACCATTTTCTCTATCAACTCGTCGGAGGACAAATGCTGGAGACAAAAGATAACTTAAACTGAAAGACTTTGCGTGTATGCTTCTATACCATGGCACTGTTTCACATGTGAAACTGATTACGATACACTGAAGGATAAGCGAACGGCCATATAGTCTCTAGAGATATTTGTTCTCAAATTAATTTTGTTTTCCATCACAAAATAGGATATGTACGGTATAATATCTAGATATATGTGCTTTCAAATAAATGTCTGTTTCCATCACAGAATTGGATACGTACAGTAAGCCAAAGACCCTAACCGTCGATATGAATGATTTTCCTTGCATGATCTTTATCGTCCCATCATATTGATATTAAATGGAGGATTAATTGGGAATATTTAGCCATTATGCCTCATGTTTCTAGAATTAGATTTGTGTTTGTGATTAAATGAACAACATAAACTATAATCTATTTCGTAAAACGCTATAAACCAATATTTTATGACTTAAGTTTGCGGCCATAGTCCAGAACACACGGGAGGCAATCAATGCAGCTGCCGCACTATTGCTACAGCTTTACTGGGAACGAAACAGGTTTCTACAGAGTTAAACTACAAGAAAGAGAAAGGTGCAAATATTCATAAGCAATGGAGATTTTTGTAAATACAAAGCAATATGAGTGTGTTGTTCTGAATCATCGGAAAGAATGAGCTTTATGTATGTTAGGGGTATGTGGAGTGCGTCAGGCTGCAAAATATTCATCAACCCAATGAACCATTCTTTTCACCTACTTGAAATGAAACGAAAATGTGATGTTGTATTTATTAGAAATCCCTTCTTTGGGCTTTAAAAAATATTTAGTTTTACAGAGCGAATCACATTCGAAATTAATCAGTAATTATAGCAGTTTGGTTCATAAAACCTGACAATGATAAGTGGCGGATGTCAGAAAAATACTTATTCCAGTTGGGCATGTGATACTGAAATACGGACAAACATTTGTATCAAACACTTTATCAGCAGTATCTTTTCTTCTGACAGACATAACATATATTTCAATGTAAAGGTTTACTACGAGTCGCATTTAAAGTATGTTTTGAATACCATTCTAAAATTCTCTAATTAGAATCGTAATTTGTTTTGGCTCTTAACACCTTCACCATCACAGTTTCATTATGAAATTTGATTTGGTACTATATGAAGTGACATCAATGATATGGTAACAAAGACACGTCAAACGCGATTAGTCAATAAGAAAGCGAAGCCAATATAACATATCTTCCCATACTATGAGAGAGACATTTTAGAAAAAATTCACTAAAGCGTTTTTGAAGAGAAATTGACCTACCTGCGAAGCGAATTACAAGAAATTCATGACTACTTCTATTAATTTAGGTTTAGAGATTAGAAGTCATAAATCCCTGCAAAGGTAGCCGCTACAATTTTTCTTGTTTCTAGTATATGCTCTTAAAAATAAGTATCAGGAACGACAACAAGTTTTGTTGATTTTTTAAAACTAAAATTTACCAAAAATGCAATTAAATTAAATAGGCCAACCATTATGTATGTGTAGGCTATGCTTTCTCCAATTGAAAATAAACTGTTCGGTCATATCTGACCAAAGCGATAGGGAAGTTTCTATCAAGAAAAAAATATTTTAATTGCAAATATTCCACTGTAATGGTCATAACAGGTAATTTTCTTGTGACGACACTTACAAAAAATTTATATTATTAAACATATCAATACTCTTTAAAATGTTTAAGTTTTGATGAAAATACGGAGCTAATAAACCATATGAATAGATAATGCAATGGGAAATAATGTGTCTTTTACATGTGCTCTTTAAACAAGTTGAAGTTCTAATGTTTGCGCTACATTTCACCATAAAATATTTGAAAAGGGAAAGATTTCCGTAACGAGTTATGCAATAAGACTCCAGCTCATGCACAAGCATTTGTCTCACGATCAGTACCGAGAAGACCCAATCATTGGTCTCACGATCAGTACAGAGAAGACCGAAGCATTGGTCTCACGATCAGTACCGAGAAGACTGAAGCATTGGTCCCACGATCAGTACCGAGAAGACTGAAGCATTGGTCTCATAATCAGTACCGAGAAAACCGAAGCATTGGTCTCACGATCAGTAAAGAGAAGACCGAAGTTCTGCATCAGCCAGCCCCTGCAAAGGCCTATGTTGAGCCCAACATTACCGTCAATAGCCAAAACCACAACGTAGTAGAACCGCCTCATCTACAATGTTCCAGACACTGAGGTACGCGCCCAAGTAGGTGTTCAATGCATCCACACCATCCTGATGCAGTGCCAGCTACGCTGAGAGGGACATGTTCAAGTCTCATGATATATGACAATGGGTTGATTCGTCCAAACTTTCAACATCTTCGAAAAGTATATTTCTTGGTTCTAAATGTCATTCAGCATCTTCCCGAATTGAATACTAAAGCAGAAATTACTAATAATGCTCGCTACCTCAAATTCTTGCACAAATATAACATTATCTGTCTTATTAAAGACTTTCGTTTCAGCAAATGGTTTCCTTTCAAACAAAATGCAAGCCATTAAAGACAATTGAGCATTTTCGTTATAGAAAAACAATCAACTTATATAATTTGACCGCAATTAGCAGATGCCTAATATAAACGTGTATATTAGATACGAAAGCCCTCGAGTTAAATGAAAGCGAATAATCAAGGAAATCTTGCATGCAATCTGATTTTAGGGCTTATGTATATTAGCAGAGCATAGAGATGGAACGAATATCTCAGCTGGATATTTGATTTATGTCTCTGATAATAACCTTGGATACACGGGTCCGTGTCTGGTTCTCTACTCACCACAGTTATCAAGATACACATCTGGGCAACGTTTAATTACAATGCACTCACAACTCAAACCTTAATGTTTATCCTAGGTGTGGTATGCGATATATGTTCTAATTAAGATACACATTTACGAAAAGGCTTGTTCAAAATCATTATGCTAATATTTGAACCACGTTTTCGACTTTGAGAGTTTATCAATAGTTGTATTCATCATATCGACTAGTGAATAAACACACCGAGGACAGTGTAAGTAATAGGTTATATTCTTGACACTAGCATGATAGTTTTAATATTTAAACCCTATATGTGACCTTGACCGATGATCTGGGCTTAGTACGCGACGCATTGTGATGGTGAAATCAACTGAACAGCTCTATAAAAGAAAACACAATTTCGGTCGATGTAAAGGACATAAAATCAGATATTTTATGCCACCCACTGAAGTTTTAAGCAAAAGACGTGTGTCCTAATATTTGGAAAATGTCATATTCAGATCTTGTAGTATGGATATTTGATTGCTTAAGCTTTAAATTATGTTTGCTTCTTACACATGAACTTCATCTCTGTAACGTCGCATGTCCATCATATAAACAGAACTCTACGCAATATGAAACATAATGGAGTCGTCGTGACGGACGAATAGATGGAAAATCACAAGCGTGTACGCACCGATATATTGTGTGAATTTACTGAAGTCATTTGAGATGAATTAAATTTGATGGATTCAGAACGAAACTAAATTTATTTTATCAAGCCATTACAGGACTCCAATAACGTTATGTTCAGTATCAATACTATTTGTTACTACCACCTTTTTTTGCTTTTTGGAGAATAACACGTACTGTGAACAGTTGTGGAAACATATTAGTTTCCTTAACTATAATTGTGCAGACAATGCAAAAAGGCAAAATACCAGAAAGCAAAATATAGATCTTATGTCCGTTGCATGTTCGGCTTTAGTTTACTTTTTTATCCTTTTGGAGTGTCCAGATCCAGTGTAAAGAATGTCGAACATTGTGTAGTTATTATACACGAGTGTTAGCCAAAACACGAATCCGCCATTATGACCTAGCGTTCGTGCCAAATATAATAATATTTCTTTATCGATTGTGTCTGTGTAAATAATTAAAACACAATTGATTGTTTTGCACTTTCTGTCTAATATTCTTTCCACATAATCAGGACTCCTATGGGAAATTAACCACATAATCCGGATAATCGGAACTAATAATCCTTGTTATTTCAATTTTATCCATGAAAAGTATTTACCCTTCAGACCAGCGAACAATATACAGACTAATAAGCAACCCGCGTGTATCATGAAAGTGTAGTATAAGACTGACATACAACTTGATGATGGTACTCAACACAATTCCAGGCCCCTGTAGAGCTTTATTGACAATATCAATTTTTTTGAGTAAATCTTTCCAAATCGCACACATTAAAGCTGTCTCGAAATGGTCCAAATTTTTAATCAGTGATTTTGCTTCATGAACTGATGCTGGTGGTTGACGTTCGCTTCCAGTAACATCAGACAATGTTTGTCGAATATCCTTATAATTGGCATAAAAAGCTCCGGTAGTGTCCATTCGTGCTGACCACCTTGTTGCTGATAGCCCTTGCAGCACAAAGGTGTTTTCCTTCATGCGTTCTGTAAATTTTATTAACCATCGCTGTGGTGAAGCTGAGAAAAATGTGTAGACCGACTGAACAATAGCAAAATAGTTCACTAGAGCTGAACAGCTCTCCACAGCAGATGAACCAACCAAATTTAGGCTGTGAGCAGCGCATGACACCAATTCCGCTAAATTGTTACTCTCTCTAAATCTAGCTTGTACGTCAGAATAAATGCCACTCATATTGCTGGTATTATCATATGATTGTGACCTGCAATTTGCGATATCTATAACATGAAGTCTAAGAGTACTCAGCAGAAGATCGAAAAGGTATTTACCATCGTGCTGTTCAAGTGGAATAAACTTAAAAAAAAACGCTCTACTACAGTTCCATTTTTGAGAACGTAGCGAATAACAAGTGTAAGCTGATCCCCATGACTAATGTTAGGAGTTGAATCGATACTGATTCCATAATATTTAGCATTCTTGATTTCAGAAATTATCTGCGTGAATACTTGGATCCTAATAAATCAATAAATTCATCACATATACTGGTAGAAAGATATGATACATTCCCCTTTCCGGGATTTCCATATCTCTCAATGTGTTCCTTTAGAAAAGGATCAAATTCAGCTAAAAGGTCAATGCAACCAAGGTAGTTTCCATTGTTAGGACAGTTATGTAAATGACTGTCACCACGAAAAGCTAATCCTCTTTCAGCAAGGCAACTATTCTCTTAGGGCATCAGTCCAGTATTTGCACAATTTTTGCTTCTCCTACTGAAGTTCTTCCTTTAACAAAACACTTTACCAGTTGAAGGAGAATAGAGCAGCCAGTTTCTCATGAAAATTTCACCATTTGTTAATTATCTCACAAAATATTTTTTGCGTGCATATCTGATCTTGTCGCCAAATTGTCTACCCTGTAACATGAAACAAGACTCCAAATTCTGAGAAGGGATATTTTCTGCATAATAACTTATGAGATCTGCAGTTATTTCCCATTCAGTTGGATCATTTGAATAACTAGATTCGTTACCATACTTCAAATTGGCATCTCCTACCGTACCTATTACTGTCAGATCAGACACAGTAGCTTCAGCATGACATACCGCAGAATTCGCAGATACCTGTTCCTTTCTAACATTTGTTTCACTTTGTTTGGCATAGCTGGACAGCATTATTTCTGGTATTGAGAGATTATTGGTGTCCATTGTGAGCGATGAAGTAAATGAAATGTCATTAACTAGTATTACCAGTAATGCAATGAGTATCACTGCTCACTAATTGGAGCAACGAATCCTGCATTTTTTTTTCAATGCCTTTTCTTTCTCATTCTTTTTCTTTCGTTTTTCAAATCCACTCTCGTGTTTCCTCTTGTATCCATTAGACATGGTGATTTAAAGTAATTACTTTATTTTAAAATCTTTTAAGAAAATTTAAGTAGACGATTAACGAATGCGT